>OY757267.1:9302139-9614301 GCA_963584085.1 Pyrausta aurata | reverse complement strand
CTCGAAGGACGCGCAGTGAGCGCCCCCGGCCTCGCGCCACGAGCCTCTACCGACTGTAGGCGCTTAGCGCTGACAACGAAACACATGGCGACACAAGTCTTAGAACCGTGAATATACACGAATGTAGCTGGCACCCTTAATGCTGCTATAACAGCACGTAGACATATAAAAGCATGCTAAAAAGAAATAAAATAAAGAGTTAAAAGGAAATTACCATTCTTGGCCAAGCCACGGACAGCAATGAAACAATAACCTAAATCATTACTAATTTTGTATACTCAAAACAAATATCAATATCCTCAGAGATGTTGATGGTTTTTATCTAGCTATAACTTTTTTGGGTTAAATTATCTTTAGTTTAGATTTCTCTTATTATATTTAGGGTCCTCCAATATGGGCCAAATCTACTGTGGCTAGTAGTCAATTACCTTTATTTTTTAACAATAGCTGGCATGCATGTTACTGTTATGTTTTACAGGCATGTTTATCAATCTTTAGTTAGATTCTAAGTACCGACTATGTGCACTGGCATGCGAACTTTCGAATTTGATTCTTGAGAAAGATATTGTGTATCGAATCAGAGTTGTATCACTGGGTCGCTCGCTTCGTTCTCGTATCATCGTGAAATGGTGGACGGGTGTCAAAAACTGCACTGCTATCAAGCACTGATCAAATGAATATGGTTTTGTCTATTGAAACCAGAATATCAAACATTCTATTAATTGAATGGTAACTTGTGCGTAAGTTTCATTGGATCATGTAAGATTTATCAGGGATTAAAGATCAAAAATGTAATCACCACAGATTTTGTTGCTATGTGTTTTGGTGTAAAAAGTGAGTGAGTGGAAGGTTTTTAGCTATGTGATGTGAAATGGACACTAAAATCAACTGAGATTTCATTGTAAATTTTCATAAAGTTAATTTTTTATCTACGGTCAGTTATTCTTAGAGCAATAACCTTTGTGTAAACGGAATAAAATTATTTTCTTGCATCATGTATGTGGAAGTAGATTATGTACATTTCGTGTAATTGCAATTACTGGTATAATGGAAATAGGATTAGATTAACTTGATGAATACAACTTATAGATTGTAGAATGGAATATATTAAATAAGGTATACATTTTATTTACAGATTGTAAGACTTAATCTTAAATAAATAAAGGTTGAATGTAAAGTTGTGTTTGTAATTGCCTCATTAACAACAATTAACTATGGGAGCACTATTAAAATATATTGTATGACTAGGAATACTGTGACTATGTTATTGTGCATCTATAGAAATTCATTAACCATCCCGAGTTATAATGATCTTTAGTATAATCAAACTCAACTTCACATTTATCCAACTACATGTAGTCTTAAGATAATATTTTGTACTGTAAAATAACTTATGCAAGTTCATCTGTTCTCTTCATGTTGTATGCGGTTGCTGTTGCGACCAAACTGAGCAATCACCGGTCGACCGCTGAGGATTGTGCCGTTAACCTCCTCCAGAGCTTGTATGGCTATGCTCTCACCTGTAAAATGGAATAAATGGGAGTTATTAGAATGAAATAAGTTTTATTGCTGTAAATTATTTTCAAAGTAATCATGTAGAAAAATCACTCATAGCAACTCATGTAAGATAATAAACCTTTAATTTCCGTACATACTTTACAAATAATACAACTTAATTAATTCACAAAATGTGAATAAAAATAAATAGAGGCCTTGGCATCACAAACAGTACCATACTACGAAAAACGAAATCCGTCAATACGTTTTTCGGATTTGAATCACTTTTAGTATGGAATCATTACTATGAAATGCTTTAGATCCGCAAAACGATTATCAAATTGATGGATTTCATTTTTCGTAGTAGGCCTGCAGATTTGATGAAGAATAAAGCATGAGACAAAAAAAACAATCCAGTAATTAAACTATCTGTTTATACATTTATATACAGGGTGTAACAAAAGGCTAAACAAAGCCTTATTAAAGGCTTTGTTTAGCCTTTTGTTTTTGTTTAGCCAAGGTTTAATAACCTTGCATTCAGTACATCAACTAAATCGTATGTGGTTTTAGGCTTCTTTAAGCCTTATGTTACAGCCTGTATAGGTAGTAAAGAGTAAACTTACTTCGAAATGAAACAAAAGCCTGCCCTCTCATGCGGCCTGCCATGAGCCTCACATCAATGGGGCCTCCATTTTCAAGCACAAACTGGTTGAAAAGCAAAGATAGCTGCTCCTGAGACACACTGGGAGCTATGTTCTTTAAATACAGAACCTACAATCAGCAAAGAAAACTGTTATACATAGTTTGATGAGTTTGTCAAAAAAACAATAGTTTTATGTGGAACACTATACACTGTTAACTACATGGTATGTTTTTAATGAATTTACCAATAGTTAAATAAAAGTTATTGGATTTGTAGGATTAATGAGTTTCTGTAACAGTAAAAAATACTAGATTATATTATAAGATTTACAGCTAAATATACCTTGGATGGTATACCGGGCTCATAGTCTTTGAATCTATCTATTTTTTTTATTTCATCAACAGGCATTTTGGTCCCTTCTAGCATCTGTTCCTCCGCTGGGTTCACAGGAACCACAATATCTACAGCTCTGTATTCATTGTCTTGCTCCACATTCCGCCCCCTATTCAAAGGTTCTAATCTCATTATTTTGTTGTCTTTAATTGTGTACATAGTAGGGACCTTTGGTCCAATAAAACTTTTCTCTTGTACTTTAGGGCCCACTGGTGTACCAAGTTTTGGTCTTGTGGTAACTTCTTTTATGTCCCACAAGCTGCCTGGCCTATTAACTGTAGAAATTGCAGAATTTTCTTCAAATTCAATTTGATTTTCTTGTGCTAATATCCTTTCTTTCTTTCTTTCTAACCTTCTCAAAATTTTCCTGCGTTTTGTTATTGGTATTGTATTTGTATCTTTCAAATGACCAAATAAACTTTCTTCTATCTCTTTCAGCTCATTCATAGGGTGTCCTTCTGGGTAGAATGTAAGTGATTTCTTTTGTGTCTTCTCTGCTTTTGAAATATTTGGAATTGGTGCCTCTTCCCATTCTTTAGAACTGAAAGTTGTAAAAAACATTGAATACAAATATATATAAATGTGCAGCAAAGGTAAAAGAGTATAATACACTTAGTCTGCAGAGGGAGGGGGGTGTATCTCATCAAAAATAGTAACAAATAAAATCATCTTACCATCCAGGACCAGCTTGGTAATCATTTATCTTGGTATAAATTGATTTAAGCTTCTCCTTAAGAACACGATACTCAATCTTCGTACGCTGGTCTAGAAGCCCTGCTTCGTTATCCTGATACAACTTCAATTCTTCTTTAGAGAGCCCTGCCTTTTTTAGCCATTCCAAGTGGTGCAAGCCTGCCTCCGCTTTTCGGAAGTCTTCTACGGTTGATAAGCCGAAAGTAGAAAGTGGCAAAACTTCTGTAGTTTTTTCAAACTCTTTTGCCATTGATTCAGAACTGAAAAGCGAGATATTTTTCCAGCAAATCAAACAATCGATACTGGTCAGTAACCTTCTACATTTTTATGTCCAACGTATGGGCATGAAATCAAATGGAATACTTACACCGCAAATTCAGTAAAAAAATTACTATACTCACCACATTTTAGTTCAAAATCACAAAATCAAAAGAAATCAACAAAATAAAACAAAGAATCAGCCACAAACAAACAGTACAACAAATGCACAGATTAGTAAGAAGAATAACAAATGTCAACGTCAAACCAAGGTCAAAAAAGGTGGTGGTGCCTGGTAGTGGTACAGTGCGACAAGGATTTTCTGGCCAACGGATGACATTGTCAGGGGGGCGCTTTTTTTTTTTTTTTTTTTTAATTGAGGAAGTTCTTGGCCTGGAGTCCATTGGCCGCAATCTATTTTTGATATTTTTACATTTCCACTCCACATTGGCACATTCACTAGTTATGTCAAAATTATTAACTGACAGACAAAAGTCGGTTTGATTTGAATAGTTTGACACTTGAGTTGAGTTAAAAAATTAAATGTTGTTTTTTAAGGTAAAAAAAAAAAAAAAAAAAAAAGTTTACACGTGGTTTACACTTGTTTGGACACTTGTTTGTTTGCTTTCATAACTTTTCTACTGTTGCTGTTATAAATTTATAAAGCGGAGTAAAGAAGACTGTGTTGGTAAGTAAGTCTTGAAGGCGGCGGGGAACACTTATCTTCAAATCTTCTGCAATATCCTGCATCTCGCACACCATGGCTAATCTTTGGAGGCCAAACTTGGTACATTTGAAAATGAAATGGTCTGCATCCGCTTTAGGAGTTCCACAGTATGTACAGTTGTCTTTATTTACAATTCTTAATCGGAACATGTGGGTTGGGACCAGACAATGTCCAAACCGGAGTCTGTTTATGACGGTTATGAATTTCCTCGAATCACATATGATGCGGTTGTACCATGGCCTTACAGGCAATGTATTTTGGATTTCGGCGTACCATTTACCCTTATTCTGGCTAATCGTAGTCCAGTAATCTCTCCAGAGAGCTTTCAGATTTTCTTTAGAATAGCTGTTCAAGTCTGTAAATGGTATCTTTAGAATAGCTGAATGGTCTGTATTGTATCCTTGTGCTAGGGCTTTATCTATTTCTTCATTTCCTTTTATGCCACTGTGGGAGGGAACCCATAAGAACTGGACTGTTTTTTGACACTCAAATAATTCATATAATACATTCTTAATTAAGTAAATTATATGATTAAGTTTAAACTCAAATTTATGACCTTCTAATGCCAACAATACACTTTTTGCATCTGAGATTATTATGAAATGTAAGTTGTTAACAGTTTTTATATATAACAAGGCTTGTAAAATGGCATAGGCTTCAGCCGTAAAAATACTAGCTTGACAATCTAGGTAATCTAATTACTTTATAAATTTTCAGCTGTGAATCATACCAACCACTTCTAACAAAATCTTTAGTTTTAGAACCATCTGTAAATATTTTGTAACAATCTTGTTTTCCCTCAATAAATTGAAAATAGTCTAGTTCATCTTTTATATTAGGTATGCTGACTTTATAGTTAGAATTAGTTAGAGCTTCATATTTACATTTGTACAGAGGCCACATTTTGTCATCACATATATACATTCTATTTACATATTTTTTATGGATATAAGAAAACAAAGTACAGAGTTCTGGTAATTTTCCATTGATTACATTATTTACTGAAATAATTGTTTCATCTAAATTTTCAGAAAGTTCTGGAGGAAGAATCAAGTTACAGGTGACAAGAGCATTATTGGAAGACAGTTCTTTAATACAAAAGTTATGTGCTAATTGAAGCCGTCTCAAAGATAAAGGTGGAATACATGTTTCTGCCTCCATGGCATTTATTGGAGTGGATTTCATAGCACCTGAGATGATACGTAAAGCAATATTCTGAATTATATCCAATTTTTTTAATTGAGTATGATTTGCATTCATATATGCCAAGGAACTATAGTCAAAGTGAGTTCTTACTAAGCTTTTGTATAACATAGACAACATTTTTGGGTCAGCTCCCCAAAAAATTCCAGTTAAACATCTCAAAACGTTAATAGCTTTGTGAGCATTCTTCGAAATGTAGGCTATATGTTCATTAAACTTCAACTTATCATCAACAACTACACCAAGGAATTTATGTGAATTTGTTAATGGGATTTCACAATTATTGTATTTAATGTTCACATTTTTGTCAGGGCCAATAACCATGACAGCACTTTTTGATGTGTTGATGGTTAGCTTTAATTTTTTCTCATAATATAAAGACAATTGCTCAAGAGCAGAGTTAATATTAGCTTGTGCTATGTTTATGTTTTTATTTACGCTGTACATTAATATGTCATCTGCAAACTGTAATACTTTAATGTCATCATTACCAATACTGTTAATTAATTGAGATACATATAAACAATACAAAGAGGAAGAGAGACAGGCTCCCTGCATCAATCCCTTGGACGAATACCGTGGCCCATGTAATATATTGTTGAATTTAACAAAAACAGTTCTGTTAATTAAAAAGTTATTAATCCATTCTATTAATTTTCCAGGGATACCAACTTCGTACAATACTCTACAGAGGGTATTTAAATCAACATTGTCATAGGCGCCTTGGACATCTAAAAACACACATACGGCATTAGCGTGAGATAGGACAGTGTTTTTCATATCTGTCAGATATGAAACAAAACTGCCTGCCGCACTCCTGCCCTTACGGAATCCAAACTGACTTTCAGGTAATATTTTATTTTTTTCTATATAATAATCTAATCTAAGTTTAACCATCTGTTCAAATAATTTACCTACACAAGAGGCTAAGGAAATGGGTCTATATGAGTTATAGTCATTATTGGGTTTATCAGGCTTTAGAATAGGTATTAAAAGGTTTCAATAAAAAACGACTACTAAAATTGTTATTATTACTATTAAAGATGTTATGTAACACATCTGTACTTTCGTTTTGAGACTGAGAAAATTTGTCAAGAAAATCTGGTATCCACTCATCATTTTTACTGACACCATTTGATTTAATTCTTTTAAAGCGACGGATTGAGTTCCAGATCTTAGTAATAGGGGTATATCTATTGAATGAGCTACAAAAACTTTTCCAACTATTGCATTTTTCTTCCTTTATAATAAGTTTTTTTTCAGCATCAATTTTCTTATACATAATATAATTATATAATGACATATTATTTCTATATTCTTTCAGAGCATCTTTAGAGCGCTGGACTGCTTCCGCACACCTACTATTCCACCAAGGAGCTGGAGCACGTTTGGTTTGACTACCTGGACTTTTAAATATAGGTATACATTCATCTTTAAGTTTATTAATAATGTCACAAAAATCATTATAAGAAGATAAAGGATCTTGTTCATTAACTACAAAACTTTTAAAATATTCTTCAGAGTTTGTCAAATATTTAGGCCAATCAGCCTTGTGAAATAAGTATCGTTCAGGGGTGCTATTGACTTGATACTGTATGGGAGATATGTGGATATCAATGAATGTAGGGAGATGTATACTGCCTAAAGGGTCATCACCCACTCTCCACTCACATAAAGGTGCTAAAACTGGGCTGACACAGCTGATGTCAATGGCAGAGGTATTCCTATTAGGAGCCTGTATGGTTGTATGTTCACCAGTATTTAATATACATAAATCCATTTCATCTAATAAATTGAATAATTCTCGCCCTCGACCCTTAGTTAACTGACATCCAAAAGCAATATGATGTGCATTAAAGTCACCTGACACTATACATGGTTTAGGAATATTATTAATGATTGATTTTAATTTATTTACACGGAATCTTTTTTCTTTTCCAGGTGGACAATATGTACAAAGAATCGAAATTGGCCCATTTTCTGTTTGTAGTAAAATGGCTACAGATTGGACAACTTCATAAAAAGGGGTGGATAGTGTAGTGAACTTAAGTGTTTCTTTAATGAGGATACCTACACCGCCGTGCTCATTGCTTGCATTTTTGTAAATGAAATGATAACCTGGAAAATTAATAGCTGGCCGAGAATCTTTCAACCATGTTTCGTTCAAAAGACAGATGTCTGTGTCATTGTCCTTTAGTAATTTACATAAAAGGGGTTTCTTACTAGTAATGCTCTGAATATTATGTTGAATTATTTTAACTTTTTCCATATACACTATTTAAGTTTTTTAATAAAATATCACGTATGTGAGATGTTGTTTTTGTTGTGTTTGAATTACCCACAGCTATTAGTGTTTTAATAATACATTCAATAATTTTGTCATTTTTAGCAATATCATCTATTCTCAATTCCTGTTTCCTGTTCTCAATTGTATTCTTTGGGGCTCTAGTAGCAGAAACTGGCAAAGGTGGAAAGGTAATATTCTTAGCTGAATTCCTTACTACATTTGCAAAACTTTTTTTATTGCTTTCTATCTTTGCCAATTTTACAGGGCAGCTTTTTGAAATTGCTAGATGATCGCCACCACAGTTTATACATTTTAACACCTCTGCAACACAATCTCTGTAACTGTGAGCTTCAGCACATTTGGAACATACTTGATCATTTCTACATACTTTTGCTGAATGGTTGAATTTAAGGCATTTGTAGCACTGCAGAACTGGAGGAATATATTCATAAACCTTGTATCTCCAGTTGTCCAGATATATATACTGGGGCAAGTTTGTTCCTACAAAAGTTACAGAAACTGTGGTCAGGGGTTGTAAAGTGTCACCATCTTTTTTCATGAACCGTCTTACAGCGATAATTTCCTGCTCTGCAGTAAACTTTGCATACAATTCCTGGTTTGAAGTCTCTTTCGGTACAAAACGGACTACCCCAACCCTCTCCACAGAGGCAGCAGGAATATACGCCCGCAAACTATTCTCTGACAGACATTTATGGCTTAAAAAGTCGTTGGCAAATGCAGGCTGCTTGAAGACGAGTATAATTTTTGATGAATTTACTCTGCGCCTTTCATGAATTCCCTTGACGTTCTTAAACATTTTTGAAACTTGCAGGGGGTTTCGATTTCCTAATTTTTCTTCTTTGTTTTGGCTCTCTACGTATACTGGAAATTCATCACAGACGAGATTGTCGGGATATGTGCGTTTGTAGCCAATTTTGGTGAAAGGGTGGTACTTGCCTTCATGTGCCGTGGTGCCCGCTTTCTCATGCTTACGTTTTTTCGGCTCCGAGGCTCCTTTCCCTCCGCCGCCTATATCGTCTCCGTCACTCTCCGACGCCATATCGTCGATTTTCGACGTGAAAACCACTCAAAAACAGTAATTGATAATTATTAAATAAATTTGCTTCAAAAAGCGCGCTTTCAGTTTCCCGCCAAAAACCAAAGTCCGGGGGGCGCTTTTTCAATAAGGGTAGCCAGAGCAAGAAAATCTCCCTTGATTCAGGGAGTCTATTATTCATTATGGTATTTTTATTTATCACCTCTTCAAGCGAATTTTTTTTACCCAACCAAGGCAAAGTCAAAGAAAATATTTCTTGGATGGAAATGTCGTAGAACGCATTTTCTACCATAAGTGGCATATCAAGTATGTTCTGTGGAAATGTAGCAAAAACCAATTATTATACTTCAGTATTCGTCCTCGATATTAGTATTATACACATGTAGTATCGCTTGCACTTATCACCACATAGCACAAATTTTAGAGCTAGATAAAAATAAATTACAGGTAAAAAATGTTACTTCCGGATTATATTTTTAAAAATAAAATAGAATCAATATCCGTATCCTGTAAAAATAATTAAATAAATTAAGAACACTTCCGTTCCGTCACTTCCTCCACGCCATTGCTTTTGAAGCCTTCATTCGCTATTTGTGCTTCGCCACTAAAGCACGTCAATTCTCGTTCCGTGCAGAATAAATTTAATAATAGTTTTTGTGATTACAGTGATTTTAGTGAACTATCAAGATTGGGTTCCTCGAACTCAAGACCCTTCCGAATCGTTGAACAAATACGTACGTCTGTGCATAAATACAAGGTTTATAGCACCTCGGAATTGTATTTCGGACTTTTCCACGCTTAAACCATTTCGGCCTCGTCTGTTCAGCGGGCTTATTCGCTAACTCGAATGACAGTTGAGAATGATGATCACCGAGTATAGTTTCCAACTTTCAACTGTCAAAACTGTCATTTCGTATTCGCTAACTTCGGTGAGGAACCGTAAAATTTCAAGATGGCGTGTGATTCAGTGATCATCACTTTGACTATGTCGATAGCCACTGAATGCCTATCGATATCGGTATTTGGTATTCAGTAAGCTCAGTGTTTATCACTAAGACGTTTAACTGTGGATCACTCAAGTTGTCAAAATAGAAGTTAAAATCACTATTCGACAGCAGTTATTTTAAGGTGGACAGTGATAATCACTCTTCTAAAATTCTATTTTTTATTTGTTTGAGATAATAAACAACTTGGAGCTACCTCGCTAATTAAGTAAATAGATTGTGGAGAGCAAG
Organism: Pyrausta aurata; assembly: GCA_963584085.1. Classification (NCBI taxonomy): domain Eukaryota; kingdom Metazoa; phylum Arthropoda; class Insecta; order Lepidoptera; family Crambidae; genus Pyrausta; species Pyrausta aurata. The sequence goes on along the minus strand of OY757267.1, from coordinate 9,604,308 downwards.
ATAGTTCTAAATATTATAATAATTATGTAGTAGTCAAACTTGACTCCTTTATTTTACTATACTTACTGTGTTCAACTTTTGTTAGGTTTAAGTTCTTGTTTGTGCCAAATAAAGATTTGTTCTATTATATTTTATAACAAAAGGTTGTCTGGAAGAGATCGCTTTTAGTGATAAGACCACCTAAATTTTACATGATTTTACTGTATTCTGTTTCTGTGTGTGTGTTTTGTGTACTATAAAGAGTATTCTATTCTATACTTAATATTTGAGTATAAAATGCCCTAAATCAAGGAGTTCTAAAAAAACCTTTTTACTGTGGTAATAAAACACAAAACTTAAATACTTAATACCTATTTATTTCTTCGTTCAACTATTTCTCGTAAACAGTCTTTAATTTGAGCCAGTCTTCTGTGCACTATCGCTTATAATGCCTCAAGCACTCTCATATGCCTCTCCTCAACAGTTATCCTCCTCTCTCCTAAGCTGCAAGCCCATTGAGGTACATCACAATTGCGTATGACTGAAACAATGATAATAAACTTTAAAAACTCAACTAAAAACTCCAGAAGGTAGCCTCACTTTTTTTGTTTTTATCATCATAATTCAACCAATCAATTTCCATGAAATGATTTACTTTTAATGAACACCCTTCATGATTCATTTTATCGATGAATTAATTATACTGTGTAATACTGACTTAACAGATATATTTTAACAAATTTTCTGAGATTAGCTTGTCTGAATAGACGACGATGCAGGTTTTCAATTTCAATCATATAAAGAATATAAATGCGAAAGTTTGTATGTATTGATGGATGGATGGATGTTTGTATCTTTCACAGAAAAATTACTGAATGTATCTGGATAAAATTTGCAACAGACTGAGATATAGCCTGGAATAACACAAAGTATACTTTTTATCCCGATATTCCCACGGGCACAGGAACCACGCAGTAGAAACCGCGGGCCAACACTATCATTTATGAAGATGATTGGTTGTTGCTTCACCTTGAGATTCCAAAACATGATTCTCTCTTCCAACTCATTTAACGGTGTCAGCTTATTAGGCCCTCAGCCTGTTCCTTGGTCTTCGCTATTAACTTCACCCAGTACTGTAAAAATGTTGTATTGGTGATTGAGAGGAACAAATGATACCTTTTAAGGTTCATAAGAAGATCGTAAACAAAACTTACCCTAGGCCACTGTTCGGGAGTTTTAGTGACTCCGTCTGCCACAGAATTTAGCTTATTAGCTATGGACTCCCAAGCTTGCGGAGTAATTTGACTGGCCTGAGGCCTTTGCAGGGCAATGTCTTTATTGGCTTCTGCAAAAGCCAACAACACCTCAAGCTGCCTTTGGGAGACACGTCTGCTAGACGGCATTCTGAAATATTGATGAAATCGTTGAAATAGACATACAAACGCTATACAAATCTCAATGACGTATCTCATAGTAATAACGACATCAATATTATTGGTTGAAATGCAAGCAAATACATGGGTTTGTAAAATTTCATTATAAAACTTTTACTCACCTTACATAATGGCTTAATGGATGTATTTCGTACAAAAACAAACAAACTATACGATGGAACCAACAAGACTGAATTCGGGGCATCATTGGTAAAATTGTTATCAATAAATAACACAAACACTTCAAAACATTCTTTCCAATATCCCAGCGAAGTCGATTTGTTTATCTTTTTCACAATCTTTTTCAAGGAATATTTTGGCACTCGACATTCTTGACAACTCAAGTGGCGAACGTATAATCCACACAATTAACAAGTTAATAATGTCGTTATATTATTTCATGTTGCCAAGGATATCAAATAAGTCGGGTAATAACTAGAGTGGTAACAATTTCATATCGATAAGCACCGGTAGTTTTTGTTATTCACTGAACGATCACGTGACATAAGAGTAATACTGAATACCAAAATACCGGAAAGTTCGGTTGCTCACTGAGCTCGGTGATGATCACTACAGTGTTGATCACTTTCATGTATCAAAATTAGCGAATAAGCCTGCAGTCAATACGCATCGTACAGTATTTTGGACTGTTTTGTGCGTACTACAAGGTTTCTAGCACTCGGAATTGTATTTTGGACTCTTCCACGCTAAAACCATTTAGCTTCGTCTTCTCAGACTTTGCTCGACTGAACACGGCCGCTGCAGTCGACGGGCAATGGAGAAAAACCTACACATGTGCAACCCGCATGGGCGGCGTCGCATCTGCCCTTTACATCCAGAGCTGATGTAGTCCTGCCACCTACACCGCCGCAGCCGTCCACGTCTCGTGATGCAGCTGGGACGGAGAGCAGTCGACGACAACACCAGAGATCGAGATGCAACCGGTAAGTCATTAAAAATCCTGCAATAAATGGACGGTTTCCAAACCAAACCTATTAGATATTTTCTTTGGACCGATCCTACTACTTGCCTAAGCATGACAATCGCCACACATCTGTGTTAATTTGTGTGTGTTCATCTGACTGAACATGGCCAAACCTGGCTACGAAAGCTAAAACATTTGTTTAACGCCGCTGCCCTCGCCTACTGTGCAACGCGCAGTACTACGCACACTATTCATCATCATTTCATTTTATTTTATTTTTACCGTCAAAGAAACTACAAAATCTGCCAGAGCAGTAAATCAGGCTGACTGGTTTATGTAGTATAATTCACTACGCAAACTTTGAAAATTGCATAGAAAAAAGGGGTAGATTCCTTGTCTGACACCGTTGTTTTTTACAAGTAGCCCGATTAATTGCCAAAGGTTGCAGGTTGTAGCCCTGCTTAAATTTATAATGGTTTTTGCAATTCTATTTATAACTTTTTCGTCGCGAACAAACAGGTATTATTAAGTATTATTAACATTTAATAAAAGTTGGAATACAGTGAGTGCACCACGCAGATAGGAAGCAGCCCTTATGGCTTTACCACCAGCTACCGCCAGCGCCATCGCCAGTGACGTCCTCGAGCATGGGATCGCATCGGACCGCAACACAACCGCAGACTGCAGAACACGAGGTACGCTACGTGAGTCATTTGTAAAACAGACTGTATAGCATATGATCAGACACTATCAGGTGAAAGGTTATCTTTTGAGAAGATGCGAGTGGTACTTTATTATAAGTCGATTATCGAGCAAACACAGTTTTATAAATAAGACAAGTTTTTCTTTTCCATTGCTACTATATAATATTATACAGAGCGTGATCTTCAATCTTCTTTCGAACACGTCGAGCTTATTCTTTTTCAAATTCATTTGATTTGAAAAGATTTTATCTGTATAGTCGGTACAGTGTAAATTAACTTCCAAATATTGTTTTATAACCATTAACCATCATCGACTTGACTAACCTTGTCGTGACAGATTATGTTCTGTAATACAATATTACGTGTTTTGTAAAGGAAAGGTATATTTTAATTTTTTTACAATTTTCCTTAAGATTTTTTTTATCCTAAGATTTTCTAACTTTTTACAACAACAATTCAGTTGTTTTTTTACAGGAGTATGTTGGTTAAATAGAGAAGATAATTAATTTTGCAAGAGTTTTAGATATAAAATATTACTGTTAGGATGTTCGGTGCAATTTACCATAATATTTTGATATTATTAACCAAGGTAGACTCAAATTAAAACTGTGGTTTTGTATGCTTTTTTACTATTTAGGCTACATGTATGTATTTATTTGGAATACAATAAAGACATCAAAAATAAGAAACACAATGCTTAAGTATAAGATATCTAGACTTATTCAAAAAAGCTACACATCTTTCTAAGGCTTAACATATAAACTTTTCCTTTTAATTCTAAACATTGACATGCTGCATGCATAGTACAGACAAACGGAAGAGCATCAAGTTAAATTATTTTTTAGCTTTGTTCATTTTTTCCTTTTTTTTTTTTGTTTAAAAACATGCAAAATCTGCATAGTTTGTTTTTGTTTTATGCTGGATTTGAGCATAAAGCGTACATGTCAATTTAAAAGACTCTGATGCTTATGATCGTCATATGAATATTATACCGATTTATATCTTATCCAATAATATTGGTGGTTAGATGTTATTTATAAATTCTATCCAGAAAATTAGCTGTATTACTATGGTTGTGAGATTATTCTGACGCCTCAACAACGGGGTAGGGCGCGGCCTGTGAGAACGGGTCAGCAAGCGCTCAGTGATTACAACTAGAAACAATATGTTATCATTTGGAATTTTTTGGAGCTGGAATATTTATTTACCGCATAATTTCGAAATACTTTTATTAGGTAGGTAACATAGTGCATAAACACTGCATAAAACTTGCGAGAAGTAAACAAAAATACCCACATTTTCATTACTACAAATATTTGCAATTCTGATAAATATAAAATATGTTTATAACACTGTTTTATAGGAATTAGTGACGTGATGTCACCCGGATATGAAAAGAAACTAACCCTCACGGATGTGTTTATCAACATTATTTTGTCATTCTTTTGTAAATGCTACCGGCGATCCCTTAGCGTTTAATTGATCACTCACTCACCCAGCGCTCATTCCCTGAATGACTGATCCATCATCAAAATCCAAGTGTATTTGATACAGGGTTACAGCGTGTGATTTTTGTTAATTTCGTACCCGTATTTTCTAATATTATTAAAATATGCGCCAAATATGCGTCGTGGTGATTGGACGCGGACGAATTTGTCGTTAATACATCTATTAGTTGTAAAAAAATTACAACTAACTTTTCAGTTGCTTGTTTATACAAAAGTGTAAGAATAAAATTTATATGATTATAGCAGAAGCAATAATCAGGTTATTCATGTCATGTTCTGTTTTTTCTATCGACACTGCTGGCAGATACTAAGTGTAGTTCACTTGATGCCAGTAGGTAATTACTGTAACACCATTATCCCTTTTTTGCCTAGATTTAAAGACTGAAATCTGTAATAGGTATAAAATAATGATTTTTCTTCAGTAAATTGTGCTGAACTGGCCATTTATAACATTGGTATCCTCTCTTCATAAAACCTATAAGAAATTGTAATAACAGACATTGTAATGGTTAATATGTACAACAACATGTTACAACAGTTCATGTTCAAAAGATGGTATTGTTATTGAAAAACTAACAATATATATTGATTTCTATAGAACAATTACTAAGTTGATTTCAGATTACCTTACTAAACTAACCTAACCATAAACAAAGGATTTCAGTATGGCATTATAAAAAGGCAGTTTTATTGCTTTCAATTTGGTTTTCAAGATTTTGAAAATGAAGTTCTTTTCAGGATGTTGTAAAGGAGTTTATAGGCTGCGCACTAACTTATGAAAACATAATGTTACTTGAATATTTTATTCAGTAGACTATCTGGATTAACTATTCAATCGTGATCTCATTAGAACCAATGGGTAAAAAATGATTGTCTCATAGTTTTTTGTTACAATTCGTACTTACTTACTTATACTTACTAAGAGTGTTTTCTTTTACAAATAATTTTAGAAACATGTATATTTTTTCTGATAACCCAATTCTTATTCAAATAACGGGCTTAACTACTTATTTCTTCCTAGGCGCGTCTCATGCGTTTACAATTCCAAAATGAACCTTTAAGAAAATCTGATAACTTATTGTCTTCTGATTAGAAAACCGTATATCAATGTGACTTTGCGGACTAGTGGAGTTGACATATCCGCGCACAGCCCTAGGCAGCATGCCTCGACGTCTACAGCCGATATTAATGTCAACCTGTATTAGTAACTTGGTTGAGCAACTCCAAAATACCCTCGCATGGGTATAAACCCGTAGTAGTATAACTATTATAAAATAGTTACTGTAGACAGTACATTATGTTCTGATTTTGTTAGTTCCTTGTTGTTAACCTGATAAATAATTCTTGCTTAATGATTAAGAATCATATACTATCATAAGTATCTTATTTGTCTTATATGATTCTTTGAAAGAATTGATCAAGTACTTACTCATAGATGATATTTCCTTCTTTCATGCTCTAAACATCTACATGTGTATAATACTAATATCGAGGACGAATACTGAAGTATAATTAATGATTAAACGAACTTACCTGTACGTGAAGTTCTATCATAATTATTATACGAAGTATTCGTCCGAAGATATTAGTAGAAAGTCCCACCCACCCGATGCATACTTTTTGTGTTGACAAAAACCCATCTCTAGGAAATATCATCATATTATTATCTCTAAACTAAATGAAGGCTTCAAAAGCAATGGCGTGGAGGAAGTGACGGAACGGAAGTGTTCTTAATTTATTTAATTATTTTTACAGGATACGGATATTGATTCTATTTTATTTTTAAAAATATAATCCGGAAGTAACATTTTTTACCTGTAATTTATTTTTATCTAGCTCTAAAATTTGTGCTATGTGGTGATAAGTGCAAGCGATACTACATGTGTATAATACTAATATCTTCGGACGAATACTTCGTATAATTATGATAGAACTTCACGTACAGGTAAGTTCGTTTAATCATTAATTATTTGGTAATATTTTATTATGAAAATACTGGTATCATTTATACCATGGCAACACTGGCTAGGACGCTGTTTCCCGTCATCTTTGTCTTTGACACTACTTCTTGTTGTGATCGTGTGTTGACAAATACTGTGAATATTATAAGCTACAGATTCCCCCCATTACTTATATTGTGCTAGGATCAGACTGTGTGCCTTCCATCAAATCTATATTTGGAATATAATACGTTCTGTTATATTTCACTACACTCTGCAGTTTTCTTTTCGCCTAGAAACCTATTTTCCCAACATGTTCCACCGATTTTAGACGCAAATCAACTGTATTATCAATAAAAACCAAGGAAAATTAAAATTTTATTTAAGGAGTTTAGCTCTACGGTATTAAAAAACAATCATACTAATACTTTATACAGAAAACGTACGAAAATAAAATGAAAGGGAAAATCGGAACATTTCTTGTAAGATTGGGGAGACTTCCTACACTCGATCTGGCAACCGGATTTTTGAATTTGACAGCGTCGTTATTTCCGCCTGTCACCGTTTTGGCCAGAAGATCCATGTCGCACTGTACATTACTAGGTACATTACAAGTTGGTTGGTATGGTAGTAGTGTAAGTAATAGTGGTAATATAGTCTATGCCATTTTATCGAATGTGTTGCACAGATTAGTAAGAGTATGTATGTGTTGTTTGTGTTGGTGTTATGTGTGTGTGATTCATTAAAATAATAAATTTCCATCCACAGATTAGTAAGAGTATGTGTCCATCCTATTGATAGCGGAACTTTGTCCACCTTTCTTTCTTTGTGCAAACAATTGGAATTGAGCACCCACCATGAATACGTGGGGAAACGACTACGGGATGCAAAATCAGTTCATGCCCATGAACACGATGATGCCTCCGAACATGATGCCTGCTGCTCAAATGCAGCCGTTGATGCCGCCGATGTGTATGATTTCCGAGTTGGGGATCAACACGCCTGTGAATCCGGCGCCCCCGGTGGGTACAATGATCGGGCCTATCATGCCTGAAGGGGAGATGAAGAATGATGATGTGCAGATTATAAATGACGGGTTGGAACAGCTGCCTCAAAGGCATGACCAGTCAGAGCAGCAAGGGCCGCCGAAACCACACGTGCCTGATGGGAATAGAGACAGAACAGATAGGAGGGGTGACCGCAACCGCGATAGAGGTTAGTTTATGTGTGTTTATTTATTCATGATTGATTACTGAATGTAACAGTGCATTGGGTCAGTAACTTTATTGCACTGTAAGTTTTGCAAATGGCGAACTTAAAGCATTATCTCCCAGTCAACTTACTGAGTGCAATAGTTTAAAACAATGTATGTTTTAGTCTTAAAATAGGTTTTTTATCATTTTCACTTACAGATCGTTCTGGTAGGCGCCGCTCTAGATCCCATGACCGTTTTGATCGTGGAAGCAATAGGAATGACAGAGGCAGAAATGACCGCGGGGACAGAGGTGATAGACCTGGACGCAGAGACCGCCCTTCGAAGTGGGGAAAACCTGAACAAGATGTTAGACCTGTTGTTCCTGGTGGGCCAGGGCACATGGGTAACAACAACCATCACAATAATATGATGCCAGGTATTTTTTGTTGTTTTTAATATACTATGCAGTAAATCACTTCATTCATTTCTTATTCTGCTAGTAATTCATACCATACTAAACATCAGGTACTTTTCTGCATGCAACCTTTGGAGAAGTTGGTACATATTTGCTTTATTAAATTATGATACTCTTTTCTAAATTTGATCATTAATTTGAGCATACATTTTCAGGAATGGCACAGTTTAATATGATGAATAGCAACATGTTAGGGCAGCAGCCAATGGAGATGGGGAATATGCCAAACATGGGAAATATAGCCAACATGCCAAATATGCCCAATATGATGGGAGGCATGAACATGATGCCCAACATGATGCAAAATATGATGGATCCCATGATGGTACCTAACATGATGAACCCACAAATGCCAATGCAACATCAAACCATCTTTTTACCTAACTGCGTTCTGCTAGCGCCTCTGCCGGGGATTTCGTTGCCAAACAGACGTGAAAAGCCTCCTGGTTGTCGTACCATTTTCGTTGGAGGACTACCTAATGGTATTACTGAAGATGTGGTTCATGAGATGTTCCAAAGGTTCGGAGGCATTGATGATATAAAGCTGCACAGACAAGGGGTGTGTCATGTACGCTTTGAGAATCATCCGAGTGTGGAGCAATCATTCTTCTTATCTGGATATCGGTTCAAGCTTCATGACCAGGCTGATACTGAGGCTACAACCATCTTTATTGATTATGCTCTGGTAAGTTTTTTTATACACTACATTTTTAACTTTATTTATTTATTATAAGATATACACTCCCTTTCCACTGCTACTTGCAAAGAAAAGATATTTATTTGCACATTGACAGCAGCATAGTTTCAACTAGAGATAACAAAGTGACCTTGTGGTAACAAAATAGAGTACAATTTCTTATTAGTATATTGAAATATGGGCAGGATTGCTACCATGTTTTTAGGAGCTTCTGATTTTCGGCACCATTGCAAGCTCCATGATACATGTTAGACATTATGTATCTAATAATTCAAATGTTCTTTCTTTTAATTTAAGAGCCAAAATCTTTGTTGGTCTTCTATGTTAGTGACCATGAAAGTTTAAAGCAATAAAAATACAATACAATTATTATTAAATACAATTTATAATTATTTCATTTAACGTGCCAAAGAAGTATTGAAAGGAGTATCCTTGGTTTCAATATTAGAGACAAGAAGAGGGCTACAGAACTGAGGAAAATAACAAAACTTGAAGATGTCGCGACGCGGGTTAAGGCTCTAAAGTGGCGATGGACAGGCCATATGCTTAGAGAGATGCGAGAAAAATGGACCAAAACAGTTTCAACATGGACACCTCGACACGAAACTAAAAGGAAAAGAGGAAGGCAACACAAAAGATGGTCAGATGAACTCCGTAAAGTAGCTGGGTCAAGATGGCAAACGACAGCAAGAGATAGAGAAGCGTGGAAAGGGCTGGAGGAGGCCTTTTGTCAAAAGACGAGCTTGGAGGGGAACACCTGCAAGCAGTGTTAAACAAATGTCATAATTGTAAATCTTATCTTTAAGTAAATAAAGGCTTTTCGAATAATTATTTAATGTTTGCTTTCCAGAACCGTGACGATCAGAACGAGTTCGAGCGCAACAAGCGTCACCGCGAGCCCACGCCGCCGCGCATCGAGCCGTTCACACCGGCCAACCTCACCACCATCACTGAGAAAATCAAGACTGATGAAGAGTTCGCTGAGGTTGCTCCGGTAAGTGGCAGTATTATCTTTGTACTAATAATTATTATAAAGCTGCAGAATTTGCTAATCTCTGGAGCTACTGGACCGATTTAAAATAATATTTTATGTGTTGGATAGCTTATTTATCAGGGATATTTTATAGCCTAAAGCCTTTTATGCTATAAAATATATTTTGAGCAAACTCAAAACGCGCAGACGCTGTCGCGGGGGACCGATAGTTCAAATATAACAAATATCTTCCATCGCTATAAGTGATCGCTTTATTGAGTCCTCGCCTGCGGGGCGGCGGGGGGAGGCAAGAGCGGATTGCATGAGTCAGACGACAAACAAATGACAAATGTTTTGACTGAATAATATCTTCCGGGGAAGCCGTTCAATAAATATTATTAATCGAGCTATGTGTTGTCATCTACTGTATCTTTGCTTCGACGAGATTTGCTTGAGACAATAAATTCAGAACAAATCAGTTCAGACACACAAGTTTAGTCATAGGACTTTCACTGCCATCCAGCTGCCTGCCTCTTGGCGCCAGAAAACGTGTGCACAGTACTAATATAAATAACAGACAGACTGACTGACCTCTCATCTATTATACCTAAACCAACGTGTCTCTTTAATTGAATCTTTAATCAGTTCTAACTGGTGGATTCATCCGCAGACACTCCTAGGTTGGCTGGAACGCGGCGAGTGCAACAAACGGAACGCCAACACCTTCTACTCGCTCATCCAAGCGGCGAACAACCAAGTCCGACGGCTGTTCAACGAGAAAATGCAACTGGACGAAGAGTTCCAGACGATGAGAAACACTTTTAGAGAGAAATTTGAACGCGTCATTTTGCAATGTAAGTGAAATTCAGAATGATACTACTTATTTTAAGTACCAGAATGACTCTTGGAGTGTATGGATAAAGAAGGCAGTGCAATCAGCACTTTGTTCATTGAACTTTCGACGAAAAAAGGGATTATTCACTGCACAATTTTGTTGGTAAGAATCTTGCATGTATTTGGTCAAGGATGATATCGTGAAATGCTGCTCTGCGATTTCGTAAGTAATTACTTCAGATAGACCTACTTACTACACATTATAAGGTAATTAAAATAGTGTAAGCATCAACCAGGCATAGTGGGAGTTCTCATACCAGAACATGACATGGTTCAAGTCGCCACAAAAGCCAAATTCGTTGGCATGTCTACATATTAATACATAAACTTTCAGGACTTAAGATATAACTGAAAATACGGAGATCTTGTTAAATATCAGCGTTCTTGTATCCAGCCTTTTCCAGCTACATCATACTGCCAAGAAGTTAATGTCTTTTCCTGACATGCCATTTTGGAACACTTAATATTTTTATATTTATGTCTAAGCGACAGCACGCAAAACGCTGCTGGTTCGAAGATAAAGTGCTGACATCGTGAATCAACTTCATCACTGTAGTTTTAAGTTTAACAATGTGGTAGACCTGGACAGTTAAGAAACACTGTGGAACTGCTGTAATTCGCCTGCTGAAATCATCAAACGTCGAAACTTCAAGAACTTTCAGTTTTTCTGCAAAGACTTCATAAGGTCTGGGGCCCATTGCACCTTAATATACCTTGGTATATTTACCGTCATGACGGTCTGGTGCATATTTATATGGAGCGAGAACGTATTTTGCCGGTACTGACACGCTCCATGCATGACATGCGCTGGTGTTAGTCGGTGACGGAACTGTCTAGTGGGAACAGTGTCATAGTTTTCGATAAAAATAATATTTTTTTGGCCTGACACGTTCCTAGCACTGTCATGGTATGCTACGATGTAGTGGTCAGAAACTTTTAGTATTGTAAGCTGTTGGATTATCATCTCTACCGAATTGCGACGCAATCCTGACGAATCCTGCTGCTCTTCGATCATCGCAATTTCAAGAAAACAATTCCAGAACTCAACTCGATCTTTTTTTACCTTGATTCTAGCTAGATTTAATTATGGAGCGACCTCATCTAGAAGAAACCTGTCCATCTGACTTCAATCCAAGATCTAGCAGACAGAACTAGTGATTTAAGCTATTAGATAAGGCTCTGCGTCTACAAAATGATGGTATTGCGGATTTGCGGTGCTTGTAAATCTACGCTCCTTTCTACCATATTTCAATAAATGCAAATGTGCTGCTACCCTTTTGTTTTCACTAGGTTAAGTTTAGGTACATCTGCGGTCACTCCGCAGAATCCTGATGCTCGGAGGAGAGCATGCTTTAATTACACCATAGTTTATAAAGGTATACCTCTACAGGTATTAGTCTGCTTGCGGTGGGACTTAGCGGTTTAGATGTGGTCCGATCATATCAGCTTGAAGATATTATGGCCCAGGTTTTAAATAAATTAACATAAAGTGTATGCTGTTTCATAAAGGAGAAACTCCGTCGAAAGTAAGTTCCATCATAATTAAAATGTTGATTCTACTAACTAGAGATACAGCTACAGACACCAATTCTCCAATGTCAATGTAAGTACAGCATTTTTGTATAAATATCAAAATAAGAATTTATATGAAAGTCTGAGAGGCGTGTCTGACAGAATAACATATTATATTTTTGGAAATTTTTGAAAAAATCAAACATCGGGTCTAAAATCTGGACTCCGACAACAATATATCAGTATATCATATTTCACTGTAACAACTATTTTAAAAAATATGCATTGGCTAATTCATAAATTTTAACTATCGTTAAGCATAAATAATGCTTATACTAGTATAAAAGAGTGATGGACAGATATTTAAAACGTCGTAAATAGCATTTCATTAAAACGTGGTGTCTTTATATGTTCTTTTACCTTCCACTAAACCTGTTCAGGATCGCATTATTGTTTATTTCAACAATGACGATTCTAGACAGCGTTAATATCTAAGTATAAAGTTGCCATGTGGACAGTAATTACCCTAATTTGTGAACAACAGTCGAGCAGGTAGCGAAAATTCTGACCGTGGCGAAACACCAGCGAGTCTCGGACCATTTCACCAAGCAGCAGCGTCGCAACATCGAAATGTGGTTGAAAATGACAGAGGTACGTTAGTAAAAAGTAGGTTTTCCTTCCCGTGATGGGATGAAGTGACGTGATCTAAATCATTAAAATAGTTTGAGTAAAGATACAATTTGATAGAAAAACTGTGGTGTCCTTTACAAGATTCAGATACTATGAAAACATCGTCCAGATACGCTATTTAAATATTAGCTGGAAAACTTTTCTGTAAACTTTCTATTTTACGGCTTCTTATTTTGTAATCCAGCGAACACAAAAGTAAACATCTGTGCTGTTTACAAACTTAAAACGAATTTCAGTTCTTACCTTCATTGATATTTTGCTATTTGATAGTAAGCAGAGATTGTATCAAATAGGGCGGTTTCTTGAATCAAACAGTCAATATTCTTAATTCATTCGGTTAGGAAAACCTACAGTCTAAAAATACAATGTTTATCGCCGGTGTAAACTTAAATAATATTAACGCAGTCCAGTTTATGTAAGTTTCATTAGTTTGTACATTCAAGAAAACGTTTGGCAATTGCAATGTTATTTTTAAATTATGTTACGTCTAAATGATTGAGTGAGTCAATCAAGCCTCAAGTGGACTTGAATGTATTTACTTGCTTAGATTTAGGCTTTACGGGGCTCCAAAAATCTTCGAGAGTGCTGCATGATAGAAGTTGCAGTGACAAACATAATAATATAGTCTGTCAATTATTATATCTCGTGCATATTCCTTAGTAAGATTAGTGATTTGATGCTTTCGGGTGACTACAAAGAAGGGAACAGAAGATTGGAAAACTACAAAGAGTGAAGAAGTGATGCTGTTAATTCCTGTGCGGACTGGACCACCTTCAAATAGCACTTTCAAGAACTAAGTCTGCAGCAATATTAAATAGGAATTTGCACGTTGACACATACATAAAAATTGCATTAAATACTATTATCGCGCAAAAGAAAATTTTGTTAATCAAGTGACAGATTATAAGTATTATGGGTATAGTCTTGTCTTATTCGTTGAGACAACTCGCGATAGTGTAGAATAAAGTGTATGATAGTTATCTCGTGAATCAACGGGCTTTAAAGAAGAAAAGAAGAAGTGCATTAAGCGACGATGGTCGACGGCAAAAAACATTAACAGCTACATCGTAGATTTTAATTTAGGTTTAAGATTCAGTTTTGATTTCACTGTGGTCTTTTCATATGAGATTCTGCTTCTTTAATTTAATTTTAAAAGACCGATGCTTAAAATAATACATGGGTGTACCCAAGATCTCCAGCACGCAACTTTGGTAGGTGGTGAAGTCCTTCATTTGATAGTTGAGAAACAGATTGTGGAGAGACAAGATTATGGATCTAGATCTACTGCGAAGTAAGTAACAAGCGGCAATACGTGAGTAGATGCTATCAGAAAATAATACTATTGGTCAGCGCGACTTATTTGAATAAACGGATGTAAATAATTACCTAAGCAGCCTCCTCCCTGGAAAAAAGTGAACTTACAGTGGTTAAACACTGCTAAGTTATACCTCTTCCCCTGCAACAGTCTCTGGTAAAGGTTGGTCAATATTAAAGGGGCTGAACAAAGATTTAACTAAGAGCATTAATTCAGTATACCTCCGAAACACTGGACTCCGTGAACTACGTCATATTTAGCAGCGAGCTATTGTCTAAGCGACAAGCTACACTTCGGTTATGCAGTATGAAGAAACTCCAGGAATCTTCGGGGAAAATCTACCAACTGAATGAATGCTCTTGATAATGCTTTGTTGTTCTCGTTCCAGAAGATTCTTTTGGGAGGCTGCTTATGGATGCTATGTACTATATATTTTTTTAATATTCACGACACTTTTGGCATTGAAGAAATTGCTTAGAAGCAGCTCTATATTTACCTGGTTCCTGCGCATCACCACGGTGTCTCAAGATCATATTAAAGTATTAGACGCTGCAGGCTGTGTGATACTACGGTTACAACCACATCTCTGCCGCGGTTGGAGCTGACGAAACACTGCGTTTAGTGGAGGAGTCTAGTCGCCGAATTGAAGACCATCAGTTGAATATAAGCTTCTGATTAACATTATGCTACACCCTGATTTCACTTTGTGCCCCTAATACAAGATTATTATTGCTGTTAAGGTAGTGCGCTAAACCATGGTGTAGCTCTGCTATTCGAAGATGCTAAAAGTCTCGCGTGTCTTAGCTACTCATGACGTATTGCCGCTTTTAGGCTGAAATCACGCTACCTATGCCTCTTTGGTTAAGCAACTATGTGAGTAAGGCTACACTTTTGTCTGCTCCCGTCAACGAAACTTGGCCTGGGCTATAGTTATTACAGCTGTTGTATCCAGTTTCTGTTTACTACAATCGTTAGCTGTTGCATACCTACCCCAGACATTCAGTAGCGTGGTTTTAACTTTAGTTAGAGAAGAAGATATGTGACTCACTTCCAGTAATTTAGTACATTTCATCTACGGCCGTCTACCTAGATCGATCACAAGATCTACTATTGTGACTTTCTTTGTACAATTAGATTTACAAATACTTGGTAACAGAACTTTTACCAGTGACATAGTAAAGTGAGTTTCGTATCGTCTCGATTCCTTCCTCTACCACTGAAGTCGGCGAGGATCCTGATAATCTTCTGGACACATCCGTGCATCTGCTACCAGCTGTCATCAAGTGATCTGATCTGAAGTACCGCCAAAGTACTTTATCAACATCACTAAGGGATCTTAACTGCCTACCACAGCTGGCTTTAAAAAAAGTTCTGTATCTTTTGGTACTTCTAACAAATACCACCTGAAAATTGGTAAAATACTAATAAAGTAATTTCGATAGCCGGGGATCCTGAGTGCCCATGTAAATGTATGGTTTTTTCGTTTTTATTAACAAGTGACTTATTTCAGGAGGTGGAAAACATTAAAGAAGAGTTCACGGCTTACTTCGATGATGACGACGCAGAAAAAGCGGCCAAGCCTAATGTTATACAGGAGAAATATGAGGAGCTAAAGGTAAATGTTATTAATATTTATAGTGATAATTACCCTGTTATCGTAAGAATGGACCTGTCAAACATGCCACGTTCCTTCCGCTTCCCCGCCCACCCACCTGCGTTTGTCCATTTCGTGTCAATACAGTTCATTTTTGCATACTTTTCTTACCGCACAGTAACAGTGTCAGCTCCATTCTTACGATAACCAGAGGCCTTACTCTGGCCCCAAAACCCTATCTCTGGACACAAAACCCGATCCAATGAATATAGCCATCCCTGTCACACGCATACACGTCCGTTACGAGTGACAGGGATGGCTCTAATCATTGAAGCGGGTTTTGTGTCCAGAGTAAGGCTACATGTATGTAGTAGTACTGTCTGTATTTTCCATAAAAAACCTTACATAACACGGTGACACACCCAAATACATAATATTATGATTTCAATAATAATTAATCATTCATTCATTTTATCAGCGACAGGGCTAGTTCGTATTAAATAAATAAATATGCGCAAGACAACACACCAATTGTCTTAGTTGCGGAGTAAGGATCTTTCTTGTGTTACGAAATACCAGACAACGATTGTGATTGTTTTTATTTTTATGCAATGTGTATCAAACTTTCGCTGTTATTATCTAAGTTGTATTTATATTCAATGTTGTGTTTACCTGTACCATACTAGAACTTTTCATTTACATTTTTTAAATGCTTGTAGGTATGTAACCTGTTTGTGTACCAAACAAACAAACAAAATAAAGTAACAACATTCCAAATTCTTATAGATGAAATAAAAA
Source organism: Pyrausta aurata (assembly GCA_963584085.1). Lineage (NCBI taxonomy): Eukaryota > Metazoa > Arthropoda > Insecta > Lepidoptera > Crambidae > Pyrausta > Pyrausta aurata. The sequence continues at coordinate 9,587,676 of OY757267.1, read as the reverse complement.
AACCAAAAAAACATTTCTAAACCATATTCATTCCAAATGATTTAGAGGTTAAAAAAAAGTTGGTGACTTACATGTGGACTTTATATTTTATTTATTTTTACTTACAGAAAGAAAACGAAAATCTAGTTTTTGAGTTGGAAGGATACAGAAACGAAGCTCATCTGGCCAAGGATGAGGCGGAGAGAAAGTTCGAGAAGTTCAAAGCGCAGTTCATCGCCCAACAAGCCCTGCAGAACCCTGGGAAACAGGTCAGTGAGACAAGGAAATACCAAATTAATTGATTTTTAATCTATCAACTTTGTTTGAACGCAAGTTTTGATTTTACTCCCTTCTCTCCCATTTTAGCGTGATGATAGGCTTTAAACTTTTAAAGGATGTAAAAAAAGTACGAGCCAAATTCAAGGGGGTTGTTGTCAATCGAGAATAGAATACAGGAAAAATATAAAATTAAAAAAAATAATTAAATGAATTTGGCTCGTACTTTTTAAAACCTGTACTATTATATATTCTGTGAACCTGTATAGAATTTTAGGGATCCGTGGACATTTTATCATATAAATACTGTTATTATTTCTTATACAGGATGTAAAAAAAATTAAGAAAATATATTTTTATATATTAAGTCCGCCAATTGTACAATTTACAGTGCAATAAAGTCTAAATAAATATTAGTTTGAATAAATAAATATTTTTCCTGTATTCCAAAGTCCCACCCTTGAATTTGACTCGTATTTTTTTATACCCTGTATATAGCCTTTCCTGATTAATTTATTCTCCTACCGATTTTCGGTAATGGCGGGTCTTAACAGGGTCTTAATACACAAGTGCACTCTCTATTCCTTCCTTCATAGTCGGTAACTACTTTTCAACTTGTCCACAGATGATCTACCCGCCTCTCCCCCCTCCCCCGATGCCAGGACTGCCAGAACAATCGCACATGGGCAAACCGGAGCCACCACCCCCCACCCCAGACGACATGGTGATGATTAAGGGAGGGGATAACGTGTCGCATTTGCACGCGAAACTCGTTAGCATGCTGACTGCTTTCCTATTGGTCCATCCGTTGGGCGCTACGCAGGATTATTTGGTTTCGTATGTGAGGTGAGTGTGTCATCGTAGATCACAGAAAAAAGATTTTGAAAGAAGAGAAGTAAGGCGTGGCGCGTGTCGGCGCGATATGCACAAACTGAAATATCCCGCAATAACTGCATTCATTTTGCTTGTGATGCAATCGCGGATTTCTTAGAAAACAAGACATACTAATCTAATTCGGATGTGTGAAAGCGTAAACAGAGTGTCCAGAAAGTCAAGGTCAAGCCGAAACCGGGTGATAGGCAAGGCCATGACATTCATTAGAAAAATAAAATAAAATTCTAGCTTATGAACTTTTCGAGTTTTATACAGTCACCTTCATGTCCATAACTCGAAAAGTACAAGTTGCAACTACTATTAGGTAAACCACTACATTGAGACTTCGCCTGGGGGCGGCGGGGCATGCGGTGGGCGGGGGTATCCGCGCCGCCCGCACCCCTCGCGCACCCCGCTCTACTTGCCCACTCTCACATCTTGCACGCCCCGCCGCCCCGCAGGCGAGGTCTCAATTTCGTGGTATACCTAAGCTAATAAGTCCAAACGAATTTAATAATCATATTATTGATTGTTTGCATCAGGGTTAGCCATATTTATTTTTGTATTTCGGAGTCACATCTCTGCACTTAGCTTATCCTGTGATTTTGGCTCTTTAGATAGGCGGCGGGGTCTTTGAAAGCAAAGACCCCGCCGCCTATCTAAAGAGCCAAAATCGCTGGCACCTCGCGTCTTCTTTTAAAGTCTGTTTATTTGTGTCGTGCGTGGTGTGTGCTAGCGGTTTTTATTTCAAAGGGCAGAAACCCCGACCAGATAGATTTTTTTTTTATGTTTGCAAAATGGCACCTCAAAAGGCCTGCTTTTAGAGCTAATGATCAAATCAAGTTCACTGGAAATTAATAGGTAAAGCCTATGTTCAGTAATAGAAGCTCGGAAGATATAATAGTAGCAGAGAATATAATGGTAAAGAAATGCTACTAATTTTCTAATGATAATTCTTTGTCCAGGTCCATGATACCTACGGTGACGCAGGCGGCTGTGCAGCAGGTCTTGCAGAAGTACTCCGACATATTCCGTCGCAAAGTCAAATCCGGATCCGGATACGGACAATCGCAAGACAACCGGTGGGAGTATGCCTTGTTCAACCAAATCAAACATGAATATTAGATTTATAATTAGATTCTAATTTTTTAGGTTAAAATCCTAATGTAATGTGTAAACTGAATAATAAATTAGTAATTTAGGAATGTGTACCGTATTTATCTTATTCTCATTTTGGTGTACAAATTTTATGAGACAACTAATTTCCCCACAGATTTTTCAACTTATAAGCTGCACTCTTGTCGGTGGAGTAATCGCCATTATTTTCTTTTATATGCCTTCTTCTTGACCTCCTAGTATTACGTAACACTGTCCTAGGCCTTCCTCTTCCCCACAGATTACTGAAGCGATTATGTAATAATTATATTATTGAATAATATTCCTTCCTATTCCCCGCCTTACTATCTGGCAGTCAATCGAAGAGGAAGCCATTGAGCAAGTATAAGTAGCTAGTTTATGACTATGGCTACAGTAATAGCCGCTAAAGTGTAAAGTAAGTATACTAAGATTGATTACATAAACAAGCACTCAAATTACAATTGTACATCAACTTGGTGTGCCAAAGATAGCCCCTAAAGACGATGACTGAAAAGATTCAACCAAATACACCATCCATCTATATCAAGGTATTTACTGCATAGTGATAGCAATAATGATAATGGGTAAATTTTCAAGCGTACTTTTTTGAGCGTCCGGTGACCTTAATAAAAAAACTATCATTCAAAACAGACTCAAAACACGCTTTCTTATAAATATAGCTCGTAACTTAAACGTGCATAAAAGAGTAGATAAGAATTAACACAAAACTTACAAGAAATAACACGTTGAACATCCGACTTGTATAAGCGGCCTACCCCTGGGAGGCTTGTCCCATTTTAAATTACGCGCACAAAACCACTCACAATTCCTCGAAATTTTGACGTATCTTTCATCAAACTATCTTATTTGAACATAGATATAGTATATAAGTTATAGATTCGCCATCGAGCGACCGGGCGTAAGAGAAAGATATACATTGACGTCAAAATATGGGGCTGCCATAGTCGCAAAAAAATACCCCAAATGTAGTTGAAAACATTGCAACTATTGCAAGATTTGCAAGTCATTAGATTCGCATTACGTAATGAGTGAATTTTTGTCGGGAGTGGTGAATGTCGTTTACTCCCGTGTGAAATCGCAATGAATGATCCCAGCCGACCACCATTTGTGATAATCTATATGAAGTTTTGATGTTTCATCAAGCGGCGTTTTCAGTGAATAAGCTGGGGAAAACTCAGCTAGTGAGCAGTTTTCTCCCATCGTTTTACAGCTCTCACTAGATGGCGTTAGGGTCACTTTAAATATTGTAATATGCGTTAATGACTTATGTAAGAATTAATTAGGGTACTTATTTTTTGGCATCAATATGTCCTTTATGTACTAAAGGTTTATATTAATATTGTTTTACTGTTTAATATTTACGTTGGTGAAAATCAATTACCCTCTGATATAAAACTTAAATGAAGTTAACAAGTTAGTTCCTAAAGTGACGCTAGCGCCATATCTCGATGATATAAACATCTCATGACAAGAAAACTGCTCATTGATATGAGATTGTTGATTGCAATAAAAGGATAAGGTTTAAAAGTAATTTCTTTATTGAAAACATATATTTACAAGCATTGTTTAAAACAACAGTTTCATTTGCCCCGTCGTAACGTAAGTCACCTACTACCAGACACATCACACAATAGATAAACGCCACAAGATGGTCGATGGACAGACCAGAGATTTGAAATTCTCGAATGTACTGTAGTAATGGTGATAATGTTCCGCAGTGAAACACCCCCTCTGCAGCCCTACGACAGTAGTCTTGGGATCGGCAAACCACAGCAGAAGGGAGAGCTACCCTCCTATCTAACGTTAGGTATCACAACTACTGACCTTTGAATAAAATTAACTTGGTGTACATATTTCGTATTTTTTCTTCTTTGTCCAGTACAGTCTTGGTATTGTAGTGAATCCGGACGTTTAAGTATTTTTGGCAAATTGCTTTTATTAGTAAAGCATAATGTTCGCCTTGAAAGTGTTTTTTTTATTTTTATGACAAACTTTTCTGAAAAGAAATTAAGGCCTATGGACCTTTTCAAACATTTCTGAAGGAGATAGTTCATGTGATTTTTTTTAGCACTGACCTTGTTGGCTTTGAACGTCTCTTCGGCGATTTCGCAAATTTTTATTACCGATTTTGAAGGGTAATGTAAGCCTCCTTTGTCTTTCTTGTGTTGCAGTGTAAGCACGTTTTTCTCAGTAGCTTGCAGGACAGATAGGCATTCGTGGCATTTGAGTTGTTTTTCTAGGGCTTTGATCACAAATCCGGCAATATATGTGACAACTGTTTTTGAAAACTCTGTCAGCCTTGTGGGGTCGGCTAAATAGTCGTGGTCCTTGCTCACAACAACCTCTGAATTAAGAGTTTGATGCAAGTCTATGTCGTCATCAATAAGTCTGTGGCGCTCAGATGTTTTATTAATACAGATTTCTGGTCTGGTATAAGTCAAAATTGCAATTTCTGACAGTGGCACACAATTTCCTGTAGCTAAATGTTTGATTTCCCCATGAACTATTAATCGTTTGAAGGCCGCTTTGAATTGTGCTGCGGTAGGGTTATTGTTGTAACCACCTTTTGATCTTATTGAGCTGAAAAACATTTCTAGGTGGTCCTGGCTTAGTTTGTATGTAGAAAGAAAATTTAAGGGGCCATTTTGAACATGCTCCCTATAAAGAAATAGAGAGCTTTTAATGGCTATCATGAAACCCAAAAAGCCAGTTTTTCGTTGAGAATTTAGAATATTCGTTGTTCCAAGTTTTAAGGACTTAATGTAATCGTAAGTATCGTTTAAGATAACGGTCATCCTTTTGATATTTCCAGGTGTTAAAGGTTGCTTACAACCATAGTCCTTCAAATTTCTCGAGTTTAAAATGTCAAACAATGAGTTGATTTTTCGTATGTACTCTATTGTCGGTTCCGAGTTTTGAAATTCTTCTATTTTTAAGTCATCCTTGCAATACTCGATTGCGTTTGCCACGGACTCACTAAATATTTGGGCAGCCAGTTTGACTTTCATGATCTGCTTTTTGTAATTTATGTGAGCTCCCCTGATTTTATTGGCCAAGTGACACCCTTCGTTTTCTTGAAGTTCCACAAGACGTCTTATAAAGTCAAATGCTATTGTTTTTCCTTTGCCGTCAATTAGAAATGATTTGTCACCTAAGGTGTTTCTCGTCAGTTTTAGCATGTGAGATGGATCCGGGAAAAAAGAAAAAAGAAAAAACAAAAAGACATAAAGCACTCACGGATTTTGTTATCACGCTGACCTGTTGCTCGTGCATGTCAGGCTGATTTTGGCAGTCCATGGATTCAGTAGGTGACGGCTCTATTTCCGCTAAATGAGGTACAGAAACGTTCTGAAAGAGTGCATTTTATTCATAAAAAATATTCAAACAATGTTATATGTATATTAGGTAGGTATTGGATAGGTAGGTATTTTCTTATTATAACTTTGCAACCTTAATTACGTTACGTTCGTATCCATATTCTATTATATCTATTTACAACACTCTGCTGCACCCATCACAATCTCTCTGCATGACCTAAAGGGAGAGAACGCTTTTAGCATTTAGTCCACCTTTTGTACACTTTTATTTGTGCAATAAAGTTTTAAAATAAATAAATAAATATTCCATACCGCTCAGGATGCGTTATCACGACATTGAATCTAAAATCTATATTTTTAAGCTATAATCAGTTGGCCCGGTAAGCCAGAAAGATGCTGGTTCGAGTCCCGCCCGTGCGCAATTTTTGGTAAGTCTATAATCATATCATGAAATATGTGTACGTACGGGGTAAGAAATATTTAGTCGATCTTGACAGTCAACATCCATGGACGCACCATCTTTGAGACCGACTTGGGATACTGGGACATTCTGTAATAGAAGATAACTGTAAATACATCACCCTTTAGAAGTATTATACTAAATGATTATTTTATTATTATATACTGTTAACTTACATGTACAAACAACGTTGGAATAGAGAACTTTTCTATGCAGTTAATTTTTGTGTTTTTCGAAAACAATGTTGTTCAAAATGTTTCGAACAAAGACGCGAATACTTGTGTGGTATCCAATTGTTTTTCCCAGTTCCATCTATCCATTTTTTACATGTTTCATCGTCCGTCGGAAATCTAGAAATATCAAAGTGCTTTGAAATTCCCCGAAATTTAAGGTAAATTTTAGGGATATTTTTTCTAGTTGTAGGCAACCCGAAATCTAATTATAAGCCGACTGTTATAAAGGACATGAATACTAAGCTGGCTTCTATCGTACCCCTTTATTTATTAAAAACAAACAAGAAAAAATTAAAACTAAGACATGCAACAATAAAAAAATAAGACTACCCTATTCAAAAACGAAACCATTTCCTTGTGGCAAGGAGGCTATAATGCTGGCTGCGTTGCCGCGTTGGATAGCTATGCTAATCCTTTGAGCTAGGAACCAGCCAGCTTTACTATCGGCCGTAACAGAATTTAGTTTTGGCGAAATTTTTCTAAACAGCAATTTAGCCGAAGGCCCCCACGGCCCAAACGTTTCAACGCCAAACGGCGCAAATACATAATCACTTGCAAGTGAGCCGTACTTGCGACGCTTGGCGTTTTCAGCCAACTCCGCTGCTGCTCCAGCTTTAAGGGCTGATTCTCTGAGATGGGAGGGGGCCAAAGTATCGACACAAGTTGCATCCCATACTAGGGCCCGACCCCGTTCCCAGGGAATGAGCGTGAGGCCATCGGGTCTCTTGCCATCATCACGAACCAAACCACGTGGTTCCAACGTGGAAGGAACATTAATGGTGGCAAGAGCTCTTCTGATGGCGTCATTAAGAGTGGCATGACGGGCGAGACGCCCAGCGCTTTGCTGGCAACAAAGGCAGTGGAGACCAAATTTGTCAACCTCCTTGCCACAGGGACACGTAAAAATTTCACAAATAGGAGTACCAAGGCGAAGACCCACACACACCCGGAAAGACTCACTATCAAAGAGAGTGCCCAGATTTTTTGATGGTAAAGCATGAAGCCAGTGGCCAGAGTCTTTGCAGGAAACTGCCAAGAGCCTAGCGCGACAACTATCACTGACGGAATTTTGAAGTAAAGTATTAAAGGTCTCTCTCGCAAGAGGGACATCCCAAAGTTTTTGTTGATGACGTTCCTTTGGAATGTCTTCTCTAGGACAGAGACCTTGCCAAAATTCCTCCGCCTCTCTCACCTCAGAAAGCTGATGAGGATGTTCGAAGATTTTTCCGGCTAAAACGGAAGTGCTATGCAGAGAGGAGAGAAAAGCGGGGAGGGCAACACTAGAAATTTGGCGAATGCCGATCCCACCAAAACGAATAGGAAGCGAAGCCTGAGCCCAAGAATTATTATCGAAACGTAAATTTAAAATTTTTTCTAAACTATTTTTAAGAGTGATGTCGAAATGTTTTAAATAATCAGTTTTTTTCCAAATAGGACTAGCGCGTAAGAAGTATGTAAATTTAGGCACAAAAAGACACGATTTCAGTATAGTGTAAGCAATATGAGAATTTAGGTGTTCCAATTTGGGGGCTGAAAGGGTGAAATCATTCAATTTTTTATCAAGAAAAGGTTCGATGCTTGGGTCAAGAAGAGGAGCACCCAAAAGGCAAAGCGATTCAGAATTCAGAATTTTGATGTTAGGAGCAAGGGAATTAAATTTATCAAAGATATTCTGACGAGAACCAGACGAAACGTGATCATTAATAAAAAGCTCACATTTTGAAAGGTTCAGTTCTAAGCCTAATTTCTTAAATCCTTCTATAATCAGGACTAGGTCCTGGAAAACAACATCCGCTTTGCCTCCAAAGGAGCCGTCATCCAGATACCAGGCATTAAATTTAGAATTTAAAGATGAAATGACAGGATGGATGCCTAAACTAAAAAGAGCAGGACCTAAGGGGTCGCCTTGCTGAACGCCGACTGCAGAAACAATCGAATGTTCATTGTAAAGTAATTTTGATGGATTATTGTAACATTGAAAAACAAAAGGATAAATCTGAGGTATGTGAGTCTGAACTTCATGCAGCAAGGCAGACCTGTCAAGAGAATTAAAAGCATTCTTCACATCCACTTTCAAGAAAACTTCAGATTCGTCACAGGAGAGGAAATTGCGAGCGGAGTGAACCACGGCCTCGCAACCTCCCTTACTGCCGAAACCAAGTTGAATGGGTTGAAAAAACTCTTTTAAAGGAGAAAAAAGATCACGACAGGCTAATTTGGCTGCAAGACGACGAAACGTTGAGCCAATGGCGATAGGGCGTATGCCACCATCTTTTTTTCGAAATGCACAGAGTCTAGCACCAAATAAAAACGGGACAAAACTTTCAACGACCTTGCCAGATAAGAGAAGATTGCAAAGTTTTGTAATGTTGGAAAGTAGGATTCTACCGGCGTCAGCAGCGGAAGCACTCACCAAGTCCTTAAGGTGTTGGGGAGTGATGCCGTCGATGCCGCCGGCAGAACCAGCCGGAAAAGACATGATGGCAGCAAACGTTTCGCCGTCATCAAGAATCTGTAACGGTTGAAAATTTTGAGGAGGAGGAAGAGGTAAAGAAGGAGAATCAGGACGTGAAGGATGCTTACTACGAAGGCTCTCGAGAGTTTCCTGATTAGGGGGAGCGAGAGTGTCATCGGAGAACAAGATACGGGCTGCGTTTTTTAGGTCGCCGTCCATAACCTTGTTCTCAACGGTACGATAAACGTTAAATTTAGAAGATACCATACCAGACAAACTGGATGGAAGGGATGGATTGAGGGAATTCGAAGCATTATCTAAAAGCGCGCGAGTTAAAGTTTTAGACGGTGAGTTAACATGAAAAAACGAGTATGAAAATGTAAAAAGATTTTGCCAGGCAATTTCTGTATTATCGAAACATTTTTCAATGCAAGAAGAAAGGCATTTAGCTAAAGCAATTCTCGCTCCCCTAGGGATTCTTTTAACTAACGGAGTAGATTGGTGGAGGTGTGTGATAACAGATTCAAAAGGTGGAGTAGAAGATATTGGATTTGAATTAGAGGGAAGAGGGACAGACGCGTTTCTATCGTTGATTTATGCCACGCAATTTATCCGGTTTGCTTGTCAAATGTTTCGAAGTTACTTCAGAAATAATTTATGATATAACTAACGCAAAAACTTAGTAACTTGACTCCTGTGTGATGTGAAAAAGAAATATGTGCTCAAAATACAATAAATCTGTGTACTTACGCATGAAATGTAACACCCACTTCTTTTCGTTGACTGTTGCTTTTGCAGCCAAGTATGGAACATCCAACCATTTTGTAAGTTTTGCACAAACACTGTACACCCGTTGGCATGTAAATTAGTTGTTAAAATTCTATTAATTAGTTCACAGAATCTTTTAATTGTTTGGCACTCTTCAAAACTGTCATATTTGTTTTGCTTACTTGAAGTGTGCCTATAACCCGACCATGAAAAAATGCTCGGTCGGTGATAGAGACAAAACATTGCATCTTTTCTATTTCTTCTTGTAGGAATCGCAATTAGACTATCTTTTTCTATCAAAGCGTGTCAGGCCCTTGTATTTGAAAGATGTTTATTCCATTTCATAACTAAAAGCATAAAAACTTCACTAACTATTATATTAAAATAATGAGACGCCAATATGTCTGTGTCCCGCGTAAAACTGATCTTGCAATGCTTGCAGTTGAGTAATTGTTTCCATTTTCCAAGCAATGATACGACCCATTTATGTTTCGGACCATCCTGGGCGTTAGTCGTGCCCTAACTTGAGTCTGGAAAGGACGGCGAATACGCAAGTTTCAACTAGTTTCCGAGGTACGTTTTTTGAGAAATGTGTTTTGGTCACCGTGTGTGATAACTTCGGTGGCATGTTTTTGACAACGAACAGAGTGTTGTATTGTAACTTTAAGTATGTATGTTATAGATTATTGGTTCAATATAACGACTTGTTAATATCTACGCAATGAATTATTTAGTTAAGTAATGATCATGAAAAAAACATTTTGTCATCATTACGGTGGCATAATTGCGGTGGTGTATTGGGCCACCGGAATGACGAATAAGCCACTGTAACGATAAATACCCTAACAATCAATACAATATTTATTTTAAACACGTAATGATAGATAATCAATTATTATTACTAGTAGATGCTCAATTATCATTTACTATAATTCAAAAACATGAAGCCTAGCTCAAACTTTCCCTGTTTACCCTCTTGACCCTGTTCGGATAGTAATAGATGGACAGGTGATTAAACTGTGTCAGGAGTACAAGTACCTCGGCAGCGCGATGAACGAGTCTGGTAATATGAAGAATAACCTACAGCATCGCATAGCAGCCGCCTGGCTCAAGTGGCGCGAAGTTACGGGCATAACATGTGACAGTAGAATGCCCATAAAGTAAAAAATACTGGTGTACATGTCAGTCATAAGACCACTGCTTACATTGATAGCGAGACCTAGGCGGTCACAAAAAAACACGTGCAGACCATCCAAGTTGTTGAGATGAAGATGCTGCGATGGATGTCGGAGTGACGAGGCTTGACAAGATCCGCAATGAGTACGTGCGTGGAAGCCTAGGCGTGCGCGACGTCGCCGATAAACTACAAGAAAACCGGCTGCAATGGTTTGGACACGTGAAAAGGAGACCATCTGACTACATCGGTAAAGTAGCACTAAACCAAAACCTACCGGGTCAAAGGTGAAGAGGAAGACCTAAACTGCGATGGTTGAGTGTTGTTAAGAAAGACCTAGAAAGCTGTGACTTATCGGAGAACGACGTCCAGGATAAGGCAAAGTGGAGGAAGAATAGTCGGAAAGTAGACCCCGTCACCAGACGGGACAGTTGCTAGGAAGAAGAAGAAGAGTTCTTCACAGTTAGTAACCTTCTTAACTTCAAAACCTACATATGTGATACATTTAACTGTCGCGGCCAGGTGGATGCTATATACACCGACTTTAAAAAAGCGTTTGATAAGGTGGATCACGCTATCTTGTGTAAGAAACTCGAGGCACATGGTATACATGGTAGTTTGTTGCGTTGGCTCGAGTCTTACCTAAAAAATCGGAGTCAGCTTGTAACCGTCAAGGGGTACTCATCAGAAGCAATACTCATTAAGTCTGGGGTTCCACAAGGATCCCATTTGGGCCCGCTTCTTTTCGTTACCTTCATAAATGACCTCATAGTGAAAATTCAGTCCCCTTGCCTGTTATACGCTGACGACTTAAAAATCTTCAATAGAATTGGTGTTGCTGACGACTCACGTATCATACAGGAAGATTTGAATAGGCTGTCTAATTGGTGCAAGGAAAATAATATGTTCCTCAATATCAAAAAATGCTTTGTCATCACATAAACTCTTAAAAAAAACAAACTATTTTGCGATTATATTTTGGAGCAACAAAGTCTGTCCCGTGTCTCGTCTATTAAGGATCTCGGAGTCATTTTCGACGAACAGCTCAGTTTCCGCCAACATTACGATCTCATAGCCAAAAAATCTAGCCGGGCACTAGGCTTTGTTACCAGACAGAGCAGGCATTTCAAGAACCCTCAAAGTTTGATTTTGTTGTATAACAGCCTGGTTCGAAGTAATCTAGAATATGGTTCAACAATATGGAATCCCTATTATGCAGTTCACTCTGAGCGCATTGAATCGATCCAAACCAAATTTCTACGTTTGCTGAGCTTCCGAACCGGCAACAATAGAAGACTTCGGTCATACGATGAGAGGCTTAAAGAATTTAATATGACACCACTTCACCTCCGCCGTGACGAATTGGACTTGATTAACCTACACAAAATAGTTCACTCGGAACTGGACAGCCCCGAGGTTTTAGAACTGTTAAGATTTAATATTAAACACAACCCACGCAGACCTTTGAAAAAAATTTTTGAAATACCCTTATCGCGAAATAATGTTTCCCATAATCAACCCCTTTCCAGATTGTGTCGACTATACGAGGACTTTAGCTTTCGCTTTTCCGATCTTGACATCTTTAACTCTAACCTGGTTCGTTTCAGAAACGTTTTGAAAGACATCCTCAAGGAAATAGCTCTCATTGATTAGTTTTTTTTGTTTTTTTTTTGTTTTTGGTAGTTCTTTATGATTTGTTTGTTTACGAGATATTAATAGTAACTTCATATTAGAAAATGTTTCTCATTCTTGGCATGCCGTGATAACACGTATAAGGATTACATCTTGTATATCACTATAATTCTAAGTTGCAGCTGTATTTCATGACGTAATCTGTTGTGTTGTCCAATAATAAATAAAAAAAAAAAAAAAGAAGAAAAAGCCTAGCTCAAACTTTCAACATTATAGTACTTGAAATAAAAAAATATGTAACTGTTTCGACAAAGTTCCTAATTAAAACGTTGATTAGTATAAAGAAAATATTAAATTACACTAACGCATTTTTATTTGAATATTTTAGAAATTTTGCTTAGTTGATTAATGGTTAGGGTAATTTCGGTGGCTCTTATCATCATTTAGGTGGCGCGAATTCAAAATTTATTTATATCTCCGAAAGTATTTAGTTTCAAAGAGTGCCTTATAAATTATTAGATTCATAGCATCTAAATCTTTATTCTTACGCATTTAGTTTCGACGAACAGTGAAAAATAAAATTTGCCACCGTAATGACGAAAAAAAGGACGGTTCGAAAATTTACCCTAATATAGTTTTGTTGAAATAGAAGTAAGGGCAGGCTGCTTGCTCAGCTCAGTTTGAAAATAACGATGACTTTTCGTATTAGGAAAGCAAGCAGATTATTTTCTAATTCTAGGCTGTGCTTAAAATCTTTTGCCATGTCCACAGTAAAAAAAAGTACAGCTGTATGTCAATGTCAAAGTGCCGGCCCTCCTGCCCTGTCATTGTCAATGTCATTATTATTATTGTACTTGTACTACTTGTTGTCGTCAAAAAGTTTCTCGTCGAACTGGTTTTCGTTGCTCTACGATTTTATAATTTTGATGCTTTGTTTTTGCTTGAGTGGTGACGAAATACAAACGCAACGTGCAGCTACAGATAATTAATTAAATAATTTAAGTGTGGTCGTTTAGACGTGTTTTTTTGTAAGTGTTTCGACTAATTTATTTGTAAAATGACGAAATGGTGGAACTGGGTGTTGGGGGTGGCTCTCTTTTGTTTGTTATTTCTCGCAATACCCTTGAGTTACCCTGGAAAGAAGACTAAGGAGCAATTAAAGCCAATGTTCGACGATTACATCGAAAAGTTCAACAAAAGTTATAAAAACAACCCGGAGGAGTACGCGCAAAGATTTGAACACTTTATGGTACGTATCGTATTAAAAATAACGATGTTATCCAATTGATTTGAATTGAATAAACGTTTTTTTGTTGTTAGGCTTCTATGAATGAGATTGATCGTTTGAATTCGGAGGCGCGAGGGCCCGATCATCTGAAGGCGCGTTATGGCCTCACCAAGTTATCAGATATGTCGTCTACAGAGTACAAAGAGCTGCATTTATCTGATGAGAAGTTGACAAAAGCACCGGGGCTTTATGGTAAAACATGGGGCAAGAGAATGGATCGGGAAAAGTATGATACAGACTCGCATGAACACAGCAAGCCAGGGAGCATTGAGTCTCATGATAATATCTACATTATTATAAGGAAGAAGAGGGCTGTCATGCCTATGCAGGTTGATTGGTAAGTGTACTTTTTAATTAGTAACTCTTATTAAACACTCAGGGATTGATTAGGCCGCCGTGCAGGCAGTTGCATAACCCAAAAATGTTGATAAACACATCTGTGAGGATTTAAAGGGTTTGAGTTCCTCTGATGTATTTTCTTTTCAAATGTATTTTCTGTTTATTCAAGGGTAACAGCCTTCTAAAGTAAGGGAAGGTGTATTGAACTAGTCTCTTCATGGTTCATATACTTTTAGGGCCAAATCAGTAGTACTGTATCAATTTAACAGAATAACAATATTGTTCTTTGAAAATGGTCTTTTTTAAAAAAAATATCAGGCATATTACCACAATCTTGCCTGTTAGTAAGTGGTGATGTGGTAGGGGATGGATCATGTCTGACCAGTAACAGCCTATTCCCTCTTCTCTTGAAAATGTCCAAATCATAGTGCATAGGGAACACGTTAGCCGGTAGAGCATTCCATATCTTATTCTAATGTGTGTATGCATAAATTCACATTAAATTTTGTAAGAAATATGAACACTAAACTTGCTCGCTATCATACCTATTTCAATACCCTTGGCTAAGACGAGATAAGAACCTTTTAATTATTTGTTTACTATAAAAAAATCTTTACCCTTATTAACTTGACTCATCATCTACATTGAGAGATAACTAGTTGTTACATGATACTTTATGTATTTCTGGATAACATAAACAAAAAAATTGCATTCCCTGAGAGTCTTCAATAACTTTGGTAGTTCACTTCTTTCTTACAGATGAATTAAAAAAAACTTCCTTTGAAATTCTGTAGATTCAGTTTCTATTTCTTAAAAAACTGACAAACCACCAGGTAACGTATTGGCTTCGGAAAAATCTTTTAACCCTTAACCTCTCTAAAACCACCTATCTTAGATTCATAAACTACAATACAAAATCAGCTAGCTCAGATTATTTGCTAAAAGCGCATACATGTACCGCACCATTTGATAAAAGCATCACCTGTATTTGCCCTGCTATAGCCAGATCAAACCAGATTAAATACTTAGGAGTTGTTTTCGATGAGAGACTTAGCTGGAAATTTCAAATAGAGGTATTGTCTGGACGGGTTAGAAAGCTTATTTATGTGTTCAGAAGGCTAAGATGTGTGGGGGACAGAGATCTTCTTAGAAAAGTCTACATTGCGCTTGCGCAATCTCTCCTGAACTACTGCATTGACACCTGGGGTGGGGCTTGTAAGACCCTCCTTATTCAGCTGGAACGGGCTCAGAGATCTCTTCTGAAGGTCATGTTTTTCAAACATTACCTTCATCCCTCTGCACTACTCTATTCAGACGCACAATTACTTACTGTGAGGCAGCTGTACATACTTTCCGCTGTTCTGAAAAAACATTCACAAACCCCATTCGACGGGAAGATGTACAATTCTAAGCGGAGGAAGGATAGTGTTTGTGTAGTAAAACGATGCAGCACGGTGTACGCGCAAAGACAATACGATTTTCTTGCTTCTTTCCTATATAATAGAATTAACAAAATTTTGAATATACATCCATTGATTTCCAGGAACTGTAAAGTCATTATGACGAATTACTTACTAAATCTAGATTATAACGAAACCGAGGCACTATTGTTCATTCAAAAATAATTATATCTTAAAATTTTTATTAAGTTTCACCATAGAGAATCCATTTTCTTTAGATTTTGTTATATCATTTCTTTATTTTTATTTCTAATCGTTTTTTGTACCATTTTTATGTAACGCAGTCCAACCTATGACATTGGAAGTATTTAATTGCCTACGATACAGGTTTTACCTAGTGTAGGCGGTTATCGATTCATGTACTAATACTGTTATGTTTTGTGCTAAAATAAATATATTTTGTTTGTTTGTTTGTTTGTTTGACAAACACTGTTAGGGTCCTAAAAATACTTCTAAGTACCTATGCATGTAAATTGTGGGTGACAGCAACATTTTAATCAATTATGAAACCATTGTGATTGTAAATAATATAAATTATATCAGCCTAATTGATATGATACTTATAAAATTAATGGTGCTATTGTATTGAGTAGACTTTTCACATTACTCCAGTTATTGCATAACAGAAGGCAATTATAAAATATCTTTAAATATTTGGTTTAACTGCTACCTTCTAAAGCATTTTAAAGTACCTAATTTGAATTAAAAACTATACTCATGATGCCTCATACTCATTACATTAGGAAACTAGACAAGTATCTATTTAGGTCTTTTATTAAAAAAGTAAACACTAAAAATCTCTTAGGCTAGCCGGCCACTTTAAATCACAGCTATTAAACTTTTTTACTATCAAATCAAGGTGAATGGTCACTCCAAAAAACTGGTTACAAACTAGTTTTTTTCTAAAGTGCCTCCTAAAATTCATATGGATTAGTTGTTTAACCTTATTTGTCTCATCATTATACTGCTTTGTATGCAAAATAGGCCAGAATTAGATGTCTTTTTATCACTTTTTAATCAATAGGTCGAAAAACTAAGGGTGACCTCATGTTAAAGCAACTTTGAAGAAAAATACCTGCCTAATTTTGTATCCAACAATAATGCATTTAAAAATGTTTTGTTTTAATGTCATAAATATATTTTTAAGTTAATTGATTAACCAGTTTTAGTGAAATAATCCCATCGTTTTATAGCTCTATTTATGATTACTATTACTACAGAATCGTAAAGAGCTATTAGTGTATTAAGTGAGCTATAAAAATTAAAGAGCTTAAGTTAGAATATAAATCAGGGTTAGTGGAATCATGATCTGCCTGTGGCCTTTCTCTGGACACAAAACCCGATCCAATGATTATAGCCATCCCTGTCACTCATACCAGCCCCCTTACTCTGGACACCAATACCGATCCAATGAAGATAGCCATCCCTGTCACATGCATACACGGCCTGGTATGAGTGACAGGGATGGCTATAATCATTGGATCGGGTTTTGTGTCCTGAGTACGGGGGCAGGCCGTGTATGTGGGATGGCTATATTAATTGTATCTGGTTTGGTGTCCAGAGTTAGGCTGCTGATATCTATGATTAGTACATTTTTGTCATGGTACATTTTTGCGAAGTGCCACACTTCTAGTACATTTTTGCCAGCACCTGATTAATAGCCAATAATTCAATGTTGCGAGTGCAATAAAATGTTGCTACTCTTTGTGCCCACTTCATGTGTGTATTTCGTTAGCTCTTCATGCCCCCATGACACTTTTTATTGATTTATGAAATACACGCGTTTTTATGCATGCTACAGAGTTGTGCTAACTAAAGTATGTAAAATATACAAACGAGGTTTCCAACGATTATCCACCTTGCAAAAAACGTCGCGATGTTCAAATGGTCTTCAAAATAAAAAAAATCCTACCTTCCTTGATAGTACGGTAGATTAATAAAGTAGTATGTTCATTGTTTGTTTGCGATTTTCTAAGCAAATTGAACGAATTGCTACTTTACAACATGGTACGGACAACAGCACGTCAAGGTAAACACCGCGGCATCATAGGCAGTTGTAATAAGGGGTCTGTTTGCAACGAAAAGTGGGTAACCTGATGTGCTGGCTACTGCACTCAAAATGATGTGCAGCTCTCTTGTTGTATAAAATAAAATAAAAAAAAATAAAATAAAATGGCTTTATTTCAGGCATCATACACCCATATTAAAATGATGACAAATAAAATAAATAAATGACAGTAAGACCAAAAAAAAAAAACAATTAAGTATAGTTAAAAACAATAAAATGATAAAATATAATACTACACAATTATTAGATATTTTTAGAATTAAAAGTTGGTCATTTCCTATTCGCGCTCCGGTGGACCGATAGCCAATGCGAAATAAATTTATTTCTATAGAGGTCGTTATTGACTACTGCAAGCATTCCGTTAGGTGAGTCACGAACTCTCTGCCAGAAGGAGGCTATACGGCTTCGCAATATACAAAAGAAGTCTGGCACGCCAGACTCCGCAAACATGGCCGATGCGCTGCAAGTTCTCGGCAGCCGCATCATAATGCGAAAAGCATTATTGTACTGTACTCTTAGGCTGCCATAAGACTTTCTTGTGTAACGGTTCCATAGTGCACATGTATAAAAACATGTGCAAAATGCCTTGAAAAGAGTAACCTTGACAGCCCTCGAGCACTTTGCAAATCGACGTGCCAACATGTTGCAACGAACGGCCAGGGCCCTGCGCTCCCGCTCCATATCTAAGTCATCACTTATATGTTCAGTGAGTACGTGACCCAAGTAACGGAACTGCTTAACAACCTGAACTAGCGCCTCATTTAGATACACCGGCGGTACCTTCTCCGGCCCTTTACCAGCACGAAATACCATCACCTCTGTCTTCTTTGTATTATATTTCATGCCATGGCTAGTGGCAAATCCTTCACAGATAGTGAGAAGCCTACGCAAGCCGCCAATCGAGGGGCTGAGTAGCACCATGTCGTCCGCATAACTAAGGTTGTTAAAGCAGACTCCTTGTACATGACAACCAATCTTGGTGCCACTCAGCTCCTCGATCAGGCCATTCACATATAGGTTGAAAAAACCCGGCGAGGTAAGACCCCCTTGACGCACGCCGCACTCTAGTCTATATTCACTAGAGTACGCGTCGCCCCATCTCACAGCGTTAGTTTGGTTCTCATACCAGTACCTAAACAGATCCACGAGTCGGTCAGGTATCCTTGACTTTCGCATTTTTGACCACAATAAATCATAATTTACTAGGTCAAAAGCACGGCTTAAGTCAAGGAAACACGCATAAACTGAAGTGTTTCTATCATTGTAGTAGTTAACCACATGTTTAAGACATAATATCGCGGAATCTGTAGAGAGACCGGCACGAAAACCAAACTGCGCATCGTTCAAACACTCGTATTGCGCTAGTTCCGGCTGCATCAATCTCTCAAAGACCTTACCTATAATCGTACCTAAAGATATTGGCCTATAGTTCATCTTACTAGACAAGTCACCGGTTTTGTTTTTTGCGATTGGAACCACGACAGTCTTCATGAGGTCATGAGGTAGGTAACTATTTTCCGCACACAAGTTGTAAAACTTACTCAACAGCGGGTAAATTTCGTCACTAGCGTGGATAATGTGCTCCACACTAAGACCATCATGGCCTGGCGTCTTACCGCGCTGCATGCCACGAACCACCCGCGCCACGTCCTCGGGTGTATAGGGCCCGGGCGCCGGCGCAGGCGACTCGCGGCACGCGGAGCTCCCGTCCTCGTTCGAAGGTCCCGCAGAGGCAGGGGTGCAAGTTTCATCCGCTACGGGTATAGGCTCAACCTTAAAATGCTCCATAAACAACTCAGCGATAGCAACAGGATCGCTGATGTTATTTACAGTATCAGGAAGTCTTTGTTTGTGGTCTGTAGCTTTCGTCGCCTGCCAAAATTTAACAAAGTTTTTATTATTTCTATGACTGCTAATTATATTCATTTTTATCATTTCCTCATTATCTTGACACCATTTTAATTTATTTTTAAACTCTTTACGAGACCCTCGCATATTTTCGTAGAAAAATCCATTTAAGGGCTTACCATATTCGCACCACTGTCTATAACATAATCTAGCTTTCTCATGAAGACTTCTAAGGTGGTGGTTCCAACCTGTGATCTGTTTTCGTTTGGCCTTAGGGTTTTGACCAGAACGCGAAGAGGAAATTGATGCCTGCTGTTAAATATTTACAATATTCGAGTACAAATCATCAATAACGCTAATAATATTTGACTGACTAGAAGTTTCCATCATATTCTTAAAATTACAAAAATTTTTAAAACATTCATTCCCATATAAATTGATTTGATCTATATTTCTTATACCCCACACTATACTTAAGCTATTTTTATTTAAACTAGAATCATTGTAGGGCACACATGACCGTGACAAGCATTCTATGTTGCATCTTATGTTAACTGGATAATGGTCAGACCACTGTACATCGCATTTCACATCTATGTTTAATATGGTTTGACGGGCCGCTTGCGTGACAAGACAGTGGTCTAACCATCTTCCACAGCCGTGGGAGTCACTAATAAAAGTACATACTTTCGAGTCTACACCTAAAAGTTCCAAGTCCGCACATGACCATGACTGCTCTGAACAAAACGATAATAACTCGTCTCCAAACCTAGTTCCAGGATGCGCATTAAAGTCACCTAGAATGTAGGCTGACTCCACCTCATATTCATCTATAAGAGCGTTCACATCCGCCAGGGTATCCGTGAACTCTGTCAGGTTTTCTTCGACATCCACCGGCATGTACACATTTACGACCAAAAAACGTCGCGCACCTTTACCCACTAACACAGCAGAGACTCTATTTGAAGTACACTCGATCACTTCGACCTCCGTAAACACTGACTTACGCCACAAGATAGCTAAGCCCCCGTAAGGCCTTCCTCGTAACACTCCCGCACCGCTATCCACTGACGACTTAGCAAATGCTCCAAAATCGCTATCGATGCCTTGAATAAAACCCAGATCGTGCTGCAAAAGCCACGTTTCCTGCAGAGCGATTATATCAGTAGATTTACACAATTCACGCACATAATCCACCGACCTTTTAACACTTTTACAGTTAAAAGTCGTTAAGTTCACGATGATTTCTCGATGCAAACAGTTCATCCGAGTTGGTTAGTGGGGCGGTGAGGAACATTATAGCGTTCCTTGTACCTTCTGAACACTAAACCAGCTGGCCAAAAATCCCCTCGCAAAAAAGTATCAGTTTTACTGCTAAGGATTTCAATTCGAAACGAATTAAACGCCGTGTCGTGGTTCTGCTTAAGCATCGTTATATTACGACATTCTTGTCCCATGTCCTGAATATGGTTTTTAATATCCTCTTCCGTGACATCCTTGGTGAATCTCGAAACATAAATAGAACATGTTGATTCAGCTACGCGTATTCTACTACAGTTTTCTAACGTTCCTCTCATGTTAGATAAACGTTTGCGTTTTTTGTTATGGACAACGGTTTTGAAGTCGTCATCGCCAACGCGAGCCTTTGATATATTATGCTCACGGGATCGTGCCGACTGGGGCGAGCTCACTATAATGTCTCTGTACGTAGGCATCAATTCGTTTCCCGATGCAGTCATAACTCCAACGCCACTACACAAAACAGGTTGCTGAGGTTGCGGCTGCGATAGTGCAGGTGACTCATTCGAAGGACGGGGCTTGTTTGTGTTCGATGCACGCTTGTCAGCTGTTACTCCCGACCGTTCCGTATTTAACTGCGTAGTTTTTTGCATTACTTGTTTAGACACAGATTTAGTCTGCTTACTCGCTGTACGTATATGTTTTAGCTCGTCATGGATATGTTTTAAATCCTCTCTTGATATCCAATTATCTCTTAAAAAGTTCAATTCTGATTTCAATTGGGTCAGATCTTTTAGGAGACGTGATACGTCCACATGATCAAGAGTCACAGGCGGTAGCCGATTGAGGTCCTTAGCAACAAACTGGGGATGCTTATCCGGGTCAGTTTCCTTAAATAATTTAAGGATGTCTTTCAAATTTTTCTTCCTTTTATCTTCACCCTTCCTAGACACACATCTTAATCCATCAGAGATCGTGTCAAACAGTTTTGTTTTGGCTGTTTCAACTTCTTCGTCCGAATAATTTGACGCGCATATTTGCACTAAACTGAGCTCGTCAAGAACGTCAATTTTATTTTGTATGAAGGTCAAGAGCTCATTCACGATTATTTCGTTATTTAAATTCGTCATGGTATCTTCTGTAGCTGTCAGCTGCGGACGCGCATGACACGTCAATATCGATCGCGATAACAGTACACGCGCGCGACCACCCGCTGCGGCTGCCGGACGGAACTCACCGTCGCTCCATTTTTCTCTGCATTCCCAAGCAGTTGACTGGTGAATGCCTTAATTAACGCATTAAGTCCGCCAATTGTACAATAAATACATTCCAGGCGAACAAAAGGCGTAATAGGTCCTGTAAGAAACCAGGGCCTATGCGGTGCGTGCTGGGCCTTCAGCACCATCGGCGTCATGGAGGCCATGTCTGCTATCAGCACTGGGAAGCTGGTGCCGCTTAGTGTGCAGGTATGTTTGTTTAATCCAAGTATATTGATCCTCGATTATTATAATTAGTACAGAACCACTGCCTCGGTGGCGCAGCGGTTAGAGGGTCGTATTCGTCAGAGGTCCCGGGTTGATTCCCGGGTCGGGCCAAAAATATGTACCTGGGTTTTTCTGTTCAGAAATTCTCAGGGAAGCCCGGAGTTTGGAAGTTGGCGGTGTTTCACTACCGTGCCTCGGTGCGCATGTAAAGCCGTTGGTCCTGCGCCTGATCTCTCTCCGGCCGTGGCAGATTGCTGTCCCATCGGGCTATGAGAGTGAAAGGAATAGAGAGAGCACCTGTGTTTCGCACACACTTGTGCACTATAATATGTCCCGCCCAGTCGGTTAGTCGTTGTGACTGGCCACCGTAGTCGAAATCGGCTAGGGGGACTATTATTAATTAGTAAACGTTAAAAAAATTAAAAAAAAATCAAAATCTTTATTTCAATTTTAGGTCATGAAATGACACTTATGAACGTCAAAATATACAGTGAAAAAAAATAAAAATAAATGTGCCCTGAAAGGGCCGAAACATGTCTCCTTATCTTTTGGGCCCTACCAGCGCTTCGAGACAGAACACAGACAATTAGGCAAGTGCTGAGAAGAAACGCCGGAACAAACTCAGTCACCACTAGCTGCCGTAAAATCAAAATCATCAAAGGTAAGTACATCAGTCGGTGCAGACTGGACGGACCACACATTCGTGTCGTTTAGATAGTCTTGAACCTTATAATAGCCTTTAGACATAAGCGTGTTTTTAACGTGTTTCTTAAATTTATCAACCGGCAATTCGACAAGATTGTGTGGTATATTATTAAAGAATTTTATACAATTTCCCATAAACGAATTACTAGTTTTAACTAATCTGAAGTTAGGAACGACAAGCTTGTATTTATTTCTTGTGTTATATGGGTGAATGTCGTTACTGGAGGTCTACTACGAATCCGTCAATACGATTATCGTTTCTTGGATACTAAATTTTTTTAGTATGGAATCCTTACTACGAAAATACTTCGGAGCCGCAAAACGATTATCGTGATTTCGTTTTTCGTAATAGGCCTTCTGAGCATTCGATCTAGCGACTTCCCTTAACACACACGTCGCTCATTCAGAAACTTACAGTGATGTTACACGAATCAGAGTGTTTTAAGAAAAAATGTATACGATTTCTTTGATTGATGCCTCTAACATTCTGAATCCGAATACGCATATTTTAATTGCCCTTTCCTGTTGCTCCTAGCGACTCTTTAAATAGTTTTACAACATTCAAATGAGTACGTAAAAATCATGAAAATCGGTCCACCGCATACGAGTTTAAGTGGTGTAACTAATACAACTACATAATTAACTTGACTGCGAGAAATTAAAGCCCAATATGTATTCTTTTAGGTCGAATAAAAATATTTTATTTCCTTACTTTCAATATTTATTGATTTATCTACTTCGCGATCAGATCCATGTACCTCATATTGTCTCATGTATTTACTTTCCTGAACCATTGATCAGGAGGCCATAGACTGCGCAGCGCTCGGCAACGCGGGGTGCGCGGGCGGCGACATCTGTCTTCTCCTTGACTGGCTCATGATGACCAAGACACCGGTGGAGAAAGACACAGAGTACCCTTTAAGGCTGGCCGATGGCCTTTGCAGGACGAAGAAGAACGCTACTGGTGTGAGGGTGGCGTCTTTCACATGTGATGAGTAAGTTCTATTTCATTTTCTTCTTTCAACTTCTTCATCTCAGCGACGACGCGTTTAGTGTAGTGGTTAGCGCTCCTGGCTACTATGCCGGCGTTGCGGGTTCGAATCTCGCAAGGGGCAAATGTTTGTGTGATGAGCACGAACATTTGTACCTGAGTCATGGATGTTTATATGTATTTAAGTATTTATGGGTGACGCCCCCGTCATTATCGTTGTCTGGTATTCGTAGCACAAGGAAGCAAATTCCTTAGTTCGAAACCAAGACAATTGGTGTGTTGTCCGGCGCATATTTATATTTATTTATTTATCATCTTGCAACAATGTTTGTACGTGGTTTTGGTGGCGAAAAGTTCATGTGGTAAGACCACACACATACACAAGCAATATAACAGTAGATTTTTTTAAACTATGTGGCAGATATTGGTGAAAAAAAGACAGAGTTAGTTATGGTATCTATCCTCCTACTGTATACTACCCGATTACTTTCAATGCAGGACCCAAAATAGTAAAAGCTGTCTTCTTTCCCAGCCTTCATTAGCTAGAGGTTTGAATTGAAGAAGTATATCGATGAACGATAAAAATTGGGTCAGAAAAGATAAAATTTTTACACAGGTAAATTAAGAATGCTGGATAAAAATAGAAATTTACGAAATTAATTTTGATAACTCATTGTTTTGAATATTAATTGGCTAGAAAAGTCTTTTATGTTATTCAGTTATCATATTTAGAGAAAATAATAAAAAATATTTGGTTTCCAGCTTTGTGGGTGCAGAGCAAAAAATAATAGAGGCATTAGCGACGCATGGGCCGGTCGCCGTGGCTGTAAATGCGTTAACATGGCAGAACTACCTCGACGGCGTCATACAGTTCCATTGCAGGTAATTTATATCCAGTACTAGCGGTCCCAGCGAACTTCGTTTCGCTCCCAGCCTCGTCCCGCCCCGGCCCCGTTTTATGGGTTTTTTTTTTGCTATAAACCTCACGGAGCCCGAGACCTTTACAACGAATGCAAAACCGTGGAAATCGGTTCGTGCGTTCAGGAGTTATAGCGTCAGGAAGGAAAACCCGACTTATATTTATATATCCACAGTATGAATGTATGGTTATTGAGATGTGTTTGATTTCTCAGGTTTGATTTGATTTAGAATTTTGATAGTGATATTTAAAAAAAAATTAACTGAGTGTCACTCGCTAGACCGTTTGCCATATTGAATTACAAATAAATTCGAACGCACCGAATGCTCAGATACCTAACATAATTAATACTATAGTAATCATTAACTACCTAATGAGTTATTTGTATATTTGAGTGTCAATTTCTTAACATTTCATTTCATAGTCGCATTTGGTATATAAAGCTAAATCAATTAATTGCCTTCCAAGTTTGTAAAAATTGTCAAACACATCGTATTGTTATTTATTATTATCAGGCAGGCAGTCGAGATAACTGATAATAGCCTGAAGGCCTACTTTTTTAGTTGGAATCCTTACTACGAAATGCTTCGGATCCGCAAAACGATTATTTATATTGACGAATTTTGTTTTCCGTAGTAGACCTCCTGTATCTGTATATTTAGTTTATAAACCTATAGTATGTAAATTATTATGGTATGTATATAATATTATTATTCTACACTTTAGTATTTTGTTGCAATTTTAATATCTATTTATAACACTCTCCTGCACCCATCACAATCTCTCTGCATGACCTAAAGGTATGACTGGGAGAGTACACTTTTATTTGTGCAATAAAGTTTTTAAATAAATAAATAACTTTCCAATATGGTAACTTTAATCTAGGGTTTTAATATGTAGTTAAAATAACTATTTTCCTTCCAGCGGCTCCCCGACAGACTTAAACCATGCAGTGGAATTAGTCGGCTACGATCTAACAGCTGACGTGCCATACTACATAGCCAAGAACTCCTGGGGTTCAGATTTCGGCCTAGGAGGTTACATACACCTGGCCATAGGCGGCAACATCTGTGGCCTGGCGAACGAAGTTGCCAGCATAGATGTTGTGTGAGTGTTGTCAGAATTAAAAAGTAAGTTTGCTACCTCAGTTATGTAGATAGTTCAGTTTTACTGTATTTAGAGAAAAATCTTTGATTAAAACCTGAAAATTATGTATTAGATAATAACAAATGATTGTCTGTTAAAGTACTTTATACAACGTGTTCTTATTGTTTTCCGGAAAATTAAGGATCTAAATCAGGCTACGATTTTTATGAAATTCGCATTTTTGCATATTTTTTTAGTTTCATACAAAATAATTCAATTACCACCTTGCACTCGGTGTGTCTTACGCGCGGCCAATCGCAGTTGTTGTAAAGCTGGCAACGTAGCGTGCGCTATACCGTGCGTAATATTATTGAAGCGTAAGCGTAGCGTAAGCGTGAGTAAGCTGGCAACGTCACAAAAAAGCACTGAGAGCAAATAATGACGAACTGATTTTAAAAACAATCTAACTCGTACATTATACTTCTGTTGGAATATTTTTTTTCGGGAAAATTTTACTTATACTTTGTAGAATCCATTGTTTAATTTTTCTGAAACAAAAATAACACATTGTATAGGGAGTTATACATAGTTTTTAATGTTGTGCCAGATAGTGGTACACATAAGTGTTTGACAGCAAATGCATCTCGGTACGAGATCCGCATTCCAAAGTTTGTAACTCAAAAGTTTGCATGCCAAGTAATAAAGGCTTTTGACACACTGGATGCGTCAGCGGTCTGGTCAATATTAACGCTGCCTGCAGAACGCATCCAGTGTGTTAAACCCTTTACAATCTTATGCACCAATATCTAGTACTTCTATTGTCACTCATGCATTCCGTCCATACCTGATATTACGAAAAGATTTTAAAGTATAATATACTAAAGAGTTAAATTTGTATAGTATTGTCCTTCTCACTCGTTGTGTACTATGTATCGTAGAATGATAAGAATAAAAATGTGGCTGGCAGCTATTTTCATAGTGCAGCTCATAATATTTATAAGTTTTTATTCTATAATTTGCACGGAAGAGCTGGTCACCTCCTAACTCCTAACTAAGGCGGGAAAGCGGAGAAGGGGTGGTAGACAAACGTCAGTCCAACTCATTGAACTACTATTACTAGAGTATGGAACTGACGCCACGATCAAATTTCTTGCGCCATGTTTTGACGCCACTTGGCATCAACGCATACAAACGGTTTCAAATTCGATATTCAAATTTCAAGGAATACGTCACAACTTGTCATCGAGTTGCTAAACAGTAAACACATTTTTTTTCTTGGCATAGCTTCACTATACGCAGTACTTATACTTAGCTACTGACTGGTCTATCTATAGGTAGACCGCAAAAATGAGACCTCGCCTGTGGGGCGGCGGGGTGCGGGGGGAGATGAGAGCGCGGTTAGTGAGCGCCCGCACCCCGCGCGCGACCCGCTATAGTCTCCCCCCGCACTCCGCCGCCCCGCAGGCGAAATCTCAATGAAGCGGTTTACCAATACATAAATATCTACGGTCACGTGTGTGTTTATACATTCGCGTCGACCCCCTCTCACTCCTCACGTACCTCAGGCTGTGACTAGGTTGTCCGTGCTATACGAGATTTTACGGCAATTTGGCGTTTCCAAAAAGTTTTTTTTATTTTATCTATCTATATTTCAAGTTACGTTCGGAAATTCAAATATTTTATTTCAATTTGTATATTATTATTAGTGCAGCTCATATTGTAGTGAATACTGAAATGCAATAATTACTATATCTAATGTCAATTAAATCTAAGAGGTGGTGTGATTACACCACCTCTTAAACCTCTTAAAGTCAGATTTGACTTACTTAGAGCTGATTTTTCATTAGTCAGATAAGAAATATTCGTCAAACAAAATACAATATGGCTGGGAGAGAATGCTTTTAGCGTTAAGTCCACCTTTGTTCACTGTTACTTGTGCAATAAAGTTATAAAATAAATAAATAAAATTAATTTAAAAACGTCACCTAATTGTCAGCAATCAACCTAACTGTATTTTTTTTAATCTGTCCCTTTATAATTTATCAGTATGTTAAGTTTTACTGACCATTGAAAAATTGGCCCTTATTTATTTTTATTTTATTTATTTTTTATTTTTATTGATCAGTACACAGACAGGTATTTTAGTAACAGGGAACTTATGAACTTTATGTGCCTTAAAACGAATAAAAAAAAGAATGCTCATTAATATCTAAGTAGTTGTTAAAGTACAGTAAACTACACATACAGGGTGGTATTAAAAAAATACTTTAATTAAATGTTGTTTTAGAGCAAAATGAGATTATTGATTTTATAGCATAACTAAAAATGCTACTTGCTCAAATGATAATTGTGTTAAATTAACGTATGATGTTAAAACAAATTATTTTTATTAAATAGAAATTCAATAATAATGTCATTCCTAAAATCATTAGGTCGGTACTCAGAGACGTACGGTCGACAGCACGTCAAGGTAAACACTGCGGTATCTTATGCAGTTGTAATAAGGGCTAGTTTGCAACAAAAGTGGGTAACCTTATGTGCTGGCGACTGTACCTACGAGTAGTGTAACTTTTCTTAGATATTTTTTATTAGCTTCTATAAGAGTAGTGTGTTTAACATTAAGACTATGAACAAAATACCACTTTATATTAAGTACAAGTAGATACGTATGATTACTATAAAATATCGCCAAAACAAGTGCCATTGACGCCTTGCCTTTAATATTATAACCAGATAGCTTGTAATGAGGTGAAAATGAATAAAGTTATGTATGTTGTTATTGTTAATATTGGTTTTGTATGTTTCTAAAATAAACTAAAAACTTTTACATTGCAATACATTGTCTTAATTATGTAAAATAAATCAGAGCCCGTTTGTTCATCAAAACGATAGTAGAATATCGTACTATCTTTACTATTAAGTGTTGTGATTGAATATGACAATTGAAGTGAACATAATATTAATTTCTTCATAATGTTACGTGTGAAGCCAAACAAGTTTAGCAAGCGCACCGAATTCTCAAACATAACTCATTAAACATTATTGGTGCTTTTAGTATAAAAGAAGTTTATAAAAACAAACAAGAAACAATTAAGACTAAGACATGCATCAGTTTTTACTCTACAGGATGACATAGAAAGGTGTTGCCAACTTGCCAAATTATTTGAGGTGAATCTATCAATACCCACAACTTTTACTATTGAAACTTTTTCTTCTGACTCCATATACTATGGTAAATGTAACAGTCTGATCTGTATGGGGCATCTGATATTTTAACCATGAACCCATAGTACTTAAAATTTGTAGTATTGATGGTCTCAATCACCTCCTAAATTTTGGCAACACCATGCAATGTCACCCTGTATTAATTCGGTGTATTGCCTTTATGGCAAGTCGAGATATTCATGTAGCACCAAATGCTACCAAATACGGTATTTCCAGCGCTTATCCTTAATAAACTAAAAACAATACACCTGATATCTAACAGGAAAACAAACTAATCAATCTATATGGCATAACTGTTTTAAGTTATGTGGTTAGCAGTCAACATGTCGAATTGTATATTTATATTTTCGATATGTTTAATTACAACTATAGTCGGATATACGACATGGGTGAACGTCACTTCGTTTTTGGATTATGAACTTATTAAGAAATCGGAAGAAAAAGATATGTTCCATCAATACTACGCGTATTTGTCTAAGTACAACAAAACGTATAATTTGGATGAGTTTTTAATACGGATCGAGTATTTTAAGGTAAGTATTAAATCATTCTGATCTCAAGTAGTTTTAATTTAGCTAATTATCTCCACTCCTAACAATGATACTTAATTTCATCGGAGACTCTTTAGCCACGTGATAAACACGTATTTGAATAAAAAAAAACTAAATGCGTTTGATTCGTTCATTGCGTAGAAAAATGTTGCCAAAATGTGCAGCTCTTTTTTGTATCCAATTTTCTTTTTTTAATCATTACTTTCCAACAACTAATTTAATTAGTTACGTGACAATTTGTTTGCACTATCTATATAATAATAATATTTACTTAATAATGTTATATTTTACAGAAATCGCTGAAAGAAATATCTCGATTAAACTCTATTCAGTCAGGCAACGTTTATGGTCTGACTAAATTCTCAGATATGTCTGAAATAGAATTCAGTGATAAAATGTTGAGTCCAATCGTTAATGAATGCAGGCGTTTGAGACGGGATAAGTGTCCTCTATTTAAGAAGAAGAGACACCATCAAGGGAATCATAAAAAATCTAAAGGTTTGATCAAAAATCGAAAGAACGAAAGCCTTTTTTCAAAGAATTTTAATGATGATATACCCCTGAAGGTTGATTGGTAAGTATTTTTTGTGTCTAAAATATCTCAACTAAGTTTAAAATTATCACTCGGTTTAGTGGTTATCCTTCGTGACTACATAGCCAGTGGTCGCGGGTTCGAATCCCACAAGAGTCAAATGTTTATGTGATAAGCACAAACAAACGTTACGCCCCTGTCATAATCGTTGTCTAGTATTATTAACACAAGGAAGATAATTCCTTACTTCGAAATCAAGACAATAGGTGTTGTTTGACGCAAAACCATGTAATGCTTTGTTAAAATCTCGATTTATATTTCAGGCGTAAGCGAGGAGTGGTGACGGAAGTGTTGAACCAGAAGTATTGTCGCGCCTGCTGGGCCATGTCCATCGTGGGCGTCATGGAGACGATGGCAGCCATTGATTCCGGCATTCTACATCACCTCAGCGCGCAGGTACGTCTATTATACCAGTACATTAAAAAAAAGTAAAGCCTGTAAACATACCTCTGCTGGGCAAAGGCATTCCTCAAGAATGAGGTGTCATGAGCCATACTCCACCACGCGGGTTCAGTGCGGATGGGTGGCGGAGGGGTGTTTGCAAGGCAAGCGACCAACCTTGTGTCATATTATCAAGCCGCCCGCGACCACAAAGCCTCTGACTAGGCTAACCGACTAATACTTATCAATCGCTATAAGCCGGGACCAACGTGCCTTCCAAAGCACGGAGACGCTCGTGATATAGGTCTCTCATGGTTGAAATGGTCACCTCAGTTCATTGCACCTGCCTACACCTGAACGAAGTCTGTGGGTGGGGTTTCACTGAGGACGACACGTGCGAGTGTGGCGCCTTACAATCTATGCCACACTTAATGTCGTGCCCTACCTCTCCTGCCATCTGCACACAAGAGGACCTCTACAAAATAAATAATTAAATACATATATATGATGTTAAAGTTCCTATATTGATTAAGTAGGTAATTGTTGCGCGAAGTAGTGCTCTCTGTCTGGGTGTCCACGGAAGACCAGCGTCGTGGCATTCCTAAAATGCTGCGACACATGCTGAGTGGCCCACCCTTTCAGTATCTTATTTATGTGTATTTAAATATAAGTATCTCTCTTCTTGTGATACTGAATAAACATGTTTTCTTTCTTTCTTTCTTTCTTTCTTACAACGCCAACCAGAAGGCCATTGATATTGCCACTTTTTGGGCGCAGAAAGTTTAATTGCCATTGACTCGAAAAGAAGAAGAAGAAGAATGGTCACCCATCCAAAGGCGACCGCCCTGTAGGTTGCTTAACGTCGGCAATTATTTAGTGTTGCCTTCACTGCGCTACAAGCTCCTCGGTCATACCTCCCCCATTGTTTTCTACTGTGACCGGTGGAAAGCGGGCTGCATACAGTGTGATCCGGCGATCTTAGAAAAGTCGTCTGTCCATCTTGTCGGTGGACGTCCAACGCTGCGCCTTACAGTATTTTGGCATGTAATATACTTACGGAAACCCTAAACTTTTACTTTAATACCTTGGCATAAGGTCCAAAACCTTTTTTTATTTGTCATTAAACGTTTTTTTTTTCTTTTCTTTTTCAGGAGCTCCTTGACTGTTCAGATCACAACTACCAATGCTCTGGCGGTGATATTCGCGAGGCCCTTAACTTCCTCTGCTCGTACGACTTTCCGATAGTACACGAACGCAACTACCCTCTGATTTTGGTCAACCAGACATGTAGGATACCGCTGCAGAACAGCGTACGAGGAATGAGGATCAAGAACTTTGTCAATGAATGGTAGGTAAGCTATAGAAGTCGCTTGAGGTCTTATTATAGGTAAAAGGCTTCATTGAGACTTCACCTGCGGGGCACAGGGGCGCGGGGGGAGACGAGAGAGGGTTGTGTGACAGGTGCGGGTGGCGCGTATACACCCGCCCGCCGCTCATGTCACCCGCTCTCGCCTCCCCCCGCGCCCCTGTGCCCCGCAGGCGAGGCCTCAATGAAGCGGTCTACCTATAGTAACGACAGTTCCGCATCTAAGTGTAAATTTCATTGAGGAGACATTAAAGAAGACGTAGTTTTGGGGATGGTTGCAATGCAACTTATTAGCGCTCATGACTATGCCGGCGGCGGCTATAATATCTTAAATAAAGTTCAGGTGCCCCATACAAAGTCAGTCAGCTACATTGACGATAGTGTATGGGGAGCACCTGAAATTTTATTTAAGACTAGCTTTTGCCCGCGACTTCGTTCGCGTGGACTTCAGGTTCGTCCCGTCTAGTAGCGCAAAAAATGTGTTTTTTTACGACCTCACATTAGAAACCTCAAAAATTGTAGCCTATATGTTATTCTGATGTATAAGCTATATTGTGGTAAAGTTTCATTCAAATCCATTCAGTAGTTTTTACGTGAAAGAGTAACAAACATCCATACATCCATACATCCATACTTGCGGGACATATTATAGTGTACAAGTGTGTGCGCAAGCACAGGTGTACTGTCTATTCCTTTCACTCTCATAGTCCGATGGGACAGCAATCTGACACGACCGGAGAGAGATCAGGCGCAGGACCAACGGCTATACGTACTTTCCGAGGCACGGGGATGAAACACCGCCAACTACCAAACTCCGAGTTATCCTGAGAATTTCTGAACAGAAAAACCCAGGTACATATTTTCGGCTCGACCCAGGGATCGAACCCGTGATCTTTGGCGCAGTCGTCGCTTTGAAATGCGACCCTTTAACCGCTGGACCACCGAGGCAGTTATACAAATACTATATACAAATACTTTGTCGATAATTTGATCAGAATTTTACCTGATGGTAAGTGTTGATGTGGCCAAGGATAAATCATATCGACTATTATATAGTTAGCGTGTTCTCAACTGAGTCCTGTCAGTGTCATGTATATCTTGCTCTCGCTTGCACTTACAGACAAAGCGGCGCGCTGTATATTTTTATCTCTATTGACATTCTGACCTCACGACTCAGTTGCTCACGCGCTGACTGTAGTACATCCTATTATTATTTTTTACTTGAAAACTTTACTTAAACCTATGTATACCTTCTTATCTTCTAAGTAAATCGCTTCGTTTGCTATAGCAAATACGTATAAGTTTTGATGAAGTGAGTAAACACGTTTTGGATGGGTTAATTAACCTAATGCACCTTTAACCTAATTAAAGCCAGTTGTTTGTCGTTGTTCTAGCGACATGGACGAGGATACAATGCTACGGGTGATCGCCAAACACGGCCCTGTAGTAGTTGCTGTCAACGCTCGCAACTGGTACTACTACACAGGCGGCATCATACAGCAGGCTTGCGCGTACGTACTCACTTTACCTTCATTAAACATTTACCAACAGGAGGACGTCCACCGGAAAGGTGGACAGACCTTGTAAAGATCGTAGGATCACACTGCATGCAGACCGCTAGCCCGAAAACTTTGGGGAAGGCCTGTTTATGAGTGGACTCCTATAGCTTATTATAATGATGATGAAAAATGACCAGCGCATTTACCATGGACTCTTAAGAATGTCCTCCACAGATGTGAGATAGATATTTGCCCTGCTATTGGATTGCATGCCCAAAGATGATGTAATTAAGCATGCCGTACTGATTTGAAAATGTGTGTGAAAGGTAAACGTCTAAATAGTAGGACAGTTCAATCAAATGCAGGGCAGCTACGGTACAGTTATGTTTTCCTACGATTTCTTTCTGAATGTGTGTGTTATTGCCTTTTAAAGTAACTATAAATATTATCCGTCTTCTCTGTCTTGTTCAGCTATGTATAGTCGTTTTCAAATGCACTTTATTTCACCACATTTCCTTTTTCTGTTGCGGCTTGGTTGCCAAATTACTGACTTCATTCTGCCTTGAACAATACTCCAGAAAACTTCAATTTAAAATAATATCATAAACTACCGAACTCATAACTCAAAACCGCCCATTGTTGCAGAAACGAATGGATATACATGCAGCATGTGGTTCAAATAGTTGGGTACGACTTGACATCGGACCCACCATACTATATCGCTCGCAACTCATGGGGACCGGACTTCGGTGAGAACGGGTACGTCAGGCTAGCGACGCATAGGAACATTTGCGGAGTCGCCAATAATGTCGCGTACTTCGATGTTGACTATAAATAAAGTGAAAAATCAATTTATATAATCTTTTCTGTCATACACCTACACCCACACGTAAGCCTCCCCTCTCTCACACACTCACGCGCGCACACACTTACATTCGCACTAATCATGTATTTTATTTATTTATTTAATTAAAGACTTCATTGCACAAATCATAGTGTTTAAATGTAGACTTAGTGCTAAAAGCCTGCCTGCATGAATAAAAGCATTAATGCATGCGTGCAGTCGCAAACAAACAGATTCACACATAATGCGCATACGTTAAAAAATGCAGTACATACATACTCATAATGCACACACATACTAACCTAATTTTACCAAATTTGCGTTATTTAGCGTCAGCTAGAGACACATTTAAGTGCACATTTACTCTCACACACATCACACACACACTCGCGCACACACAAAACACACGAACATACATTAGCAAAGCACACTTTCACTCGCGCAAGCATAATACACTTACCTGATGTGGGTTGGTCCCCTCACACTCAGTTGAACTATCTCTCAGTTATCTATAGTATGCGTTAAATACAAGTTTAAATTTACTATGTTATGATACTGATTATTTAATATTTTATGGGTATACTTAGGTTGGCCCAAAAGTAGTGGTTCAAACCAAACCATTAAATTAAGCAACATACTTATAATAATGCATCTCTATTATTTATGTTAAACTAGCTGCCCCAGCAAACTTTGTTTTGCCCCCGGCCCCGTTTCGTCCCAGCTAAGAAAGTAAGTATACTTATATATTTTATAATTTTTCGCGCAATTTTCTTAATTTTTTTCTTTCTTAAGAACCTTCCCCTGACAATTACAAATACATTATATTAAGAATTAGCGAAATCGGTCCAGCCGTTCACTCGTGATGTCGTGACCAAGGGAAATAAGGATACTTATTTAAGAAGATTAAATTCGAAGAATCAATGGGTTAGAATGAAACGCAATGACGTATACTAAGAGATCAAGAATTTCGCGCGGTCGGACCGACAGCACGGTAGCTCAATTGGAAGAGCAGTTGGCTCGGTAAGCCAGAAAGATGCTGGTTCGAATCCCGCCCGTGCGCAATTTTTGGTTTCTTATTTCGTCTTTAAGAATCGAAGAATCAATGTGCAATTATGTATGACGTCACATGTAATCTAAATCACAGGTAAATTATAATACTAGACTAGCCTAAACGGTATCAGATGTTCGTTGTAGCTACGACGCATAAGAACGTCTCTCAACATCATATACTTTTGTGTATCATACAATAACACATCCACACATGCATGCACACACTCATTAACAAACACAAACACATACACAATTGGCACCACCTTCTTACACTCTTCATGGTATATAATAAATATTACATAGAAAATAATCAAGTTTGTAATTATTACACAAACGTTTATCACGTTTCCATGTTTTCCATCTTCTTCACAATGTAAATTATTTAGCACATATATCTAGCATTAGTTACCTTCTAATCAACCTGTTGATCTTTACTGATGTTGTAAATACGTTTTCCTGCTATTCACCTTCACAACAATGGAGTACCTTTTGGTTCTGTCTCTCTGTGTTTATAATTATGTGACCGTAAATAATTTCGAGACAGAAGTTAGAAACCCGTTCAGTTTACTTCAAACGGTCTTAGCGTGCAATCGTGGCACTTGCTTTGGGTAAAAACATTCTAAAATTACCGTTACTGTACCATTAATTAATTAATTTCATCACGCGTGATCTTACTGCACTATAACTATTATTTGACTTTGAATTATTTATTTGTTAGGTATATAATAACTCGATGAGGCATATATCTGTTTACTTGATTGATATGCCTTTGAAAAGTTTTGTCTTAAAAGCAGTTTAAGTTATCACACAAACTGAAAGGACTATGGTAGCTCTGTCTCGTAGCCGCGCTGGAGTAGGTCGCAAAAAATATACCTTATTTATTACTACGTGTGAACAAGGCAAAAGTGAAATAAAGACTTAAGTTTTCGACTAATCTTGCTGTGTTGCCGGTATACATGCCACAAACACAGGCGATATTTATAATAACTATAAGTTAAGTAACTGTTGAAGTGTCAAATAGTCACTTGATGACACGTCTCAGCGCTTTTTCGTTTTGGTTATTCAAATTTACAGGGGATTGAACCTTTTAATTACCTGCAAAATTAAGTCGGTATACCCTACCTACACGATCTTGGTAACGAAACAGGTTATACCAGACTGGCGAATTTAGAAAACCTGTCGGGTTATAACCATTTTTGTTTTGATAGTGGATGAGGGCACTTACCGAAATTGATTGACATTCTTGATGTTAGATAATCTAAAGATACTTATGGTACTAGACAGCTAAGTTCTCTCTTACTCTTAGGACTTTAGATTGTGAATTTAATTTCAGACGTTGTCGGGAAGTTAATGTGGTAAAATTTTATTATTTTATAGTGTTGTGACAACAATATTGTGAAAAAGATGTCAAGAATTTTACTTTTGGGAGTTGTTCTGTTAGGTAAGTTGATTTTTTTATTAAGTTACTTTCAATTATAAACAGTTTGTATATAGATAGGCACTGTTAAAAATATAAGTACCAAAACGGACGAGTTTACTCGTCCGTAAGTACCAATTGAGATAGATATATGCTACTTCTCATGTTATTAATCAGATGCATCAGTATTCATTTATTATTTTCAGTCAGGCAATGGTATTTCATTAGCCTATCAGCATTCCTTCTTATTGCTAGTACTATTATATATTCTGTGTCATTGCGGTGCTGGTGTGTAAGGGCTGACATTTTAAGTAAAATTTATTGTAAATTAAAGTATAAGGTGAAAAGGAAGTTACAAATTAAAAAATATATATTAACCTTGCTCCTATAATCGTGGCAATTGGTTATATTAATTAACGGATTAAGTAGTCGTGTTTTGTAACTGTGAGTTGACATTGAGAGAACAGTTGATTGACCGCATCGAAAACGGTTCATTACATACGCCGCTCTATCGCGATGAAAATAAACACTATGTGGTTGTATGTATTTGGTTGACACAATATTGTATTTGGCACAAATCTTGTGCGTGTTGTCAAGCGGAAAAGTTTTTTATTATTAGTAAAAAAATAAAAAAATATATCTTTGTTTGTTCGTACGCAATAAAAAGCATTTATTACTGAATCATGAATCGAACTCTAGATTTCCTAAGAGCCCTAGATGCCCTGCCAAGTGGACAATATAAAATGATTTTTCATTAGCAAATGTGCTGTATGTTCACGAAAAGTAATAAATAACAACGCACCAATTGCCTGGTTGCAAAGTATGAAATTTTCTTCCTTGTGTTACGAAGTACCAGACAACGATAATGACAGGGGCGTCTCCTCAGGGCGTCTCCTATAAATCCCACAGATACATGTACATCACATCAATATTATAAATGATCTCTGAGTGATCGTTGTCTTGTTGATCGAAGGAGTGACTACAGATGGCCTACTACGAAAAACGAAATCCGTCAATACGATAATCGTTCTGCGGATTCGAAGCATTTCTTAGCAACGATTCCCTACTAAAAATGATTCGGATCCGAAAAACGATTATCGTATTGACGGATTTCGTTTTTCGTAGTAGACCTACTGTTGATGTAAGTGAGTTGAGGATGCAGAAAGCTTGTGATCGGTCGATGTGGAAAACTGTGGGGGGAAGGCCTATGTTCAGCAGTGGACGTCCTTTGGCTGATAATGATGATGATGAAGTGAGTTGGCTTATATCGCTTTACTACGAATGCTTACACTGTTCGTTACTAACTTCATAGTTTATCAATTGTGATAACTCGATTCAGACTTCACTTCAGTTTAGTGCCGGCCGGCAAATAGGAAGCCCATAATGTGAGTTAATTTTATTTCTGTATAGCGCCTGTAGTATGAAAATAAAGATACCAGATAATCTTACAATACAATTACAATCTTACAATTATTACTGATAATATGAAGTGGTTGTTACTCTAGAAGATAAATTGATGTGAACGCGTAAACAATACCACTTTGCGAGTGTTTCTGGTGATAAATTGACGACAATGCATTGTTTAAAGATGACATGAGCAGATAAATACAGGATGACATGTACGGAATCCGCCAAATATTTTTTTCATATAACTTTACTTGTTAGGTGCACCCTCCAGTGAGGGAACTCCTTCTTTGTAACTTGCTCTCTCCATTGCAACGTCAACATGTCGTGCCATTTGAGGCGATTCTCCTAGCTTTGCTATAAGACTATAGTGAGCAGGCGGAATTGCCTTCATTTGCGGTCGAAATATGCTTGCGGGCGATAACGATAATAGGAATTACGGGGTCTTTATTTAAAACAAAATTACACTCGTGGTTAATTATATTACTCGATATTATATCGAATATTTTACTCAATAGAAATATGTATTTAGTCCGATGGCGGCAGTGATGGCGGTGATTTCCACTTCTGACATTATAATGATTTAATTAATACTACTATATTTGCACGCTGACTAAAATGTAGCAAATGTTGGTGAACTCAAATGTATTATAAGCTAAGATCTAAGTATATTGTACACCCAAAATACGCAAATAAACACATTTGTATTTGTAAAAAAAAAACGTTTTCCAACCCGTACCTACCTTTGGAATGACACAAATTTGGTCTAACTCGTTTTCATACATCCTAAACTAAGCTTCTACGTCTTGATTTAAAATTCTTACCTAACTTTTCAGTGTCATCTACAAACGCCAATATGGTGACCCTATCTGTTGAGGACTTCGGGACTTACAAGAACGAGACTGTGAAGAAATTCACCTGGGCAACAAAAGATGGGTTATCAGTCTCCGTCATATCGTTTGGAGCCACTATCCAATCTATCAAGGTTAGTGAACTTTTTGGTCAAGTGTATTGTTGGTCTCTTGATCTCTTCAAGCTGAATGGAACCCATTCCCAAAACGGTGAAAATGGCGATGTTGGGTTTAAGACTTTATTTTTACAGTCAGTAATCGATAGCAGTTGGCCTACCTTTTCGTACCTTCTTTGGAAGTAGAATTTTGTACTACCAAACCAACCAAAATAAAACGTACTAGATACTTACTGTTCGGAATTCGTAAATAGTCAAGCACCGACATTCCAGACACAATAGAAAATCAATTGTTAACGCGTCCTACCTATTACCTATATAATGGCGTTCGGGTTTGACTGTTAATAAGCACGCTTTCTTGGCAAATTACCTAATTTGAGGCTTTGTTTACTTAAAATTATGATAGTGGGTTCGTAAGAACAACGGTTTTGTGCTTTCAACTTTTTGTAAGATGTAGAGTTAGACAAATTCATCCATATGCTATTCACATATTCTGTAATTGAGAGACCGTCATCTTAATTACTGTAATAACAAAGCAAAACACTAATTTGAACTTGAAGATAGTTTTTATCTTATGTGTTATCGGTCGGCGCGTCCCGTCGTTTAATTTGAGTTGTTTTATTAAAGTAATCATCAAAATGACTTCAGTGATGTCGTTAACTTTTATCGATTTATATTACCTAAGTAACTAAGTATTTAAAATTTTATTTCGAGGCAAGGAATGCACTAATCTATGAGGCCTATATTATGTCGGACGTTACGACGATGATACTCAAAAGATATGTTCGAAGATGTCCTAGTTCGATCATTCGATGTGATGTTTGCTAATTTATATTTGACTTCTACTTAGCTCGCAACTTTTCCCGCGCTATTATCTGATTTCATAAACCTATTATTTTTCATTATTGAACTACTATTACTAGCGTATGTAACTGACACCACAAACAAATTTCGTGCTCCATTGACGCCACTCGTCATCAACTCATACAAACGGTTTCATATTCGAAATTCAAATTACAAGAAATATAGGTAGTCACAATTAGTCCAATCAACGAAGCGTTTATCACCCGAATAATTCCCCCGTCGTTGAAACTTGGCACATAGTGAAAATAAGTAATACAGAGTATAGATATACAATAATCCAATGATTTTTTTTACGAGAAGTTAGGTATTTATACCTAAACATGGAAATCGTTTATAACTCTCTGTGAAATAATTCTCAGTCTGAAATTGTTCGTGTATATGTATGTATGTATAAGTTAGAATAGGTAAGAATAAGAATCCAATATTTTTTCGATTTCCGAGATACTCAAAATTTAACTTTTTGCATTTTGCTCTATAACTTCTACCGAAAAAATTCTCCGCCCATTTTTGTTTATTAATATGGTTTTATTTACGTATATAAGTAGCTTTAATATGTTATCCAAAACATTTTTCTTTACAATATTACAATTCTTATTATTACTTAATTATGGCTCGTGAATAATTGCTCAGGCAAATTTAATGCGTTTCTTAGTTAGGGGTCGCTCTATTGCAGTAGACTTTTCAATAATCCAATGAAAATTCCACTAAATACCAAGTTTTTAAAATATCAATCATGGATAATATTGAATATTACCGCCACTGAGCCGACCGGGCGCGCGGCAGTGCGGAGTGGTGCTCATTAACAAAATATTGTGTTTTTGCAGTGATTATTTGCCAGTCGAATTAAGCCCTTATATGTTACGATGTAAGGCTTATTTTGACGGACGACTGACAGCGGAGTATGGAACGCGGCGTGTGTTTATTGCGATTTCTGTCGGACGAAAGTAGTTCTTATTTTTATAGGCGGAAGGCTTGTAGTCGACTGTGATGGATGATTGAGGATTCTAGAATGCCGTCTATTGTATTTCGGCGCCCGCGCACTCCATAGCTATCGTTTAACTATAGTTTATTATTCAATTATTGTGACGGTATTTTGCGCGCGGTCCTTAAAAGTCATTCTGTACAAAGACGTTTCAGTTTTCGTTCTAAGCTTGCTATTCTACAATTCAGGCTTCGAAAGGTTGGTAATTCTTTCATGGGGAAATGTATAAATTTTTTCAATAAACTACCAGAATACATTGTTGACTTACCGATTACTAAATTCAAAACTATTATTAAAGAAACCCTAATGACGAAAGGGTATTATAAAGTAGATGATTATTTAAAAGATAATAATGTATGGACTTGCATGATCACCACAAACATTGTAAAACTTTTTGAAAAGAGGCATTGACAAAAGTGACTGAGTTTCTTGCGCAGCTTCTTCTCAGCACTAGCCCACAATTGTCCCGAAGCTGTGGTAGGGTCTATGTTGGGACGTGTATAAGTGCCCTCACTGGGTCTATATGCAAAAATAAACGACTTTTATGACTTTTCTTTTTTATGTTCATCTCAGTTACCTTCTTGACCAATCAGATGACAACGACTCAACGCAATATAATAATTACGTGAAGAATTTAACGAGAAACTAAATAAAAGATGGACCAAGAAAGAAATAAACGACGGTGGAAAAGCAAAAGGCTTAAGCGACACTTTTACAGATATTTGGTCTTAACTTAGTTGTAATCAGCAAGTTTTTCTGCGTCGTTTGAGCCGGGTTTGGTGTAAATCCGGATTGGTGTAAAATAATGTTTATAGAATTTATCGGCGAATATTGAATGAATGAATGACTTTCTTTATATCGGACAATAGCATCCCTAATAATAATAAACAATTAAAATTACAAATAAATTAAAATCAATTAAAAATTACATTTGATAAAATAAAATTAAAGCACGATTTTTTTATTTATATTAAAATCTACGTAGAACATACAGGATGTCCCAAAAGCGAAGGATAATCCTGTAACTGAAAAAAGGTCACGTTATGGCCTATAATATGCCAAAAAATTTTTCGACTCGTTTCATTTCGTCTTCGCTGATTAAATATCATGCCAATTCCTAAAATGACAACTTTTTTAAGACCTGTTACATTTTTTAAGCTCACAAATGATTGAGACATGTAAATCAATGACCTTTTGACAATAATATTTTAGGGTACCCCAAAAAATGTAAAATTTAATTCAAACATGAGACTTTCATAGCCTGTGGTGTAAAAAATATACCAAGGGGAAAGTGCCAGTTACTTAATAATTTGGCAAGACTTGTATGTGCTCACTTTAACCTATGTAACACCTTTTATACCGTGTTCTTATGCAAATAAATAAATCTAAATCTAATAACTTGTTTAGTTAATTCTTAAAGATGAAATAAGAAACCAAAAATTGCGCACGGGCTGTTGCATAAACAGACGGGTAGATGGCGCTAACGTCACGCAATGACGTATACTAAGAGACCAAGAATTTCGCGCGGTCGGACCGACAGCACGGTAGCTCAATTGGAAGAGCAGTTGGCCCGGTAAGCCAGAAAGATGCTGGTTCGAATCCCGCCCGTGCGCAATTTTTGATTTCTTATTTCATCTTTAAGAATATAAATATGACACTGTGAGTGTTTAAAAACATTCTAAACCATTGTTTAGTAAATGCCAATTTTGAAATGGTAACTATTATTTAGCAATTACTTTAAAAAATATGTTTATGGCAATTCTAATGCACATCATCATCATCATCATCATTCTCTTGCCCTGTTCCCAGTAATCTGGGGTCGGCGCAGTATGTTTTGCTCTTCCACACTATTCTATCACTCGTCACTGAATCATCCACTCCTTTCACACTCATATCATTTTTAATACAGTCCATCCACCTCTTCTTTGGTCACAAAGATACTATTAATTCTATAAATTTAATTTTGCCTCGGTGGCGCGGCGGTGAGAGGGTCGCATTTAAAAGCGACGGCTGCGCCAGAGGGCCCGGGTTCGATTCCCGGGTCGGGCCAAAAAATACCTGGGTTTTTCTGTTTAGAATTCCTCAGGGTAGCCCGGAGATTGGAATTTGGCGGTGTTTCACCCCCGTACCTCGGAAAGCACGTTAAGCCGTTGGTCCTGCGCCTGATCTCTCTCCGGTCGTGTCAGATTGCTGTCCCATCAGGCTATGAGAGTGAAAGGAATAGAGAGTGCACCTGTATTTGCGCACACACTTGTGCACTATAATATGTCCCGCGCAGTCGGTTAGTCGTTGTGACTGGCCACCGTTGTCGAAATCGGCTAGCGGGACT
Source organism: Pyrausta aurata (assembly GCA_963584085.1). NCBI lineage: Eukaryota > Metazoa > Arthropoda > Insecta > Lepidoptera > Crambidae > Pyrausta > Pyrausta aurata. Next base: position 9,544,453 of record OY757267.1, on the reverse strand, counting down.
ATTGCTATTACTAATTCTAATGCACTAATGCACAAAGGTCGTGTTTTCGGACTCTATTATGATACAGTTTTATCAAGGTAGTGAAAATTATGGAAAAAATATATGGTATAGATCTTAACAAAAACTTTAAATGAAAATTGGTTTGAGTGAAATCGAACTAGTAGTTTTTGAGATATAGCACATTTTTATTAACCGCAAATATAACTTTGTCTTTCATACAAACACTATGAAAAACAAATTTATGTTTGCGGTCAACAAAATATTGTAGTATTTTGGCTAAGTGGAAGTAAGTATCCCTAATTCAGTTAAAGTTGGTACGGAACCCTCAGTGAGCGAGTCCGACTCGCACTTGGCCGGTTTTATTTTACAACACAGGCTATGAATGTCTTATGTTTGAATTATATTTTACATAAATATTGCAAAACAATTCATTTTTTGGGGTTACCCTAAAATATTATTGTCAAAAAAGCCATTGATTTACATGTCTCAATCATTTGTGAGCTTAAAAAATGTAACAGGTCTTAAAAAAGTTGTCATTTTAGGAATTGGCATGATATTTAATGAGCAAAGACGAAATTTTCAAAAAGTATTAAAAGTGAGGGTATCTCGAAAATGGTGAGACTTTTTTGAAAAATTTTATGGCATATAATAGGCCATAGCGTGACCTATTTGCAGTTACAGGATTATCCTTCGTTTTTGGGACACCCTGTACATTAACGATCTGATTAATGAAAAATATGACTGCCCCATTACCTATAGATTCAATAGAAATCAAAATACTGTTGGTTCCTCCCCCGCAATCTGTATAAGCAAGAAGCCTTTGTACTTTAGCATTCTAAAGGCATTATTGAATGGCACTTTAAGTGCCTTTTGCGTATAGCTGACCCAGAGGGAACCCGAGTAGAACGACTGGCATTGTTTGAGGTTAAGACCTCCGTATGTGTTTTTGACATTGAAATTAAAAAATATTTTAGAGAAGAAGAAATGACAGAAAAACATTCATAGTCAGATTGATTCAAGATTTCCGATAAGTTATCTGTTTACATTGTTTCTAAATAAAGTGACTAAGATATAACTATAAGATATAAGATATAAGTTTGGAAAATAGATAAATAAATAAAAAATAATAATCAGTACCTATCTATTTCTAATACCAAATTATTTAATCTGCAAGTAAGAACAGGCAGTATGCTTTAAGGAGAGTTAACTTCATTTCTACATCGAGCAAACCTCCAGGCCAGCATATTACTTCGGAATGCCAAGGCGTATTTAAAAAAAAACAGAATAAGCGACACCAAAAGTCTACTAATTAATAATAAATATTGTTGGTTTTCTAATTTTGTTGTTGTATTTATAATTAAATTTATTTTATATCTATTTTCAAGTGATTAAACTAGACTGGTTGCACCCGCAATCAATTAAAAACGAATAAATCATTGTGTATGTTTGTTTAGTTTACAGTTCCCATATTATTTACTTTGTTACTTTCTTACACCTCACAAAATATTAAAGCAAAATATATTAAACGTAACAAAATAAACTGATTTTTGCGTTTTGTCTATAATCTGGCAAAGGTTGGGTCACGTTTGTTGCACCCGCGAAATTAGTCTATGAAAGACAAAATTTTATTATGTTCTCTTTATATTAGTTAACAAAGAATTTAAAAAATAATTTCAATAGCCAGGAGGAAAATTCAAACTGCTATCGCAGGTGCAACAAATATGACCGAATCTTTGCCAGATTATAGACAAAAAACACAAAAAACGCAAAAATCAGTTCATTGCGTTACATTTAGTTTGTTTTGGTTTAATATTTTGTGAGGTGTTTAAGTAGCAAAGTAAATAAAATGGAACTGTAAACAAAAGAAACATAAACAATGATTTATTCGTTTTTAAATTGATTGCGGGTGCAACATCAAATTATCGCGGGTGCAACCAGTCTAGTTTAATCACTTGAACCAGATATAAAATAAATGTGATTATAAATATAACAACAAAATTAGAAAACCAACAATACATATTATTAATTAGTAGACTTTTGGTGTCGCTTATTCTATTTTTTCTTTTTAAATACGCCTTGGCATTCCGGAGTAATATGCTGGCCCGGAGATTTGCTTGATGTAGTAATGAAGTTAACTGTCCTTAAAGCATACTGCCAGTCGTTCTACTCGGGCTCCTTCTGGGTCAGCTATACGCAAAAGGCGCTAAAGACACTTAAAGTGCCATTCAATACTTTAGAATGCTGTTACTGCATTGCCTAAAGTACAAAGGCTTCTTGCTTATGCAGATTGCGGGAGAGGAACCAACAGTATTTTGATTTCCATTGAATCTATAGGTAAAATGGGGCAGTCATATTTTTCATTAATCAGATTGGTAATATAATTATGTTCTACCTAGATTTTAATGGAAATAAAAAAAATCGTGCTTTAATTTTATTTTATCAAATGTAATTTTTTGTTGATATTTATTATTTGTTATTTTAATTGTTTATTATTAGGGGTGCTATTGTCCGATATAAAGAAAGTCATTCATTCATTCAATAGTCTCCGATAAATTCTATAAACATATTTTACACCAATCCTGATTTACACCAAACCCAGCTCAAACGACGCAGAAAAACTTGCTGATTACAACTAAGTTAAGACCAAATATCTGTAAAAGTGTCGCTTAAGCCTTTTGCTTTTCCACCGCCGTTTACTTATTTCTTGGTCCATCTTTTCATTTAATTTCTCGTTAAATTCTTCACGTAATTAATTATTATATTGCGTTGAGTCGTTGTCCTCTGATTGGTCAAGTAGGTAACTGAGATGAACGAAAACTGAAACGTGTTTGTACAGAATTACTTTTAAGGACCGCGCGCAAAATACCGTCAAAATAATTGAATGATAGTATACTATAGGTATACGATAGCTATGGAGTGCGCGGGCGCCGAAATACAATAGATGGCATTCTAGAATCCTCAATCATCCATCACAGCCGACTACAAGCCTTCCGCCTAAAGAAATAAGAACTACTTTCGCCCGACAGAAATCGCAATAAACACACGCCGCGTTCCAGACTCCGCTGTCAGTCGTCCGCCAAAATAAGCCTTACATCGTAACATATAAGGACTGAATTCGACTGGCAAATAATCACTGCAAAAACACAATATTTTGTTAATGAGCACCACTCCGCAAGCCGCGCGCCCGGTCGGCTCAGTGGCGGTAATATTCAATGTTATCCATTATTGATATTTTAAAAACTTGGTATTTAGTGGAATTTTCATTGGATTATTGAAAAGTCTACTGCAATAGAGCGACCCCTAACTAAGAAACGAATTAAATTTGCCTGAGCAATTATTCACGAGCCATAATTAAGTAATAATAAGAATTGTAATATTGTAAAGAAAAATGTTTTGGATAACTTATTAAAGCTACTTATATACGTAAATAAAACCATATTAAAAAACAAAAATGGGCAGAGAATTTTTTCGGTAGAAGTTATAGAGCAAAATGCAAAAAGTTAAATTTTGAGTATCTCGGAAATCGAAAAAATATTGGATTCTTATTCTTACCTATTCTAACTTATACATACATACATATACACGAACAATTTCAGACTGAGAATTTTTTCACAGAGAGTTATAAGCGATTTCCATGTTTAGGTATAAATACCTAACTTGTCGTAAAAAAAATCATTGGATTATTGCATATCTATAATCTGTATTACTTATTTTCACTATGTGCCAAGTTTCAACGACGGGAGAATTATTCGGATGTCTCCATACAACGAATCTCCTCATGAACCAACAGTAGATGAATTTTTAGATAAATTAGCACCCCCATTTGTTGCTCCACAACTATGTTTACTTATTGAACCTTCTAGTCCTCAATACGCAGATCAAGCCGGCATAAGTTCTCCTTTTTCTTTATCTGAACTCAAAGGTATTCTATCTTATGTTAAAGACTCTGCACCTGGAAGTGACGGAATACCGTATTCCTTTTTAGTTAATTCAAGTGACTCAACATTATCTTACCTCTTGGCGATTATAAACTCTATAATGTTTTCAGGTAGTATTCCTCCATCTTGGAAGGTACAGGAAGTAATTCCTCTCTTAAAACCAAACAAGTGTCCTTCAGACGCTAATTCATATCGGCCAATAGCTCTATCTTCAGTCTTGATTAAAATAGCTGAGCACTTAATAAAAAATCGTCTTGAATGGTTTATAGAAAGCCAAGGCTTATTAAGTAATTATCAATTTGGCTTTAGGAAGGGAAGAAGTACTTCCGATAGTATTGCCATTTTCACTACTGACATCAGATTAGCCTTTTCCAGTAACCAACATTTACTGGCAGCTTTTTTAGACATTTCTTCTGCTTACGACGGGGTGGTTATTTCCATTCTCAGGGAAAAATTGTTAAAATTAAATGTACCAATTTTATTAGTAAATTTTATCACAAATATTTTAGTGGAACGTTGTATTCATGTTGTATGTGCAGATTCCATAAAATCAAGATATTTATATAATGGCATTCCTCAAGGATCTGTTTTAAGCCCAATTCTTTTTAATATTTACTCCTATGACCTTCAAAATTCGATTACAAACAATGTCAGTATGCTACAATATGCTGACGACCTTGTCCTATACTTTTCTGATAAGGACGTTTCTAATTTATGTTCTGAACTTAATTTATCACTTCAAATGCTTAAATCTTGGTTAGATATAAATGGTTTATCATTGTCTGCTTCCAAAAGTTCTGTTGTACTTTTTACCAAAATGCGTAGTCCACCACCAGTTTTAGTTCAATATGATAATATGAACATCCCTGTTCATAACGAGGCAAAATTTTTGGGCGTTACTTTAGATTCTAAACTCAATGGTACTTCGCACTGCTACAATATTAGTGATAAATGCGAACGTCTTTTAAATATATTAAGATGTCTGGCAGGCGTCTGGTGGGGCGCTCATCCTTTTAGCATGAAACTAATTTACAATGCCCTTATTAGAAGCTCTCTTGATTATGGCACTCAATTTCTAGAACCGTGTAATGTTGTAGGCCTCAGAAAACTGGATGTCATCCAAACTAAAGCCCTTCGAGTAGTTGTAGGCGCTATGAAAACAAGCCCTAATAATTCTTTACAGGTAGAATGTGTTGATCCACCTTTAAAACTTCGACGACAATTTCTTTGTGATAAATTTTTATTCCGTGCACTTCAATTATCAAACCATCCTCTTTTTTCTAAATTAGCATTGTTATCTGAACATGTTGAGAATTCTCCATACTGGGCACACAAATCTCCTCCCTGTTTGATAATAAGCTATCGCAAAATTCTTTCATTACAAGCACCCACACATAAATCAATGTATCTTCCAGTTTTTTGTTCTAATTTCGAATCCTTGATACTAACTCCAACTGTTATTTTTGATATTGATATTTCTAAATCTGATACTGAAGCTGGAGCTAAATTTAATTTAATTGTAGATAATCAATGGGGTGACTGGCATCATTTGTACTGTGATGCTTCAAAGCATTCAATTAATGGCCACGTTGGTGTGGGAGTTTACCATACCCAGTGTAGAATACACCAGATGATAAAATTGCCGCCTGAATCATCTGTCTTCACCGGCGAATGCTTTGGCATTTTGAAATCTTTACAATATATTTTATTAATGAGACTTAATAAAACTGTAATTTTTTGTGACTCAAAAAGTGCTCTTCAAGCACTAACCAAATTCCCCTTTAAAACAAATAATGCATATCCAGTTATTATTGAAAGCAGAAAGTTATTGAATGTTTGCATGCAAAAAGGGTTCTCTGTAGTTTTTGTTTGGATTCCGGGACATAGTAACATTCCTGGAAACATGAAAGCGGATTCTTTGGCCAACGCTGCTGTTCAATCTGGGGATCTTTTCCCATATAAAAATTATTGTCATGACCTAGCAGCTCTACCTAAACTATACTTGCACGAAAAATGGGAGAAAGAGTGGGAGATCAGTAGTCAAACAAAAGGAAAATCTTATAAACAATTACAACCTTTTATTCCGCCCAAACCTTGGTTTTTTAAGACAAATATGAATAAGTTGACTACTTCCAGCATCATTCGTATGAGACTGGGACATGCATGTGTTCCTGCTCATTTAGCAAGACTCAAAATTATAGTCAGTGATGCATGTGAGTGCGGTGCTGGAGTGGGCGACCTGAATCATATTTTCTTCGCCTGCCAGAATCATGATCGTTCAACTTTTATTTCAGCTTTGTTATCCCTGCGTGTTCCTTTTCCAACATCCATATCCTGCCTGATATATAAATATGATTATGATATATATAAATGTATTTCTGAATATCTATATATTAATAACATAAAAATTTAATCTCTTCGTAAACATTTATTTTATTAATATAATCCGATCCACCTTTTAAACCTGATCCTTATTCTATATTTTGCAAATTCCTATTCCGTTTTGTTTATTCCTTTCCGTTTCCCTACCTTTATTACTCCGTTCGTGGCTATCGCAAACCGCGGGTGCCAAAAAAAAAAAAAAAAAAAAAAAAAAAAAAAACGAATCTCCTCGTTGATTGGACTAAATCTTGTCGTCGTATTTGCGACACATTTTTTGCTTGACATATAGCTTCCCTTTAGTAATAACAACTCTTTTCATCCACTTTTCTCCCCATTTCAGCATGATTTTTGGGTTAAAAGGATATTTAAGGGTCTGTATTTTTACCGGTCCGTTCTATTCTCGTCAAATTAGGCAGATTTAGCGTAGCTATAATAGAAACGGAAATAGGAAAGTTTTTTCCTCGTTAAAGCGGTACGTAATTTCTTTACCGCTTTGTTACTCACTCAAATTCTTCTCATCTGCCAGGTCCCAGACAGCAAAGGAGTGGTCACAGACGTCGCCCTCGGTTTTGACGATCTCGAAGGCTACATCCACCGCAACGATCCGTACCTGGGCGCCACCGTGGGCCGGTGCGCCAACCGCATTGGTGGAGCCAACTTTGTCATTGACGGAGTTAAATATGATCTTGCGAAGAATGTCGGCACCAACCACCTGCATGGAGGCATCGTAGGCTTTGATAAGGTAGGGTCTAAAATTTACTACAACTAGCAAAACTTAAGAACAGCTTTATGTGTGGGATTGGATGGGGTACCATTCCGACCCCGACCATATTAATAAGTGACGTAATATCACGATATCACGAGCATCTCCGTGCTTCGGAAGGCACGTTAAGCCATTCGTCCCGGCTGATATCGGTTGATATTAGGCGTTCTAAAAGTCTAGTCAGAGGCCTTATGGGTGCAGGCTTGATAAGATCTGACAACAAGGTTAGTAGCTTGCTTTGCATACACCTCTCCGCCATACACATGGTGGATATTATGGCTCAAATTACATCATAGTTGAGGTAAGGCCTTTGCTCAGCAGTGGAAAGTTACAGGCTTACTTAACTTATCTATAATATAAAAATGAATCGCAAAATTTGTTGGTAAGCGCATAACTCAACTCAATTTTTTTTGTTGTTTTTGTTATTGTCAGGAGAAGGTTATTATGAAAAAAATGTTTAAGTAACTTGCGCAGAAAATTAGAAAATGTAAAAATACTAACTTTCTTATGGGGGCCGGGGGCGAAACAAAGTTCGCTGGGTCCGTTCCTAATAAAAGCGACTGCAAATCACAAAATTTTCAGGTTAACTGGCAAAGCCACGTCGAAGGCAACCGCGTTACATTCAGCTACTTATCGAAAGACGGCGAGGAGGGCTACCCAGGCGACCTCATCACCACCGTCTCCTACGAAGTGAAAGACGACACACTACACGTCGTGTTCCAGTCCACAACTACTAAGAAGACTGTCGTTAATCTGACCAATCACTCGTACTTTAACTTGGCGGGACATCAGGCGGGAGCGGAGGAGCTTTATAAACATGTGGTTGCTATTAATGCTAACAAGTAAGTATGGCGTTGGTCTTCGTCCGCTCGTTTTAAGAGTTTTTAGTTCAGAGACTTTGGTACTAGATTCTAGAAAACGGTTATTTGGCATGATGAGCACATTTTTCTGTCACACACGATGCAAGGGAAAATAATACTCTTACTAATCTGTGGGAAAATATGACTTACAGACAGATCGTAGCGTGCAATGCAACATCGCGCATTTGTGCTACGACTTACAGCCTCCTTCGATAAATAAACAACTAAAAAAATTAAATATAAAAAAACAAGATTTGACCAGTAAATTATTTCCTGAGATAAGCGCGTGCTAACAAATAAACATTCTCTAAGATTACATGATCAGTGATTCTCTACAGCTTTATCAAATTAGTATAGAACTATATTTTTATGTTTCTAACCGTTATCTGGGCGAGATCGCTCCTAACGATAAAACCGGCTAAACTGTAATATTCTGTAAAATTTGTCGCAGTAAAGAGTTGTCCTTTTTTTTACAGAATAACAGAGACGGACTCGGACTCAATACCGACGGGCAAGCTCACCGACGTGGGGGGCACCCCCTTCGACCTGAGGATCCCCACTCGCCTCGGTGACGTCATCAATAAGCAAGACAACCTGTTCGACGACAACTTCTGCGTCAACAGTTACGGCAACCAGGTAAAATACTCAAGTGTTTTAGTTACTTATTTAAGGCCCCCTAAAAAGTGCTTTAAAAATACTTAAATAGAGTTTTGAAAAAGCAAATGAATTGCCTAAATCTCAGTTTGTTTCACGTATCCGGTGAAACTGCTAACCGCGTAAAACTTACGTCGCGGTAGTTTGATTGATAAACTAGTCAATCTAATACACTGAAGATTGCACACGTTGTCAGTCAGTCAATCAGCTGCTATGATAATTTGGTTTTATTTTATTTAGTAACGAAATTTTTGATACCTACTGATAATTTTTGATTACAACAAAACTGTACTAAGAGACTGTATTAAGACTGCATGTATTAGTTAGACCATATGTTTTTTTAAATCCCAACAGAGCATAAACTTCGTCGCCCGCGTCGTGCATCCACCATCAGGGCGCTACCTCGAAGTCCACAGCAACCAGCCAGGGGTCCAGTTCTACACAGCCAACTTCCTCCCCGACCCCTCAAGTCCGGCCCTGTTAGGCAAGAGCGGTCAAGGCTACCGCCGCCACGGTGCGTTTTGTTTGGAGACCCAAAAGTACCCAGACGCGGTCCACCACCATAACTTTCCGAGTACGGTCCTGGCGCCGGGAGAAGTGTATGTGCATACGGTGCTGTATAAGTTTGGCGCTGAGAAAAGTGTTTAGATTCAGTGCAATGTGATTTACAACTATGTACGTATTTGGAAACAAAGCAAATCATATTTTTATACGAATTTGAAATCGGAATATCTAGTAAAAAGATTTTATTGCAAGAATTATTTTTACATTAGTACATAAAATATATAGCACCCAAAAGTCTACCTTGACCACCACAATCTACCTAAAGTACGGTCCTGGCGACGGGAGATATGTATGTCGTCAAACTGTGCTGAGTAGAATAAGATTGTATATGTATTTGATATCGTAATAATCAAAAGATGAAATGTTGAGCATACATTTTTTTATTTAATTTAATCGCTCAGGGCCGCCGGCGTTCGCGTAAACAAAAGTATGACAAAATAATGTTGATAAACATATCCGTGAGAGGTTTAAATACAGCGATTTGTTTCATACTATCGGGAGGATACGAAACGCCCTTACAAGAAGCAAAAAACGATGTTTACTCACTGTTTCAAACTTTATTTCATTTGAATAAGATTTTACATTACACTTACAATTTGTATTGATTTGATCCTTAAACTAGATTTTTACATAAAATGTAGACAAAAATCACAAGGAACACACTTTCTATAGAAAACATAAGTAGTAAAGAAAGAGATATTGTTACATATTATTAAGTTAAATGAATACAAATTAAAAGAATCAGAGAATCGGCCGACTATGTCAATTCTAACCAGCGGAATAATCCGTTTTCAAATCGCCATCTCTCAAAGTAACTTATATCAAAATACATTCATTAAGGCTCCTTAAAATATGATCAATAAATGATCTTATACACTAAAAACATGACCCTCCTTTTCAACAGTCGGGTAAAGCCCTATAAAGAAGCTTCCAACCCGTTCTCCTGGCTACCATTGGTCTCCTTAACGTTTTCACCCCATGTTAGGTTGAGGCTTTTCTTCATACCATCGTCTAGTGGGGGTATCTGGGACCGGGGCAGTAGGAACGTTGACAGGTTGAACAGATCCAGGAACACTTTGTAGCGGTCACTGTGGGAATAAATATTTAAATATTGAGATATGCTGATGTTAGAGTGGCTGAAGCACTATAGAGGTCGGAAAGAAAATCACTCAGCAACTGACAGATCGACTGGGAATCGAACCTCAGATATAGCGACACTATACACCGGCGTGCAAGTCAATTGATGTTAAAGTCCATTCATCTTTGCTAGTCCACCGTTGTTAACAATTTTGACATTCCGAAAATATTCTTTTTAAAACAGAGAACACAAAACTTACAACATACATAGTCAATTCATCGTTCAACACTGAGATCTTTTTAAATTAAATAGTAAATTTAATTTATTTGCTGATATTATTTCAAAAGTTTCAAAAATATTGTTTAAATTGTTGAACTAGCAAAGATGAATGGATTTTATGAACTTTGCAACGATATGAGTTTGTCGTGATACATTTCCCAAGTAACACATGACAGCAGTATATCGACCGACTAACAGCATTAATGTATCGTTGAAGCATTTTGAGTTAGCATTATAGTAGCATTGTAAACGTATATAGGGCTAATATCGTGCTCATTTGGGCACAAATTATACGGCTTTAGATCGTAAATAAGCATTATTAAAGCCAAAAAAAATGTCGATTGCATTAAAAAAACATTATTATGGTCAACGAAAATGCCAATAGCATTATAGAAGCATTATTACGATCAATGAAGATGTAAATCGCATTATATAAGCACTAGCTTTTGCCCGCGACTTCGTTCGCGTGGACTTCAGGTTCGTCCCGTCTAGTAGCGCAAAAAATGTGTTTTTTTACGACCTCACATTAGAAACCTAAAAAATTGTAGCCTATATGTTATTCTGATGTATAAGCTATATTGTGGTAAAGTTTCATTCAAATCCATTCAGTAGTTTTTACGTGAAAGAGTAACAAACATCCATACATCCATACATCCATACATCCATACTTACAAACTTTCGCCTTTATAATAGTAGTAGGATTTTTCTAATAAGAAAAATGTTTAATAGTCCCCCTAGCCGATTTCGACTACGGTGGCCAGTCACAAGGACCAACCGACTGCGCGGGACATATTATAGTGCACGAGTGTGTGCGCAAACACAGGTGCAGTCTCTATTCCTTTCACTCTCATAGCCCGATGGGATAGCAATCTGACACGACCGGAGAGAGATCAGGCGCAGGACCAACGGCTTTACGTGCTTTCCGAGGCTCGGGGGTGAAACACCGCCAACTTCCAAACTCCGGGCTTCCCTGAGAATTTCTAAACAGAAAACTCAGGTACATATTTTTTGGCCCGACCCGGGAATCGAACCCAGGACCTCTGGCGCAGCCGTCGCTTTAAAATGCGACCCTCTAACCGCTGCGCCACCGAGTCAGTTTGAAAAATGTTTATTGCATTACAAAAGCATTACAGTAGCATGAAAACATGCTTAAAGCATTATACGAGCTTTTTAAGTGTTCACAGTTGGTATATGAATAAACCTTTCATCATTGCAAAAACAACTCTAATGCCATGACACTATGATAGAAATATAAAAATAAAATACTTTTTTATGAAGTTCGCCATTTTACTATTATAGCTTTGACATTTGAACGAAGGAACGGAGAAGCAACAACAAAATTATTATAAATACCGTAAAGTTTTTGGTTCTTATTTTATTCATACCTTCAAATATTACTACGCAATGAAGTTTACTGTGAATGTCTATACAGTATTCATTGATATTTTTCACGCGCTTTCGATATATTGTGTTTTTGTTATAAAATAAAAGAAAATGATATGTGTGCAGTTATCAAAACACTAGTGTATAACTAGAAAAATGTGTATTTTGTTTAATGAACACAATAGTATTAGAGGGGCATTGTTAAATTGTGTTAACCAATAATATTTAAGACACTTGCTGTAATTAATATGCCATAATCATTATATTTTTTAGGATATAAAATGAAAACAAAATGGTGTCTATCTATAGCAGCACGGTGAGCCCTACTAATGCCACTGTCAAAATAAATCCTCACATCTGAACAGTTATCATGCCAGAGGCCAGTTAGAAGACTTTGTGTGAACTATTATAGTGTCATTGGCAATAAAGAAGCCCTATATAGATTCACCGATACACCAGTAGCCTCGATGTAGACTGATATAGTGCCATTACTTTACAAGTTTAGGGATCCTTTAGCAAACCAATAAAACCCATTTCGGACTGCAGTCTTGTTTGGTTCAGGGCATTTTATTTTTTCACTAGATGGCGTCAATCATTCAAAACGCGCCATTAATTATATTCGTAATGTATAAAAAAGACATTATTTTAAGTCATTTTAAAAAAGTATTATTCGTTTCGTTCGAATACTTAAAAAATCACAGAGTACAAAGTACAATGCCATACTTCGGAGAGCAGAGCTGCGAAATTACTTTGAAATAAATAATTCAAAGTAATTTCGCAGCTCTGCAAATAATACACACACGATTAGGCAATATACCTTCATCATTCACCAGAAAAAATGCTACTGTGTTGTTAAATTAATTTTGACATTTCACCAAAATGGCTGACGACATCATTTAGTTTTACGAATAAAGCAAAACTAACATAATATACTGCTAAATGCATTGGTATGACTCACTTGTATTTGAATAAAGGGCTGTTAGCTGTAAAACAGCACTGAGGTGACCTTTAAAAATGCAACCATTTCATTAGTTCACGTCCATGCTGTTCAACGGCATTAGGCATTAACGTTGATGCTATTTAAGTGCATTAAGCATTTTGCCTCGTCTTAAAGTGCTGTTATGGGTTTAAATGCACTGAAAATTGCTGATAGTTCTACAACGACATTGTAGCTGGCTGTATAAAAGCTAAAAGCTTTATTATAGCACTTTTAAATGCCATTATATAATCGTTATACAGCGTAAAGCATCGTTTTGGTTTTGAAATGCCAATATCGTGCGTCAAGTTGCACGGTGAACATATATACGAGTTTATACGGATCATGAGTTGTAAATGAAGTCAACATTTGTCTCTTATAATGCTATCTGTGTTACTTGGGTTTGAATCAATTGAAATTAAATTAATATTCGATCCGGTGATTAAGTAATCATTAAAATGGAATATTTAAATCTTGAAACTGTTAAAATGACCTATATACGCCAATAGTTTCTGCCTGACCTGAAGGTACTGAGGGAGAATGCTTTTAGCATCAAGTCCACCTTTTGTACACTGTTCAGGAGCAATAAAGAATTTAACACGTTCCGAGACACTATTCCAGACACAATAGATGTTTTATCGTTTTCACGCCTGTAGGCGTTCACTGTCCCGGAACGTGTTAAATAAATTGATGCAAAGTTTAAGTGTAGGTCCTACACTATAGCAAGGGTCATGTTTTATTTACCTGAGTGTGGAGCGCAGATATTGGTAGCCAGAAGAACCACCAGTCCCGAGCTGTTGAGAGCCGATCATGCGCTGCACCATGATCACGTGGTTATCTGCAAAAGGATGAGAAATATTAGTAGAACAGCAATCTCTGCTACTCCTACAGCACTCCTAATCACTCGTAACGACTTCCAAAGCGAAGACTTACAATCTCCTCACGTTTGAATCATAATGTCAACTACTAAGTACATTCCACTTTCAAATTCAAACGTTCTCTCTCTCTCGTCTTCCATCTCTTACTTCTTACGTTCCGTTCCACGTCCATATCCTACCAACATTTATTTACCAATACTAATAGAGATGATAACTAAATCTTCAAAATTCCCCTCGCCTCAAATGCTTATCAGCATGCACACACACTTCGTCTCTTCTAATTTTCTTAAAAAAGAACTTTGGGTAAGGTTTCGTTTATTCATTTCACGGTTCACGTCATTCACGTAAACTAGCGAAAAATTGATTCGCTTCGTAACTAGTGTTTGCCAAAGTGAAGCTTTCTTTCTTCCTCTATAGTTTGCGATTTGTCTAGCTAGGCAGCTAAAACTAACTGTATTCAGATTATAAACTATCGCGTTGCATTGCGATAAGTATTAGACATGACGGGTCATGGCGGTTGACTCGAGACCACGGCAGTTGCAACACAACCGAAACGTCGAGCAGTGAGTAAAATAGCATTATAGGAAGCATCCCACTGCTGAGCAAAGGCCTTACCCATTGGCGTAGCTAGGTAACCAAGGGCCCTGGGGCAAATACAAAAATGGGCCCCCACTGCTATCTAAACATGGCTCATACCACCTTATACTTGAGGTAGGGCCTTACTCCACCACGCTGGTTCAGTGCGGATTGGCGGAAGGGTGTTTGCAAGGCAATAGCATACATTACATACATTATGCTCCTGCACCCACTTATAATCTTTCTGCATGACCTAAAGGTATGACTGGGGGAGAATGCTTTTAGCATTAAGTCCACCTTTTGTACACTGTTACTTGTGCAATAAAGTTCTTAAATAAAATAAAAAGCATTACTCAAACGTTTTTATTCGCGTTTAGACCCGTCATGTCTAATATTATAACTGTATTCAGACCCGGGACCTCAGCCTATCGGAACAGTAAGTAACTTATATTTTTTGAAGACTTACAGCGCCACTTGGTGATGAGGCTGTCGATGTCCATCAGCAGTGTGAGGAGCTGATGCGGCTGAGAGAATCGGGGCTCGTCGCGGTATATCGTGATCATGATCGCGCCCTGCAACGCCTTGTGCGATAATCTGAAAACGTAGTATTATTGTTTATACTAGCGCCTAAATAATATACTTAAAACTTCATGTAAAACCTACTCGAATTGGGCACGGAAGGAGCTGTTTCGCAAATAAAAACTCATCTGCTATGAAAAGAAGACTAAATACATGTTGTTTTGTGCTTATGCTACAAGATTTGTTTACGGATTTTAGAAATATTTTTACTGATGTAATGTAATAAAAGTTAGCTTTTAAAGTCATATCCGTAGTCGTCATTCCGTAGCAATCGTCATCAGCATTTTCCTTCAATCGCCACCACAATTGACTGCTACGAGCAAGAATGGTATGAAACGCTACGGTTCGTAGCACAGCTCGTAGCTGTATGTTGTAGCATTGACAGTGCAAACAAACTTGAACAAGAAAGTTAGGAAACGCTACGGTTTGTAGCTACATGCCGTAGCATTGGTCAGTGTCGTAGACGTCACAAAATAAACATGACTGTTAATGTCATGATCATTAATTGGTAACATGGGTACTTGACATGCAATAAGCATATAAGTTGCACTTGTAAAAAGCAACCGTGACTCTGTGACAGACGAGGAATCGAACCCCGTGTCTTACGCAATCCGGGCGTATGCCTATACCACTCGGCCACCGTCACATTAACAAGCCTGTTGAATTTTGCAAGTGCTTTCTTTTTAAAACGCGTAGGCTGCGTGACCTCATCGATGTTGCTCCACACATAAGGGTTTGTATAGTGACAAAACACTATAAAAACAAAAATTAACAATGCAATAAGCATATCTAGCAGACCCTGTTAAGGCTGCTGTCACCTACCTTCTAACAAAGTTCAAGTCCAGTTTTCTCCCCAAAAATGACTTAACTGACTACTTTTTTTGAATGAATTGGGTAGAAATGAACTATCTCCATAAGATGTCGACTCTGAATTTTTGATTCAATCTTTAAAATGTCTATAATTTGCAATCATAGAAGCCAAATTGACGGTTTTTCTGGTGAACTTTTCTAGATCAGTTGTTGACATCAGCTATCGAAATAACATAAACTGGAATGGAATTACGTACGTATACAAGGTGTCGACTCTGTTTTTTTATTTATCGCTCTGGTTATTCCAAATGAAGACGAAATTGAAACCATGTTTTGGCATAAAATATGCACCTAAAGACAGGCGATTATCTCTGAGATACATTGCACTTATTCTGTGTTATTTGATAAAACAATGTTGTAGAGGTTCCTATCTTTGACTTAGCATCTAAATTCTTGATTTTATCTTGTGCAATATATTCAAAATATCTTACTAAAGTAACCTATAAATTTGAGATTTGGAGCTGTCACGAACATTCATCTTCGATCGATGTTTGACAGACAGCGCCGAGCGCTCGGAGGGGAAGGGTGTGTCGCTCGTTGTCTTCGCTGCTACTCTTTTATTTCGTGTATGATACTCATTCCAAATTTGAAAATATCACGCTTTGCACAATTTTTATACGGCGACCAATTCGCTTTGAGGCTTTATGCAACAGGCATAAAGCCACATAGTGCATTCCACATCGTCGATGGTCTTTAATTATAACAAAAAAGTATTCGTTCTTTTGTATCGATTTGTAGTTGTATTTAAATGATTAATCAATTTTAAGTTAACTTGCATAGAAAGTAATCCTTATTAATACTATAAACAAGAAAGATTTGTATATATGGTGACTATTTCAAGAGGTTCATGAGTTAAAACAAAGATCTTTTATCATATACATTGTGTATTTTCGAAACTTGATCAAACAAAATGTGCAGATACTAGGACCAAAATTATCGACAAAAATAATAGTAATAATAAATTCTCCACAAAATAAAATTGTGGTACATGATGAGCAAACTGTTTCTATCACCAAACAGTTAAATGTCAATTTTAGACAAATACTAAATTAATTAGGCCAAGAATAGGCAATAGTACCAATTCTATTGCATATTATGTATGGGGTTGCAAATAATAACCTTATTTATATAAAATAAAGTAGTATCAGTAACACTACTCTTAGAAAAAACAACAACTTACATACGAAAATAAAGAAAGTATTGATTTATTTCTTAACTAAAATATTTACAGGTATTTAACGTGAAAAAAAAAATACACGGTCCTAGTCCAATGTTAACAGAGCGCGAGCCGACGGCCAAAAGAGGGCGCTCGCTGGTCTTCTTCAGTTTATATAGGCCCGTAGTGCTGCCGTTACTCCGGGGTTGCTAACACTACTTTATAGTTTAACAACGGTAGACCGATTTTCATGATATTTACTTTGTTGAATCGGTATTTACCTCTTACCCCTTAAGTTATTATGAAACGGAGTTGGGGCGCGCTGAGGCTGGATTCGAAACACAGTTTACTGGGGCCACTAGTACATCCATAAAAACTGGCAACGGGTAAAATGGACTTACGTTCCGTACGGGATAACTGAGTAATGAATGTACATTTTATGATATTGTGTGTCTGCTGGCAAATAGTTATTATTTAACCGATTTCAAAAGGAGGAGGTTATCAATTAGATTGTATGTTATTTTTTGTATGTAAATCATCCTCATATCTCAATCATTTATTGACCGATTAGATTTTTTTTTGGTCATTTTCTTATAGGGTTTGACTTTTAATTGGTCCCATTGTGGCCAAATCCGGAACTGATGATGGGGTCTTGGTGTAATCGAGGGAAACCCTCAATCAATAGATCAAACAATTAGATTGTATGTTATTTTTTGTATGTATATCATCCTCATATCTCAATCATTTATTGACCGATTAGATTTTTTTTGTCATTTTCTTATAGGGTTTGACTTTTAATTGGTCCCATTGTGGCCAAATCCGGAACTGATGATGGGGTCTTGGTGTAATCGAGGGAAACCCTTAAATCTAAAAGACGTGTATAGTGTTTTGTACTAGTATTGAAATACTTGACGTTGACGTGTTGACGTGTCTTTACGTCTGATAGTCACTATTTTGTAGAACTGAGCTGATAGTGGAACTCCTTAATGATTAGGAGTTCAGTGATTATGACGCCGGAACTTATGTAAGGTACTTTGTAGCTTATTAAAGAGCAGAGTCAAAAGGTGAAACCCCCTCCCCTCGATTTTAATTACTAACAATTTGCAAATAAAATAACTAAAACCGACTTCAAAAACAAAATACACTAAAAAGTCTTAAATAATCTCTTAAAAGGACTCCATTCCAAGGACAAGGTTTGCCTAAAATGGAGTCCTTTCAAGAGTTGATTTAAGAATTTTTGGTGACTTTTGTTTTTGAAGTCGGTTTTGTTGAAATAGTATGGCGGTGAAGTGATCATCAAACCAACAAAATTAAAGACAAATAAGGGCTTTTGTTTTTAGTATTTGACTTTGAGTAGTAAACATTCGTGCTTTGGATTTTGAATAAGAGTAAGCGGACGACAAAAAGTCAAAGAACAGCTGTCTTTCTTTATATGGACCGTATAGAGGCGTTATTTAGTTCCACGATCTTTGATACGTACTTGTACGTACGTACCATTGGCCATTGGCGTCAATTCCATACTGTGTGAGACTTGTTCATGGCATTAATTCCATACGCTAGTAACAGTATTTCAATAGTTTAAACCTAAATAAATAGGGCAATATTTTGCTTAGTTAACATGAATTTTCTTTCTGGGTACTGATTGCACCAGTGACTTTCACAACCACATCCTAACTATAAACTTGTATAGTTAAACGCTTGTTTTAGTAGAAGCGTTTCATGGGATGTGTATGTAGTTAATATGAACCTGTATTCAAATTGTACGCAAATGCCATGAAATTCAATGGTTCTATTCAAGTCCACATTCATATAATATTTCATTTTTTTAAATTTATTAAACTAAAAAAAATATGAAAATGATGTTATTTATCATCTGTTATACATTAAATACTTGAAATATTGATCGAAAGCTTCTTAACTACATTTTCTGAATGAAGCTATAGTAACTTGTGACATATTTCATATATCAAAATACAAATCATATCAAAGAACAGCGTCACACTAAAAGGTATTTATGTGTTAATAAATCCTCATAGCACCCAGTTGGTATGACACGTGGTAGATCAAGCGCAGAACCAACGGCAGCATCCACCAATAAACCTTAGTCCCCGTTTCTCATGGAGTTCACATTCGTAAAAAAATACCTATTCTCAGAGTCACGATTTGGGTGAAGACATAAAGAGGCAGATAACTGGTACCGACCTGAACTGACTGACTAGTGATGTGCCAAGTCATCTTTTTTTGATCTCGAAATATTTTAGAAATTCGTTACAAAAATCCAAATAAGTACCGACTGACATTAGAATGTTTTTTAAAACAAGGTTCAATCAGGACTTGAGTCGGAAGAATCTCTATAAAGCATTTCAATTCTATGAAATAGCCAACACGGCACATCACTGGTTAGTCGGTGCAGGTCGGTACGTGTTACCCGCCTCGATATGTCTTCACCCTTTGGATGCATTTCGTGTCTTCCCATGCTATAAGTTTTTACGTTATTATAACTGTACGTTTGTGTTTAAATCTGTGAATTTAGTTATTGAATTACCAAAAGGAAAATGTTCGCGAAAGGAATTGACGCGAGCCCTAATTCCGAACTGTATTCGCGTAGGTATTTTAAATACAAAAAAACTGGTATAACATTAATTTATCATATCGACTTTTACATGACCATCATTTTCTATGTTCATCATACGCATAGCCTACTACCTAGAGATAAAGTATCAAAATTGTTTGATTACAGTTAACATTTTTTGTGTCCCGGACATATAAAATCGCACACACACATTGATAAATTCGGTAAAATCTGAGAATCTCCAGACTGTCATATGGCTCTTAAGGCGACGCATTGACGAACTATTTTTTGCGAACTTTGTCTAACAAAATGACATGTCCGAAATAGCCATCTAGTGAAGAAGTGAGGAAGAAAATTTAGTTTCTCACACCATCTAACGGAATTTTGAAGAACTACATAAAAGCATTTTTAAGCATTAGCCTTGACGTTAATCAAACTTTCATCAAGAGTACTTAATACTAATACGTAATACTTTCAGCAGTCTCGCTATAAGAGCTGATGGTAACATGGCTTGCGTAGTTTCGTAAGCTTCTTAAGGAACAATGATGGTCTACCTTCTTTCTCCTCTAGATCGCAACGCGTCGTGGACTGCAGGATCGAAGATGGATCGGTAGATCTCACGACGGTTCTCTGCGTCTTGCAAGCGATGGCGACGAATCGTCTCGTTCGGTTCACGCTGAAACGAAGTAAATAACTCTTTTTTAGTCTTATTAGGTTTTATTAACTTGACAGTGTTAAGATCATGATTGTTATCTGCCTGTGACTACACTGCATTTAGCACGCTATAAAGTTTTAAGAATGCTAAATGTAGCTAGGTACTGAACCAATAGTTGTCTGGTAGAGATCGCTCCCAGTAATATGTACTTACTTATAGTATTTTTTTCTTGTGTCTATAATATTACTTGTGCAATATGAGTATCTTTGTATTTTATATACCTATCTACCTAGGTACTGTAATGAAGCTAAGGTATCTCAAATGTTAGAGATAATTTCAAATGTTAAAGCTCTTAACAAAACAACAAGTCGTCACAGACAGCTTACCATGGCAATATCGATATCCTCTTTGATGGTCTTATTAACAGCCGCTTGGAACTTGCCCCAGAAATTGAACCCGTGAGCGTTGAGGCCGGGCGTCCGTTCCAACCACCGCTCTATCAAGGCCAGGAGGGCTGGCTCCTCTTCCGATCTGGAATTGGTTTTGTTTTAATTGACAACACGTTTACTGGCAACTGGGTCGCTACTACCATTGTCTGGTCATTTACAAAACTGTTTAGTATGTAACAGGTTTTACCTTATGGTATCTGAGCTGAATTGCGGACGGACAATCAGTCATGGCGAACCTGTAAGGGGTAAGGGTTCGTTGTTGGACTACGGAACCTTAAAAAGGAACATACAATAAAACTATTTCATTCTTTTAAATTTATTTTTATTAACAATAAAGCTTTACTTACACCTATTTATTACAATATTTTGCATTGAAGTAAGAACTATGATTTCTAATTTGTGGAATGCAAGTTCTTTACAAACTAATCTTTTCATTCCTCGTTAACAAAATGAAACCAAAATTGAAAATTAACATTTCTCTTTTACAAAATGATTAATTTTAAAATAAGCTATACACAAAACTCACTACCTACATAGGTAATTCCTCATTAAACACTGAGATTTATTTAAATCAAACAGTTAATTAATTTTATTCACTGATAATATCATATTCGACAAGCAAAGAAAAACGGACTTTAAACTCTATAAGCCGGAAGTGACTTCATATACCTATAAATATTATCATCATCATCATCATCACCCGAAGGACGTCCCCTGCTGAACATAGGCCTCCCCCATGGCTTTCCACAACGACCGGTTGTGAGCGGTCTGCATCCAGCGCGATCCCGCTATAAATATTATAATTATATATATATATAAATATTATAATTAATTATTATTCTAATAAAATCAGTTCTTATACTGGTAAACTTGCCAATTCAAC
Organism: Pyrausta aurata; assembly: GCA_963584085.1. NCBI lineage: Eukaryota > Metazoa > Arthropoda > Insecta > Lepidoptera > Crambidae > Pyrausta > Pyrausta aurata. The sequence continues at coordinate 9,522,958 of OY757267.1, read as the reverse complement.
TAAAACTAAACATAAATAAGACAATGGTTATGTTCTAGGTCTCGTGGTAAGGGTATGCCTGATCACCTGAAGCTCACCATAAATAAGCTCCAACAGTTGATTACGCCTACTCAGTAGAGCCTCACGGCGATTCGCTCTCGCCAGTAGTTCATTGTATGTAGAAGCTAGTGATAGTGGCACTGTCACATCTCGAGCTCTTGTACGGCTGTGCCGGTGCGAGCGTGCTCGTCGCGACGTCCTACATGGGCCAGGTGGTGGGTTATCCGACCGATCTGGTGAATAACTAGCTGTAGCCATAATTGGAGAATTTCCACCTTGTGCTGCATGTCCTGATGGACATGCAAAAGCGATACCAGCTGGCGAAGTACTTGCTTCTTGGGCTGGCGGAGAACTTGCCTCGGTGGGCCTTGGAGGGCTTGACTCAACAGCCTGTGGCGAAGTACTGGTTGAGCGTATTGCGTCACCGTCAGGTTGATCACTCAAATTCAAAAGAACTCCCCCATAGTTTGCTTTGTCATCCATCTGTAAAAGACAAGAGTAATTTAAGAACTGAGCCTATTCTTACAATTGTAGCCTCTATTAACCCAGATGTTCCGGGAAAATTCTGTCTTAGATACTTAGGGTACTATGTGTCAAAAGTGAGTGATTAGTTATTACTTAGTTTAAAGATTTTTACAAAAGTTCTATTTTGAAATAATAAAGTTGATAGCTTATCAAGAACATAGAAAATAATACATATTATTTTTACTTATTTCAAATTATGGAAACATGTAAAACTAATAAATAACCAGCTGCTTGATAAAACTGCAAGTTGTTTCTAATAACTAATGTGTCTTTTATGGAACAGTAGGATCAACTGGGTTAAGCACATCACACATGGTGCAGATACCTTAATATTTCAACATAAGCCGTGTGATGCACTTTATAATAAAAAATGATTACCGAATCCTCGTTGTGCTCTACTCTTGCACCAGGAATACCACCTCCAAAATCCTTGCCGAGGATATTTAAGAATTTGTTTTCAATTTCGGATATCTTTACAGCAGGTGGACCGTCGCCAGTATCAGTGTATGAGGACCGTGCATTGATTAATTTTGACTTCAATTTAGCTTTAAAATCATTCCAGTACTAAAATAGAAAGAGATGAAATGAATGTAATATTTAGGCTCGAACCTCTAATAACCAAAGTGTGAATTTCATAACCATTCTCCACATTTACAATGGATTGAAACATACCTTGCTCCAGCTTCTCCAATCTTTGTAAGCACCATCGCCATCTGAGTTTAAGATGACAGCTAACTGAGACCATAATCTTCGATAATCTTCTCTTGCTTGAGAGCATTTGTTGACGCCAGTGGCCAAACCTTTATTTTCTTTAAGATTTTCATACAAAGTTTCTAACTGTGTGTATGAAACACGAACACGTTTTCGCCTAAAAAAAGTATCACACATTAAATTTAAAGAGACAAAACGTTTTTTACAAGAGTATCGGTTACAATCACCACAACACACAACAGGACGCAGCATCATGCGTTAAACAACACATAAACTTAATACTTACGACATCATGAAAAACTGCCTTGAGAATGTTTGACTTGTTTCGAAAATAAAATAGGTCCAGCTGGTGAAATTAAAAAGCTCCGTCACTAATGTTCTTCATTATTATTTGTGGAGAGATCACCGATCGACGAAGAAAAGAAAGCGTTATCAGAATTGACTGACAGTAATTTGACAGCTCACAGTGCTGAGAGAGACCGACGTTTTCATTTTGACAATTAAAGTGATGTACCATTATAAGATTGTATCGATCTTTTTAGTGCAAATAAATCTATTAAGTCACTTAACTTTGTACTCAATTCTTTGTAATCAACTAATCACGATTTATTTTGTACTCAATGCTTTATATTACTGAAACTTGCGTGTATGAAAAGGGCGATTCCAGGTATATTGCGTGGGAAGCTATAATAAACTAATTTTATTGAAATCATTATTTATCACAACAAGAGAAGGAAGTATGCATGAATAGCTACTGTCTTTTAGCGTATAGCAATCATAATTATTCTCCATGCTGTTTTCATCATTAATTATTATTATGACCATACCGATTATTCGGACGTTCACAATTTTATGCCGATTAGGTTTTGTCAATCCCTATAGTTTGAGTTCCGTTTCATGCATTTTAGTTTTTTCCAAACACAAGACAAATCATCCCATACATAAAACTCAAACTACAACCTCAAAGACTACAACCTAAAAAAATGATTTTACTCAAAACCTATTCAGGTTTGGTGTGTCTATGGATAGGTCTTTTAAAATGTCATTGAGGTTCCTAACCATTTTTTAAAGTCTAACGCCTGGGTCTAACGTTTGAAACAAGTTTGAAACACAGATTAGTAAGAGTATGGTTTGAACTTTGAGAGGGTTTGAAATATGAAAGTGAGAAAAAAAAATGAAATGTAGACCTCAACAAAAACTTTCAACGAAAATTGGTTTGAATGAGACCGAACCAGTAGTTCTTGCGATATTGCACATTTTCATCAACCGGAAATATAACTTTGTCTTTCATACAAATACTATAAAAAAAAACAGTTATTTTTGCTATCAAAAATAATATTGTGATATTTTCGTTAGGTTAGGTTAGTAAGTGGACCCCGAATCCAGTTTAGGGTGGCACAGGAACCCTTAGTGCGTGGGTCCGACTTATTCAGTGGTCCGACTCGCACATCTGGTTTTTAATGAATATTTCTTGCTATGAACATTAATTTTCGCCATTTTAGATTTTAGAGAAAAATAAAATCTTTTATTACGTACTTTTTCAAACCAAGGCCTTGCATCGTTTTTAAGATATTGCCATAATTTTTTTTGATTCTGTTAAGCATTCTGTATTTGTTCTTATTATTCTTGTTTTTATAAAACTTACTTGTGTAGCGCTTCCATAGCCGCTGGATCGTCACCGAACACGGTCTGATAATTCTGGTTGTATTTCACGCGGAGCGCTTGCTTGAGGCCAAGCTGCAAAAAGTTTTGTTAAAAGACTAAAGTAAAGGTAGAATAACTCACTAGATTGATTGCCTCAATTAAAATTATAGACATATGTTTTATTTAATCGTCTAACCATTTGCGCATGATGATTTAAACCAGGATTTCGCTAATCCTGGAATAAATCTTAATTCTGTCTCTAGCAACGTCAAATAAACTGACCAAGACAGAATGATGATTTATTCATGCGCAAGTGAAGATATCTCGCTCGCACTCGTCCGGATCCGGAGGGCGGAAAATATATCTTTCTCGAATCGCTCCAAATAATGTTATAGCTACGGATATAAAATATTATATTTCTCAATGAAAAGGGTTTCATTGTAAAATATGGTGAGCAATATCTAGTATATCTCGGTTTATTAATATTAAGGGAATAGGCACTCTAAGCGACGTGACAAATATATTTATATGTATTATACCTTATTTTCCAGCAGTCGAAACTGTAAGCTCTGGAAGCCGGAGGCGGGTCGCAGGTAGTTCCTGAAGTCCATGAAGTCCAGCGGCGTCATCGTCTCCAGGATCATCACTTGGTCCACCAGGAGCTGAGAAAGTTCACGCTTTTTTTAACTCAACTTCATTAGTATTTTAATATAAATAGGCGCCAGAAGGTCTACTACGAAAAACGAAATCCGTCAATACGATTATCGTTTTTCGGATACGAAACATCTTTAGTATGGAATCATTACTACGAAATGATTCGGATCCGCAAAACGATTATCGTTTTGACGGATTTCGTTTTCGTAGTAGGCCTTCAGAACCACACCGACACACATACATCATCATCATCATCATCATCATCGCAAACAACACATCTTGATTCCGTATTAGGGCATTTTCTTCCTTGTGCTACGAATACCAGACGACGATAATGACGGGGGCGTCTACCATAAATACTTAAATACATTATTAAACATCCATGACTCAGGTATAAATGTTCGTGCTCATCACAAACGTTTGCCCCTTGCGGGATTCGAACCCGCGACCGCCGGTATAGCAGTCATGAGAGCGCTAACAACTTCACCATCGTAAATCGGTGTTCTATGGTGTGTGTGTGTGTGTGTGTGTGTGTGTGTGTGTGTGTGTGTTATAATTTAAATAGCGTATAAGATGCGCACATACCTACCTACTTTTAGTATCAATTTGTTTACTTGCTTATTAAATTTAGCAGAAATGCAAGAAAAATATTTTGTTACGGAATCCAAGAAACATCTAAACAACAACGTCTGTCGCGAAATTACGCATTATCATAATAAACTTAATACTTACGAATAATCAATTAATGTGACATTCGATACCAAGCATTCTGACGAAAGCAGAATTAATAAGGAAAGCCGGTAATTTGATCGGAACATGAAACTCGTGCGAACCATTAGAGAACACTCAAGATGTAAATATAAAAATTACTTAGAATGGCCGTCGTAAAAGGAGGTTCGGAATGAATCGCTAGCTTTTTAGAAACATAGTATGTTCAGTATTTAAAGAATTTTGCTATTATCAATGTTATGAATAAATTTTCGCTGTTCGACAGTAGACAGCACATGAACGTGTGCTATAAAAGTATTAGTACCTAGGTGATGATGAGAATGGGACTCCTCTAAGCACCACCACTCACGCACACACGCACACACACACACGATATCGGGGCCCTGACATTTGACCTGCTCAGGCGCAGATAAACTGTAACGAGACGCACTACGCACTGTGCCGTCATACAACTTCAAGACACATCCCTTGTGATAAGGCTTAAAAAATACTTCGTCATCGTCCAAGCTAGATAGGCAGTACTTCCCTTGAGCTGAACCATTCACTACAACCATAATCGTAACCAGCGTTATAGTTTCGTCAAGTCTGTCTGTCTGTCCGTATGTCACAGCCACTTTATTCTAAAACTATTAGCATCACACAGCTGAAACTTAGTAAGTAGATCAATCTTATGCACCGCTTTCCGATTCATGTACTAAAAGTAAAAAAAAAACGATATTTGAGGGGGGCTCCCATACATGACACTAAAACCTAAAAAAAATTTTTTACCCAAACCTATACGTGTGGGGTGTCTATGGATAGGTCTTTCAAAATGACATTGAGGTTCCTAAAACCATTTTTTCTAAAAGGTAAAATGGGCGTCCCTCCCATCTAACTTTTGAACTAAGGTAGTGAAAATTTTGAAAAAAAATATATAATGTACATCTCAACAAAAACTTTTAACGAAAATTGGTTTGAGCAAAATCGAACTAGTAGTTTTTGAGATATAGTATATTTTTATCAACCGCAAATATAACTTTGTCTTTCATACAAACAGTATGAAAAACATAGTTATATTTGCGGTCAACAAAATATTGTGGTATTTTGGCTAAGTGGAAGTAAGAATCCCTTATTCAGTTAAAGTTGGCACGGAACCCTCAGTGCGCGAGTCCGACTCGCACTTGGCCGGTTTTTCTGTGACAAATAAGTGCGAATATTAGACTTGTATGTCAATTATGAATCCGAAAAACATATTATAGTTAAAACTGGTAAACTTGGTCAGCCCTCTTTCTTTTTATGGTATGAAATCATTGGCGGCAGCAGTCAGATAGGATATTGCAATGAATTGACTTGACTATGCCTAATTGTCCAATGTGTATCGGGTATCAGATCAACCAAAGTAATAAAGATTCCTGACGAAATGGAAGATACAGTAAAGGTCCCTATAAGCTTTCCCCTGGAACCCTCTGACTTTCACTGAGGTTTTCAATTCGGTAAGACAGGTGCATGGCCGTCGTGAAAGCGTGTGGTAAGAAAGTCATTAATTTATTTTACCTTCAAAATGAGCACGATCCTATTCAGTCGTTTTAGGATCTCCATGGTGTGGCTCTCATCAAGACCTTCCACGTCTAGCAGGGATCTCACGGAATCCACCTCGAAGATAATCTGCTTGAACCATAGCTCGTATGCTGGAAAGTGAAAACCATGTTTAACCGTCATGTGCGAGGTCACAGCGTATAGCTTGCAACTCGCGTCGTTTTTAGGGTTCCGTAGCCGAATGGCAAAAAACGGAACCCTTTTAGTTTCGTCAAGTCTGTCTGTCTGTCTGTCTGTCTGTCTGTCTGTCTGTCCGTCCGTATGTCACAGCCACTTTATTCTGAAACTATAAGCATTACATAGATGAAACTTGGTAGGTAGGTGTATTTTGTTTACCGCTTTCCGATTCAGATACAAAAAGTAAGAAAAAATAATATTTAAGGGGGGGCTCCCATACATGAAACTAAAACCTAAAAAATTTTTTTTACTCAAACATATACGTGTGGGGTGTCTATGGACAGGTCTTTTAAAATGATGTTGAGGTTTCTAAAACCATTTTTTCTAAAAGTGTAAGGTTTGAGATATAGACGCTTCCAAAGTGGTAAAATGGGCGTCCCCCCCCTCTAACTTTTGAACTAAGAAAGTGAAAATTTTGAAAAAAATATATGATGTAGATCTCAACAAAAACTTGCAACGAAAATTGGTTTGAAGGAGATCGAACCAGTAGTTTTTGAGATATTGCACATTTTTATCAACCGCAAATATAACTTTGTCTTTCATACAAACACTATGAAAAACAAAGTTATTTTTGCTGTCGCAATATATTGTGATGTTTTCGTTAAGTGAAAGTAAGTGGACCCTGAATTCAGTTAAGGGTGGCACGGAACCCTCAGTGCGCGGGTCCGACACGCACTTAACCGGTTTTTTTGTTTTAAGTGAACCCAGTTTTAAAGGCGGCAGAGACCCCGGCCGTAAATAAAAATAAATTAAAAATAAAAACACAAATATTTTCAAGCCTAAATTATGAAAAGAAGAAGACATAAATCTCGCTAGTTACCATAGGCTCTTAAACTAGGCTAGGCCGTGCCTGTATCATGAGAAAGTTACAATTAATTCGCTGGGGTAGGTATTTTGTCACTTTTAAGATCAGTGAATGGTTTATGTGTATGTGGTGTATGAGTATGTGATAGCGCTTTGTGTGATATAGCTAGTGTATTCTGATTAATGGTGTGTATGATACTTTACACATGCAGTATATGCCGTATCACGAATTCACGAGCGACCGTGCTATACTATCTAGATTAATAACTTAAGAACGTCTAGTTAGTTATTTCCTACACACTTGACTAATCTCTCTTGAGATTGAAACTGCCTGATAAGATGGAAGAGTTTTATTAGGATTGACCATAAAAGTTAATAAACGTATCAGGAACTAGAATTTTGAATGTAGTTGTGGTCATGCTGTCGAGATTTCAATAGGATTTTCATCATTAAGGGAATGCACAGACTAGCAATAAAATAAGTCCGTAACTAACTATGTAATTAAGGTTACTGCAAAAGTTTAATAGAAATAAGAATCAGTGTTTAATTCATAAACGTATATCAAAGTCCGAGATGAGGTAACATAATATTAGAGCAAGTCATAATTTAGAAAGATTAGGCTCACGTTTTTAGACCTACTTATTTTATTACTTATCTATTAAACTTTGGTGGCCTGGTCTTACTAAGATTAGTAGGTTAGTTTAGGTCCTATCGTATTTATATAACCAGCTGGTACCAGTTTGATATTGTGTAGCTATCGTAACAGTAACTTGACTTAATGTAAATCAAATCTTTATCAATCAACAACAAATCGTTAGCACAACAACACGTGAGTGCCTACTTCACTGTACTTGCTTCCTTTTTGTCTGATCCAATGTTAATCATTCAGGCGGCTCGTTTACTTAAATAGGTTTTGCTGCAGCGATTGACAACCATAAACAATGTGGCCATTTGCTGTTGCGTGCGAAACCATTTTAATGATGGAAAATCTTTGTGCGTCCAAATCAATTGTTGAATGACGAATTTGAATCGTTTTATTGACTGGATTCGATTTGATTGAATAAAAGAATGAAGAAGGTGGAGCATTGATAAAATCATCGGGACGTTTTCAGACAAGCAATAAACTTGTGTCATTGTTAATCATATCTGGGGACGAACTAACGGTGCCGTAGTATGGCCGAGCTTGGTTTTTATTCACAATAAGCAATAAATTTTGGTTTTAAAGCTTAACATACTCCTCGAGGTCTCTCGCGCTACTTTTCAACGAAAAAAGCTAGTGGTGCAGAGATTTTAAAAGTAAAGAGAACTAAGGCGCAGATGCGTGGTCGTTATGTCGTTCGGTAGACTATTTTGATTGTGCGTGTTTTAAAGAAAATATCTTAACTTTATGTTAGAATAGCTATTTTAATGACTATTCGTTAGGTTTTTTTTCCTTCATATGGGTGAATATCCCAAGCGTAATTTTTTTGCGTCCGGGCTGAGAATCGTCATGTACTAAAAAGATACACTTTTGTAATTTTTTTTCTTGAAAGTAAACTTTTGTATCCATACTAGGCCATAAATATAAATTGTATAAAATATTTCAGTTACCTGAAAAAAATTAAATTACCTCACAATTCTAAGTTTGGTGGCATGTCCGCAATCCGTTTTGCTGGATATTTCCCTCAGTCTAAAGAAAATTACAGGAAATTTTTCAAATTCATTTATTTTATTTCCATTCGGATTAATTTTCCCATCTGCTGTTAGTGATATTTTCATATTTGGTGCGTTACCTAACCCTAGAGCATGACAAGATGGTCTGTCCGCGCGAAATTAACAATTTTGGTGGCATCTAAGAAAGAGACAACCTAACCCGCATAAACGAACAAAAAAAAATATTGTTCCCGACTCTCACTCCAGTCAGCCGGGCACTCACGCGCAGTGAAGAAACAGGTGCGCTATCTTGTTGCGTTTTTCCGCCAAAAATGAAAGTATTCCATTTTTTTACCTCCGGACAAAAAATCTGCAATTTTGGTGTTCCTGTTTAAATTACTTTTTAGTAAGTAATTTGTTGTGGCAATGCAGTGTTTTATGAACGCATGGTGTGCTTTTAAAGTGATATAAAGTTTGGTAGAATATCCGAAACAGTTTTTATTTTACGTATTTTTTTATATAAAATTTCAATTTTGGTGGTGCAATTTTGGTGGTTTTGGTGGTAATTTGGTACACCAAAATTGCTTAGCTAACACCAAAATTAGACGAGATCGAGAAGTTCTATTGGCAGTTACACCTCAGTTGCCAAACCAGTTGATAGCCCGACAGGGCTCTGAGAAGAGACCCAAGAGCTATCCTAACCCGTCACTACACCAAAGACATCCCAGACATCAGCCTCTACGAGATTAGGATGGCCCTGAAACAGCTTAAAACAACAAGGCACCTGGCCAGGACGGAATCACATCAGAGCTTCTGAATGCGGGTGGAACATCTTCAGAGACTCTTTAATTCCGTGCTGCTAAAGGGCATGATGCCTGAGGCATGGAACAGGAGTGTGGTGGTGTTGTTCTTCAAACAAGGAGACATAACCTTATTGAAGAACTATAGACCCATCTCACTCCTGATTTATGTCTACAATCTGTTCTCAAGAGTCATCACGAATCGCCTCGCACGTAGGTTTGATGACTTCCAGCCTCCCCCCGAATAAGCTAGATTTCGAAAAGGCTACAGTACCATAGACCACATCCATACGCTTAGGCAAATAATACAGAAGTCCGAGGAGTATAATATGCCTCTACGTTTAGCGTTTGTGAACTATGAGAAGGCCTTTGATTCGTTTGAAACTTGGGCGGTGCTTCGGTCTCTTCAGCGGTGTCACATAGACTATAGGTATATAGAAGTGTTAAAGTCTCTGTATAACAACGCCACCATGTCGGTACGCCTTCAAGCCCCTGGAATAGGAAGGATTCGGCATCAAAGTAAATGGCGAATACATCATACATCTCCGGTTTGTCGATGATATAGTCCGTGTGGCAAAGACGCTGGATGATCTTGGCACTATGCTCGAAGATCTTAAACGAGTATCCCAACAAGTGGGTCTTAAAATGAACATGGAAAAGACGAAAATTATGTCGAGTTCCCGTGTTGTACCCACTCCGGTATCTGTTGGGAACACAACTCTTGAAGTTGTCGATGCGTACGTCTACCTTGGATAAGTGGTCTAATTAGGTAGGTCCAACTTTGAGAAAGAAGTCAATCGACGAATCCAACTCGGCTGGGCATCGTTCGGGAAACTGCGCAAGAGCGTCTTCTCGTCTCAACTACCTCAGTGTCTGAAGATGAAAGTCTTTAACCAGTGTGTGTTACCTGTGATGACATACGGATCCGAAACGTGGTCTCTAACTATGGTAACTATGGGCCTCATAAAGAAGCTCAAAATCACACAACGAGCGATGGAGAGGGCTATGCTCGGTGTTTCTCTACGAGATCGAATCAGAAACGAGGAGATACGTAGAAGAACTAAAGTAACGGATATAGCCTTACGAATCAGTTAGCTTAAGTGGCAGTGGGTAGGGCACATAGCACGTAGAACTGATGGCCGATGGGGCAGAAAAGTTCTAGATTGGAGACCCTTCGACCAAAAGCGCAGCGTAGGATGACCACCGACAATGGACAGACGACCTTGTAAAGATCGCAGGATCGCACTGGATGCAGACCGTTTACAAACGGTCGCTGTGGAAAGCCGTGTGGAAGGCCTATGTTCAGCAGTGGACGTCCTTTGTCTGATAATGATGATGATAATGATTTCTAATATAACGGCGGTTAATCGTGGCTTTTTATTACTAAGCGCGGTTTCTCGCAACTTCATCTGGTGATTGTCTGAGGCACAGAGAGCTTAAACCATTGAACAACTTAGTTAGTTACTTAGTTTGGCTGGGGTGTTTCCGCACTTAGCCTCACGATTGGGCCATTGTACGTATATCCCTCCTTTTTCATTCTAACCACTCCAGGCTCTCCCAGAAGGCTAGCAAACTGCCTAGATTGCTAAAGACCTCTGGGAATGTTGCCGGGGATTTGAGAAAGTTTGCCCGTTGTTCCATCACACCCATACACTCCATGAGCACATGCTGTGGTGTTTCTTCTGCCCCCATGCAACCTCTGCATAGGGGACTGTCTGTGACACCTATTGTGAATAGATGTTTGTTTAAGAGACTGTGGCCAGCTATAGTGCCTATAACCAAGTGCAGTTTGTCTCTTGGTAACCGGATGAGGTTGCGGGCAAGCCTTTTCGAAGCTTCCGGAATTTACTTCTTTGTTTGCCTGCAACCTTTACCATTTCTCCATGCTGCTTCGGTTTCTGCACGTAGCCAAGTTCTTATTTGGGCCTGCGGTATGGGTAGTAATGGTTTCGGGCCATATACTGTTGTCGCCGAGCCCCTCTTGGCTAGTTCGTCGGCAGCGTCGTTGCCTAGTGAGTTACTGTGTCCTTTGATCCATTGCAAGGTTACCTCATTTGTGCTTGCTATGGATTGGAGTGCTTTATGGCACTCCCAAATAAGGACAGTTTTGATGCTATTGTTTTGTAGGGCCTGGAGCACCGATGCGCTGTCCGAGACGATTTTAATGTGTTGGTTTTTTACGTCTCTGGCTGCAACCGCCTGTGCGTCTCTGGTGATGCCGATACATTCTGCTTGAAAGATTGTATTTAGCTTGTCAAGAGTAGTTGATATATTAATATTTAGGTCATTCGAGAAGACTCCAGCTCCTGTACCCTGTGAGGTTTTGGATTATTATCATTGAACAACTATTACTAGCTCAAGGAAGTGACACCACGAACAAATATCGTGCCTCATGAATTGACGCCACTGGCCATCAACTTGTACAAAAGGTTTCTTATTCGAAATTCAAATTTCAAGGAATTCGCCACAATTTCGTCGTCGTTTGTCATTTTTGCTTGACATATAGCTTCTCTCTAAGTAGTAATAACAACTCACTGGCTAAAACCTACTAGTGTGTATAAAGCGAGGTTCTCGGTACAGTGGTAGGCACACGGCACCGGTGTCACATCATTCTCCTCAAATCTGTCGAAATGTCGCAAATGATTTAGGTGATTCCTGTGTTTGTTTTGGATGGAAATGTTAAAAATTAATCGACAAAATATGACAAATCAGGTAGGTCGATGTGATACCGTGTGTACCACTCACTAAGATACTTATTATTAACATTCAAAACCAAAAACACAGCATGTTGCATTACCGTATCTGATGGATTTCTAATTTTGGTGCAGTTTATAAATTTTGGTGTCAGATTATCTAATTTTGGTGGCCTGTGACAATTTTGGTGGGTGATCAATTTTGGTGTTTCAAATATTTCAGAAATTATTATTATTATTTTAATTTCACTGACGTTTCATGTAACTGTAGACAACACTCTTGCTTATGATTAAACAAATTTAGCCGAAAAGTTATAAACTAAAATTACCACCAAAATTAGACAAAAATTCATGGTTGTTGAGATTTGCCCATATCATAACACACACAATCGTAATGTGGAATCGAATCATGGAGGTCGTTAGTATTTGTTTGTACACCTAAAGCCTTTTCCATATACCTTGGTGTGTAACAATGAACAAGTGCTCGTCATGCACCGGGTTTGCGGAGTCGGCGCTGAGCATCCTCTGCGAGGCGAGCAGCTTGTCAAGCATGAGGTATTCTCCGTACAGCATCCCAGCTTCGTTGCCGAGGTGGTCGCCATCTTGGCCTATCTCCTCGATCGCTGATCTGAAAAAATGGGTGAGGTATACCGACTGATTTCGATGAGGTAGCGACAGAAAAGACTACTCTCATAGAAATGCCATCCCATCAAAGTCGCTGGTCGCTGTGAACTCGTTTGAAGTGAAAGAAAAAAGAATAGAATATAATTTTTAACTTGAAAATTTTACGACACGGCATACACCAGGTACTACTGTTCGCCCTCACATAATTTTTTGTTGCGACATATTTTATTGATTGACAGGTTCAACATCTTTGCAAACTTGAATTACCAGTCTTTTGAACTTGCGAGACCTGTTGAGAGATGAGCCCTATTTTTGAATCACTCGCTTCAAGATGGCGAGTGATTTTCGTTCCAAGATGATATATCTCTATTTAAAAACAACGCCTATGCTATGGCTATAAAGATCTTTAATGCTTTACCTGAAGACCTTAGGAAGCTCTCGGAAACCAAATTTAAAAACAAACTACACTCTTGGCTAGTAGAACTCACCTTCTACTCACTAAATGAATATTTTTCATATGAGTCCACCTAATTATTGTAGTAGAACATACTTAGTTAGTTTTACTTGACAGAAAATATTGCTATAATATATTTTTTTAAAGCTGTATTTTAATAAGATTTAATAAGATGTAAGTAATAATGTTATGTGCAATACGTGTTATAATAATATAAAACATTGTTTATAAAAAAGTTAACAAAGTAAGTTGATCTTTTAATTTTTAATTTAGGTACTTACTTACTCAATGTTTTTAATGTTAAATATTTGTACGCTTCATCAGAGCATATTTTGGAGCACCTTTCTTTACATTTTAAAACATCTGATGTACTTGTACCCAAATATTCACAAATAAACGTTTTGATTTGATTTGATTTGATTTGAAAAGTCAAAGGAAATAACTCGTTTTCGAACGAAAATCACTCGTCATCTTGAAGCAAGTGATTCAAAAATAGGGCTCCAGAGTTATTATGGCAACTCGATGCGCGTGTACAATTCTTCAATCGTTTCGTCAATGAATAATAATGTGCGCATTTATTTTGAGCGTAAGCCTTATTTTTCTTTCAACTGTTATCGCTCGTCACGTTAAATGCTATGAATATTTCATTTTTAAATCTAAGCTTTCACCGCTTAGATAGGTAGGCTACTATGAAACTGAAACCTGATTCCATGCTTAGGGAAAACTAATCCGTTGATTCCATTCAAGCATGTCAGAAGCTCTTGGAAAGTCTAACACTGGGCTCTTATTTCATATATCTTGGAATAGCATAAGTAAAAACTTAGTGGAGCATTTCAAAAGCCGACTCTTTGGTAAGATAAAGCTAAGAAAAGGTTTATAAGACGAAATAAGAAATCAAAATTGGGACTCTAACCCGGAACCTCTGGCTAACCGGGCCAACGCGCTTACCAATCTTATTTAATCTAATAACTAATAAGATTACAAAAATAACGTTTAACATTTAAAGGTATTTAATGCTTTCCTTGAAGACCTAAGAAAGCTCTCAGGAAACACATTTAAAAGTAAATTACATACTTGGCTTATAGAACGTGCATTTTACTCTCTCAATGAATATTTTGCTTATGAGTCCACTTAATTTGTACTCAGGGTTAAGTACTTATTTAGTGTTATAGATGAATCTATTTAATTCATTGTAAATCTAAGTAGGCAATTACATTTATATTGCAACAAACGCTTCTTACGTACATTTTGACTACTTCCAAAAAGCTAAAGATTAATAATAAGAAATGTTGTTATGTTGTACCTTGTATAGTCCTCTACATAAATTTTAATTTCGTCTGTTTTAAATATTTGTACGCTACATGATAGCACATTTTGGCCCACCTTTTATTTTACATTTACAACCATAAGAAAAAGGTTACTAATAATGATGAATGATGATAAAAGGTAAGGCTAAAAGAAAAGGAGGCTTGGGCATTACGTAATCACACGCAGATTTTTACATTTCAAGTGTTGTTGCATTACATTGACGTTTTGATTGAACCTTAAGGTTAAATTAAAAGATAATTACTATCTCAGCGAGCAAACGTCACGCAACGTAACGTGAATGTGATATAAAACATTTTTAAACAATAACAAACTTGTAGTTTTCGACATATAAGCAGTACAAAAGGTGGACTTGATGATCAAAGTATTATCTGTCAGTCAAAACTTTATGTCACACACAGAAAAGTAATTAAGAATTTTTACCTAAATACTGAAAGTATTTATGAATGCAAATAAAATGATTGAACCTTTAGACTGCGGATTGTTATGTGTGGATATAATACAATTGATTGAGGTAAGGAAGCATCTAATAATAATATTAACAAAATAATTTTAACAAAATCACAGAATATTATAATAGTAGACAAAATCGCCGGTATCATGACCCGAAACAAATTAGTTTTCATTAAAAGTTAGCATATATGCCTGCTTATCAGGCGAATTAAAAAATAAGCGTTGAAATTGATTAGCAAATAGAGTAAATTAAACCGAGGATATAATTTTATTATTTTATTTATTTATTTATTTAAAGACTTTATTGCACAAATTTTGTGTGTGTAATTTTGGTGAAATACCTACCTAATAAGAATAAAAAAAGTTGTTTATAATTTACGAGTAGGTACAACATAAAAATTTCGAGGCTGTTTTTTCTTATTCTATTTCAAGGAATGTCAGACCATTTTAATACTTGTCTAATAAAGTGTGTCGTACAAAATTAAAATAGAATGCATCGTTAACATTCACTGCATTTAAAAATACAGCGTCTTCGTAGAATCGGTATTCCGGTGCATTAGAAAATGCCAAATTATTTAAATTAGGCCACAAGTTACATATTTTCTAAGTCTAATGTTGGAACATAAAGTGTATGAAAGATAAACTTTTTGAATAATTTAATCACGCTCATTTTTTAACAAAAAAATTTATTATTATTAGTTATAAATGGTCACCCAAAGAAAAACTCACCTCATTGGACAAGCCATGGTAAAAAACAAAAACAAAAACGCACAGAAATTCGAAATTCAAAATTCAAAATTGCTCGCACTGGCTGGCACGCACTTACGCGTCGCGGCGTCACACGATACACTGAACGATGTCACTGGCGGCGTTCGTTTCGTCAGACTCCCCCTGATAAAAACTTGTAATTCGAAACTGCGAATACCTACGATATTGATTGAGTAGCAATTTGAACCGGTAAATCAGCGATAGTGATTCGCTATCGAGAACGGGGAACGCCGCTTCAAACTTTGGCACCGCTTTGATCCAATCCACCTACCATTTTACCTACGTTTTGAGTATCTGACTACATAAAGTTGCCTGGAAGAAACTGCTGAAAGTAATAAGATCGCTTATTAGCGTGTTTTTACAAACTATTCTTTACATCTACCTACTCTACAGAGTTTTTTTTGGAAAAGAAGCGCTCTTCTAAATTAGTTAAAAGTGTAATAAAAGGTAAATACATCTTTGATACTCAAAGAAATACATAGATTTTCGGTAAAAAAAAATTATTTAATCAATACGAGGTTGTTTATTATGTACAACCTGCCTCGATCTTCTCTGAATAAAACATTAATTAACTGTTAAAAAACCAATACTAATCATTGGGTTTCTTCAAGGCTAAACTTGTTTATCAAAAGTTCTTTTAATTTAACATAAGTAGGTACTTAATATCTGATCTATCTTCCGGTGTTCCTTCTTCTACTTTACTTAAAAGAAGAAGTTTTGGGTACGGCTTTGGTAGGTATAGAAGTTAATAATGTTAAAAAGTCCCTAGTTCCTAGAACCAAATTACATTAGATGGACACTGGCTGGATGATTGGTATTGGTATTGGCATTTAAATTTAATATTAGTTAATGCCTACAATAAAAGTTATTTTAATTTTACTAGAGGAGGTAAGTATACCGTATTCCGTATTATTATAGTCGCTACTCGCTCGGGTTCTACTATCGTGCATCCAAGATCCAAGCCATAATGTTTTTTCATGGCGTATTAGTTGTAAAGCGAAAACGTTATTAACTATGCTTATGTAATTCAACTGAACTAGGTAATATCATGTAACCGAATTTCATATTGCCTCAGCAAGAGTCACGTCGCATATGATGCCACAATCAAGTTTCGGAAATCAGCACAACTGCGCAGATTTAGACTAGGTACTTTAACAGCTTATTAGAACTAAATCATGAGGATCGCAGCCAGTGAGTTGTTACTACTAAGAGAAGCTATGCCGAGCAAAATATGTGCAAGACGACAAGATTGTGACGTTTTCTTTGAAATTTGAATTATGAATTAGTACTATGAGTTGTGACAGTGTCGTCAATTCATAGAGCACAGATCGTGCACCATCACTGGTGCTCTATTTTTGAAACACTCGCGTCAAGATGGCGTAGGATATTCATCAATTAAAGTCCAATTTTGGAATGAAAACCAATTGTAATCCACACATATTCAAAAAAATAAAGCTCAATTTGTGAGTGCTCAAGTCCATATTTCGCGTCATTTTCGTTGATTTTTAGGGTTCCGTACCTCAAAAGGAAAAAACGGAACCCTTATAGGATCACTTTGTTGTCCGTCTGTCCGTCCGTCTGTCAAGACCCTTTTTCTCAGGAACGCGTGGAGGTATGAAGCTGAAATTTATATCAATTACTCAGGTCTACTGTCCCTTGAAGCTGTGAAAAAATCAAACTTCTAAGCCAACGCAATCAAAAGATACAGCCGTTTATGCCGCAAATTTTCGACACTTGAAAGGGAATCAAAACCTACAGGGTGCTTCCCGTGAACTCAGAATCTTGAAATTTGGTACGAAGCAACGTCTTATAGCATAGATAAAGGAAAAATTACGAAAACCATAAATTTTTTAGTTACATCACATAATATATTTTTTTTTAATAATTTTAAACTTACTACCCATTTCCTCATAAACGCGTAGAGGTATTAAATTGAAATTCATACCAAATACTCAGGTCTATAATACCTTTAAGCTGTAACAAAATCAAACTTCTATGTCAACGCAATCAAAAGAAACAGCAATTTAAGCTGCATATTTTGAAACTCGCAAGTACTCGCAAGGGAATCAAAACCTAAAGGGTACTTCCAGTCGACCTAGAATCTTGAAATTTGGCATGAAGCAACGTTTTATAGCACACATAAAGGAAAAATTCCGAAAACCTTAAATTTTTAGTTACATTACAAAATATATCGTAATGAACGAACTTTGTAAACCTTGCAGGTTTGTACGGAACCCTCGGTGCGCGAGTCCGACTCGCACTTGGCCGGTTTTTTTGTTTGAAAATCGTTTGAAAATCACTCGCCATATCCAAGCGAGTGATTCAAAAATAGGGTTCTATACGCTAGTAATGTAAGTTCAATGATCGCAGCCGAGTCAACACTGATGTTTGCTTAACGATAGCAATTTTGATATTGGTGATAATAAAAGAGCAAGTGTTGAGGGGGTCGAGTGACTACGCCCGTTACTCTATGTCTGAGGTCCCGGGTTCGATCTCTAGTGGGATGGACGATATGGACAAACTTTTTGAGAATGCTGTCGTCTTGAATATGGTGATAACATAGGCATTAGCGAGTTTTATCCTACTAATGTGAAGGTTCGTGAAAATGTGAAAGAACTCCACCGACTAGTAGACTAAGAGCCTAGCTCTTGAATTTGATGATGATGATGATGAAGATTTGTGCGGATGAATCCGTATGGATGTTTGCTACTCCTTCACGCAAAAAGGACTTGACTATTTGATTAAAACGAGAGTCGGTCTGTTCATAGAAAGTATTTTTAACAAAACCCATTTCATAACTGCCATGTTATCGACGAGCCATTTGACCAACAGCCTATTTGACCTATTTCACCTATCCACTTTACTGAAAACCCAAATGTACGCAATTCCATGTCGGCGACAGTACATTTGTTTGAACGCCTTATATATATTTGAAAGGCAAATAAAATCCCTTATTTATTCTTTCTTTATTTTTATATTATTTTTGCCAGATGTTCAAGATTCAGATGTAACAATCACTTTGCCAATACTTTAATTAAGAAAATTATTTACGTGCGGTGAATTGTCTCAGATAAAACTTGTTGATTTAAATAAGAGATTTTATTTGCCTTTCGAATATATGGCGTTCAAACAAATGTACTGTCGCCGACATGGAATTGCGTACATTTGGGTTTTCAGTAAAGTGGCCAATAGGTGAAATAAGCTGTCGGTCAAATGGCTCGTCGATAACATGGCAGTTATGAAATGGGTTTCGTTAAAAACACTTTCTATGAACAGACTGACTCCCGATTAAAACTCAATGTAATATTGTTCTTGCTTGACCGATCTGTTTTATAGACTTTATAAAACCTATAAGGTCGTCCGGTGAAGCAGCCTGTTTTGTATTTATTTAAAAAGTTATAGACTTCCTTCATACAATCCGGTCTGCCTGCCTGACGTCTTTACCTGACATATTGTCAAATACAGGTACAAACAACTTTTTTTGGAAATAATTTAGTAAATGTGGAATCGTTTAAAATTGCTAAGGATATTATCATAACAGTTACTAGAATCATGTTCAGTGCGTCTAAATTGATCAGGTTTGTGTTTAGATGTGTCTTTAATTCAATCCAAACTTGAAAAGCAACATAAAATCGGTTAAGTACGGAAGAAAACCCAGTTGTTCAAAATAATATTATTTTTACATTTACAGTACTTACCTAATTACTGTGAAGCGGGCTACATTGACCCAATATGGTGCAATAACAATTGATTAACTAATGTGTCCTCGAATCTTGGTGGTAACTGCTGACTTAGATGAAACAAATAATGAAAATTAAAGAATAAAATAGGTAGAAATTGCTACATTGACTTTCGTGTGTGATTGTAAGTTTAGTTGAGGTAGACTTTGGTCGGACGGAGACCTAGCTTTTCTGGGTTCGTCTGGGGCTTATAAAAGTATTTTTACCGACTGCAAAAAAATAAAGGAGGTATTCAATTCGACCTGTACCAAGTAATAAATATTTTTCTTGTAAAACAATAATGATTCTTCAAAATACAAACAACATAAAACATAATTCATAAATAGGACTTATAACACTGTATTCCTTGGTTTTACGCAGTCAAATAAGAAATATGATCTATTTGTCTATGGTGATCTGTCACTTCTGTCAAATGTGTCAAGTTGACAGCGCGATATTTACCTACGCAATTTTATCTCGAAAAAATAAATCATTTGGAAAAACAGAGCGATAAATTTGCTAAAGAACTGTGTAATTGTGAGGAATATTGCATTTTAATTGCCATTGATAAAGCGGTGAGTAGATTTATAGCTTACATTTACGTAGTTATCTAAATACTTGAATTTTCTTGGCCTAATGTTTTTGTTCTGCTTTTAGGGATAATTTCTCGTATTTATTTGTTATTTCAACAAAAATAAACCTTATTTGTCGTGCTCAGGTATGTTAAAAGCGTCATAAATGCACAATACAAAGTTTGGTGATAAAATAACAATGACATCAGATTGTACTCATAAGTTTCTGCATGGATGGAATTCTACCAAGAATTTGGTATGAGTAGTCTTTCCGCTGTACTACTCATCTTTGATTTATATTTTATTAGTTAGATTTAAGAACAAAGTGAATTAATTGTTAACACTGGTTTGCTGTGCAAATGATCTCACAAAGTTCATAATATGACATCCTTTTTTGTAATGAAAAGCATGTAGGTAAATTTATACATCCATTTTAAAGCATTCAGGTAATTAACTGCCCAAAATGGTGTTTACGTAATTATTTTGAGATACTATATATATCAAATTTAACTTTTACAAACTTTGATACAATTACAGAGTAATGGGGCAAACCCTATCAGAGCCCGTGACAGAGAAGCAGTCGGCGACATGCCAGGACAGCCGGTACCTGGTCGGCTCATCATGCATGCAAGGCTGGCGAGTGTCAATGGACGACTCCCACACACACATCCTCTCGCTGCCTGATGATCCGGGCACAGCTTTTTTTGCTGTGTATGATGGTCATGGAGGTATGTGTACATCTCCTTGATAGGATACACTTGACTGTGACCATAGGCCACACAAATTGCTTATATTGTATTGTGGAATGTAATGGAAGTTAATATAACTGGTTGCTGATAAACTAGCCTGTTTACCTACCTTACTGATGCTCAGTTAGGTAGGTATCAATTAGAATAGTCAAACTACCAATATTCTCTATTACGATTTATGAATCAGATTTGAAATGCTACAATTTAGTGTTGGTCTGCAAGAACCTAGAAGTTTTTATCATTTTGTGATAAAATAAAAGTTATTTTAATTTTGTAATTTTATAAATGTTTGTTTGTACTGTTATGAATTGATGAACTCTTATTGTTATTCAACATAGTCTACTTAAAAAATAAACACAATACAAATACTTAATGACACATTTGGTGTATTGCTTATCTCTTCTGACTACTTTGCCATATGTGCCATATGCATGCGAGTTTGATTCCCGCAAGGAGGAAATGTTTATGTGATGAGTTAAAACATTTGTACCTTAGTCATAAAAGTATATATATTTATTAAGTAAAGTTTGTAGCACAGGGAAGAAAATTCCTTAGTTCATAACCAAGACAATTGGTATGTTTTATGGTAGTTATATATTAATTATTATTATTAATTGTAAATGTAATTTTGGTTTGCATAATGTTTTCAGTAACCTATTATTAATTAAATCAAACTGCTTTCAGGGGCTAATATAGCAGAATATGCTGGCAAGCACCTACACAAGTTTATTACAGCCCGGCCGGAGTACCACCTTGGAAACATTGAGGAGGCTCTTAAACAGGTAACTATGCTAACAATGCTAATTGGCATGAAGCATTGATTATTTTGCATTCTTTAACAAGTATTATTCTATGTTTCTATTGTGTAATCAAACAATCCACTGACATCATTTTATGTGGTAAGAAAACTAATACAACACCTAAATACACGCTGTTACTTTGCATCCTTGCCATATTCAAAGAGATAAAAGAAGGGAACAGTACCTATAACTTTAGATAAACAAGAGACTCCCATAAATAAAGCTCAATAATTTTTAGGAAAATTTGGTTTTGCAGTACACTTTGGAATACATCATATTTATTATATCTAGCACGTGCAAAAGCCACAATAGGAATAAACCAAGTGGGCGTGGCCTGGCCGGCGCGTTTTTAGGGTTCCGTAGCCGAATGGCAAAAACGGAACCCTTATAGTTTCGTCAAGTCTGTCTGTCTGTCTGTCTGTCTGTCCGTCCGTATGTCACAGCCACTTTATTCTGAAACTGTTATCATCACACCGCTGAAACTTGTTAGGTAGGTGTATTCTGTTAACCGCTTTTCGATTTTCATAGAAAAAATAAAAAATAATAATATTTAAGGCTGCTGTCACCTACCTTCTAACAAAGTTCAAGTGCAGTTATCTTCCCAAAAATGACTTAACTGACAACTTTTTTTGACTGATTTGTGTAGAAATAAGCTATCTACCTAAGATGTAAGCTCTGAATTTTTGATTCAATCTTTAAAATGCCTGTAATTTGCAATCATAGAAGCCAAATTGACGGTTTTTCTGGTGCACTTTTCTAGATCAGTTGTTGACGTCAGCTATCGAAATAACATAAACTTGAAGGGAATTACGTTCGTCTACAAGGTGTAGACTCTGTTTTTTTTATTTATTGCTCTGGTTATTCCAAATGAAGACAAAATTGATACCATGTTTTGGCATAAAATACGCACCTAAAGACAGGCGATTATCTCTGAGATACATTGCACTTATTCTGTGTTGTTTGATAAAACAATGTTATAGAGGTTCCTATCTTTGTCTTAGCATCTAAATTCTTGATTTTATCGTGTACAATATATTCAAAATATCTTACTAAAGTAACCTATAAATTTGAGATTTGGAGCTGTCACGGACGTTCATCTTCGATCAAAATTTGACAGACAGCGCCGAGCGCTCGGAGGGGAAGGGTGTGTCGCTCGTTGTCTTCGCTGCTACTCTTTTATTTCGTGTATGATACTAATTCCAAATTTGAAAATATCACGCTTTGCACAATTTTTATACGGCGACCAATTCGCTTTGAGGCTTTATGCAACAGGCATAAAGCCATAGTGCATTTGGATCGTCGATGGTCTCTAATTATAACAAAAAAGTATTCGTTCTTTTGTATCGATTAGTAGTTGTATTTAAATGATTAATCAATGTTATGTAAACTTGCATAGAAAGGAATCCTTATTAATACTATAAACAAGAAAGATTTATATGTATGGCGACTATTTCAAGGGGTTCATGAGTTATAACGAAGATCTTTTATCATATACAATTTGTATTTTCGAAACTTGATCAAACAAAATGTGCAGATACTAGGACCAAAATTATCGACAAAAATAATAATAATAAAAATTGTCTACAAAATAGAATTGTGGTATATGATGAGCAAACTGTTTCTATCACCAAACAGTTAAATGTCAATTTTAGACAACTACTGAATTAATAAGGCCAAGAATAGGCAATAGTACCAATTCTATTGCATATGTATGGGGTTGCAAATAATAACCTTATTTATATAAAATAAAGTAATATCAGTAACACTACTTTATAGTTCAACAACGGTAGACCGATTTTCATGATATTTACTTTGTTGAATTGGTATTTACCTCTTACCCCTTAAGTTATTATAAAACAGGGCTGGGGCGCGCCGAGGCTGGATATGAAGCAAAGTTTTCTGTGGTCGAAGTTTTTTTTCTCACTAAAAAGTCTAAAACTCTTCAAAGGACTCCAATTTAGGCAAACCATTTCTTTTTGAAGTCAGTGCCATCGCATGGGCTCTCTCAAGTTCCATCTTAAGCGACATCTATCTGGGCATCGACTCCAAAAAGAAATGGTTTGCCTAAAATGGAGTCCTTTTAAGAGTTTATTTAAGACTTTTTAATGTGTTTTGTTTTTGAAGTCGGTTTTATTGAAATAGTATGGTGGTGAAGTGACCATTAACCCAACAAAATTGAAGACAAATAAGGACTTTTGTTTTAAGTATTTGACTTTGAGTAGTAAACAAGTAAGTTTATAAATTTTCTTACATCATTCGTGCTTTGGATTTTGAATAAGAATAAACGGACGACAATAAGTAAAAGGTCAGTTTTTCTTAATATAGACCGTATATAGGCGTTATTTAGTTTCACAACCTTTGATACGCACTTGTACGTACATACCATTGGCCATTGGCGTCAATTCCATACTGTGTGGGACTTGTTCATGGCATTAATTCCATACGCTAGTAACAGTGTTTCAATGGTTTAAACCAAAATAAATAGGGCAATATTTTGCTTATTTAACA
This sequence comes from Pyrausta aurata, assembly GCA_963584085.1. NCBI lineage: Eukaryota > Metazoa > Arthropoda > Insecta > Lepidoptera > Crambidae > Pyrausta > Pyrausta aurata. The sequence continues at coordinate 9,499,002 of OY757267.1, read as the reverse complement.
TTACTTTTCTTTCTACCACAATCTACAACCACAACCTAACTATAAACTTGTATAGTAAAACGCTTGTTTAAAGAAGCGTTTTATGTGATGTTTATGTAGTTAATATGAACCTGTATTCAAATTGTACGCAAATGCCATGAAGTTCCATGGTTCTATTCAAGTCCATATTCATATAATATTTCATTATTGAAAAATGTATATGGACAAAATGATATAATACCGGTGTAAACCAAATAATTAAATAAAAATTGTCTTGTTTATCATCTGTTATACATGAAATACTTGAAATCTTGATCGAAATTTTCTTAACTACATTTTCTGAATGTCAGCTATAATAACTTGTGACATATTTCATATATCAAAATACAAATCATATCAAAGAACAGCGTTACATAAATAAATCCTCATAGCATCCAGCTGGTATGACACGTGGTAGATCAAGCGCAGAACCAATGGCATCATCCACCAATAACCCTTAGTCCCCGTTTCTCGTGGAGTTTACATTCGTAAAAAAATACCTACTCTGAGAAGTCACGATTTGGGTGAAGACATAAAGGGGCAGATAACCGGTACCAACCTGTACCGACTGACTAGTGATGTGCCAAGTCATCTATTTTTAATCTCGAAATATTTAAGAAATTCGTTACAACAATCCAAATAAGGACCGACTGACACTAGAAAATTGTTTTAAAACAAGATTCAAATCAAGACTTGAGTCGGAAAAGTCTCTATAAAGCATTTCAATTCCATGAAATAGCCAACACGGCACAACACTGGTTAGTCGTTGCAGGTCAGTGCGTGTTACCCGCCTCTATAATATAGACATATTATGTCTTCACCCTTTGGATGCATTTCGTTTTATCTATGCTGTAAGTTTTTTACGTTATTATAACTGTACGTTTGTGTTTAAATCTGTGAATTTAGTTATATAATTATCAAAGGAAAATGTTCGCGAACGGAATTGACGCGAGCCCTGATTCCGAACTGTATTCACTGTATTCGTAATAGGTATTTTAAATACAAAAAAACTGGTATAACATTAATTCATCACATTGACTTTTATAAGACCATCATTTTCTGTGTTCATCATACGCATAGCCTACTACCTAGAGATAAAGTATCAAAATTGTTTAATTACAGTTAACATTTTTTTGTGTCCCGGACATATAAAATCGCACACACACATTGATAAATTCGGTAAAATCTGAGAATCTCCAAACTGTCATATGGCTCTTAAGTATCCAGTAGACATATTTTAAAAATAATAAATATTTTTTATAGCATAAAATGTTGTTTTGCATGTTATTTACCCCCTAAATCTAATAAAAAAATGTTATCATTTCATAGTAGTATATCAAGCTAGCGTCCGTTTAAAAGGACGCCCATTTTCCGCTTTTCCGATAGTTGATTATTTTTTTTATATTTTTCTTAGTTTAGTAAGATGGCAGAGAGTAACATATGAAAAAATCATTAACATCTAAGCAAGTAAAAAGTTTCAGGCTCAAGTGGGTTAAGCAGCTCATAGGGCCTCTGACTAGGCTAAGCGACTAATATTAACAGATATTAGCCAGGGCCAACTGCTTAAGGCTGCTGTCACCTACCTACTAACAAAGTTCAAGTACAGTTTTCTCCCCAAAAATGACTTAACTGACTACTTTTTTGACTGATTTGTGTAGAAATGAGCTATCTACATAAGGTGTCGACTCTGAATTTTTGATTCAATATTTAAAATGCCTGTAATTTGCAATCATAGAAGCCAAATTGACGGTTTTCCTGGTACACTTTTCTAGATCAGTTGTTGACATCAGCTATCGGAATAACATAAACATGAAGGGAAATACGTTCTTCTACATGATTTCGACTCTGTTTTTTTTATTTTTTGCTCTGGTTATTCCAAATGAAGACAAAATTGAAACCATGTTTTGACATAAAATACGCACCTAAAGACAGGCGATTATCTCTGAGATACATTGCACTTATTGTGTGTTATTTGATAAAACAATGTTATAGAGGTTCCTATCTTTGACTAACCATCAAAATTCCTGATTTTATCTTGTGCAATATATTCAAAATATCTTACTAAAGTAACCTATAAATTTGAGATTTGGAGCTGTCACGAACATTCATCTTCGATCGAAATTTGACAGACAGCGCCGAGCGCTCGGAGGGGAAGGGTGTGTCGTTCGTTGTCTTCGCTGCTAGTCTTTTATTTCGTGTATGATACGCATTCCAAATTTGAAAATATCACGCTTTGCACAATTTTTATACGGCGACCAATTCGCTTTGAGGCTTTATGCAACAGGCATAAAGCCATATAGTGCATTTGGATCGTCGATGGTCTCTAATTATAACAAAAAAGTATTCGTACTTTTGTATCGATTTGTAGTTGTATTTAAATGATTAATCAATGTTATGTAAATTTGCATAGAAAGCAATCCTTATTTATAAACAAGAAAGATTTGTATGTATGGCGACTATTTAAAGAGGTTCATGAGTTATAACGAAGATCTTTTATCATATACAATTTGTATTTTCGAAACTTGATCAAACAAAATGTGCAGATACTAGCACCAAAAGTATCGACAAAAATAATAATAATAAAAAAAATTCTACAAAATAAAATTGCAAGCTGTTTCTATCACCAAACAGTTAAATGTCAATTTTAGACAAATACTGAATTAATAAGGCCAAGAATAGGCAATAGTACCAATTCTATTGCATATGTATGGGGTTGCAAATAATAACCTTATTTATATAAAATAAAGTAGTATCAGTAACACTACTTTATAGTTCAACAACGGTAGACCGATTTTCATGATATTTACTTTTTTGAATTGGTATTTACCTCTTACCCCTTAAGTTATTATAAAACAGGGCTGGGGCGCTCCGAGGCTGGATATGAAGCAAAGTTTTCTGTGGTCGAAGTTTTTTTTTTCACTAAAAAGTCTAAAACTCTTGAAATGACTCCTATTTAGGCAAACCATTTCTTTTTGAAGTCATTGCCATCGCATGGGCTCTCTCAGGCTCCATCTTAAGCGAAATCTATCTGGGCATCGATTCCAAAAAGAAATGGTTTGTCTAAAATGGAGTCCTTTCAAGAGTTTATTTAAGACTTTTTAATATATTTTGTTTTTGAAGTCAGTTTTATTGAAATAGTATTGCGGTGAAGTGACCATTAACCCAACTAAATTAAAGACAAATAAGGGCTTTTGTTTTAAGTATTTGACTTTGAGTAGTAAACATGATGTGTTTATAAATTTTCTTACATCATTCGTGCTTTGGATTTTGAATGAGAATAAACGGACGACAAAAAGTCAAAGGACAGTTTTTCTTTATATGGACCGTATAGAGGCGTTATTTAGTTCCACAACCTTTGATATGCACTTGTACGTACGTACCATTGGCAATTGGCGTCAATTCCATACTGCGTGGCACTTGTTCATAGCATTAATTCCATACGCTAGTAGCAGTGTTTCAATGGTTTAAACCTAAATAACTAGGGCAATATTTTGCTTATTTAACATTACTTTTCTTTCTGCCACAATCTACAACCACAACCTAACTATAAACTTGTAATAGTAAATCGCTTGTTTTAATAGAAGCGTTTAATGTGATGTGTATGTAGTTAATATGAACCTGTATCCAAATTGTACGCAAATGCCATGAAGTTCCATGGTTCTATTCAAGTCCATATCCATAAATAATATTTCATTATTGAAAAATGTATATGGACAAAATGATATAATACCGGTGTTAACCAAATAATTAAATAAAAATTAACTTGTTTATCATCTTTTATACATGAAATACTTGAAATCTTGATCGAAATTCTCTTAACTACATTTTCTGAATGTCAGCTATAATAACTTGTGAAATATTTCATATATCAAAATACAAATCATATCAAAGAACAGCGTTACACTAAAAAGCATTTATGTGTAAATAAATCCTCATAGCATCCAGCTGGTATGACACGTGGTAGATCAAGCGCAGAACCAATGGCATCATCCACCGATAACCCTTAGTCCCCGTTTCTCGTAGAGTTTACATTCGTAAAAAAATACCTAAAGAGGCAGAAAACCGGTACCAACCTACATAAAGAGGCAGATAACCGGTACCAACCTGTACCGACTGACTAGTGATGTGCCAAGTCATCTATTTTTAATCTCGAAATATTTAAGAAATTCGTTACAACAATCCAAATAAGGACCGACTGACACTAGAATATTGTTTTAAAACAAGATTCAAATCAAGACTTGAGTCGGAAAAGTCTTTATAAAGCATTTCAATTCCATGAAATAACCAACACGGCACAACACTGGTTAGTCGTTGCAGGTCAGTGCGTGTTACCCGCCTCTATATGTCTTCACCCTTTGGATGCATTTCGTTTTTTCTATGCTGTAAGTTTTTTACGTTATTATAACTGTACGTTTGTGTTTAAATCTGTGAATTTAGTTATATAATTAAATTATCAAAAGGAAAATGTTCGCGAACGGAATTGACGCGAGCCCTGATTCCGAACTGTATTCACTGTATTCGTAATAGGTATTTTAAATACAAAAAAACTGGTATAACATTAATTTATCACATCGACTTTTAAAAGACCATCATTTTCTGTGTTCATCATACGCATAGCCTACTACCTAGAGATAAAGTATCAAAATTGTTTAATTACAGTTAACATTTTTTTGTGTCCCGGACATATAAAATCGCACACACACATTGATAAATTCGGTAAAATCTGAGAATCTCCAGACTGTCATATGGCTCTTAAGGGGGGGCTCCCATACATGAAACTAAAACCTAAAAATATTTTTTTGGTCAAACCTATGCGTGTGTGGTGTCTATGGATAGGTCTTTTAAAATGACATTGAGGTTCCTAAAACCATTTTTTCTAAAAGTCTAACGTTTGAGATATAGACGCTTCCAAAGTGGTAAAATGGGCGTCCCCCCCATCTAACTTTTGAACTAAGAAAGTGAAAATTTTGAAAAAAATATATGATGTAGATCTCAACAAATACTTTCAACGAGCGATTTGGTTTGAGCGAAATCGAACCAGCAGTTTTTGAGATATAGCAAATTTTTACCAACCGCAAATATAACTTTGTCTTTCAAAAAAACACTATGAAAAACAAAGTTATATTTGCGGTCAACAAAATACTGTGGTATTTTGGCTAAGTGGAAGTAAGAATCCCTAATTCAGGTAAGAATCCCTAGTTCTAAGTTAATGTTGGCACGGAACCCTCAGTGCGCGAGTCCGACTCGCACTTGGCCGGTTTTGATGTTAGAAAGAGAGCGCAATCGCCGCGGTTCTTTTGTTCCGATGAACAGCCAACAGTGATGTGTATGCGCTACGATAGTACGGTAGATTGTCGATAAAATTAAATAATCAAAATTTTAGGTCACTATTTTTTTAATTATTTGAGTTCAGTGTCCGTAATATAGTTACCTCTGTGAATATGGCAAGGATGCAAAGTAACACCATGTATAAGAATGTGCAAGTCAAAATGATGATTGTCTAATAAATGTATTATTGGCTGGTAACTGAACATTGAAGCTATATTTAGTTACTTGTTATTTTACTTCTACATGCTCTTCGAGATCGGCAGTGGATTCAACGTGGTAGGCAAAAAATATAAGGGAGGTTTTGTCTGTCAGGACTCACCTATTATCCGCCAGTAGATGGTTTCCAGGTTGCAGGTGATCACCGAGGACACAGGCACAGTCACACAGGTCTTCAGATAAGTTTAAGGGAAAGCACACGCGAAAATTGAGCCCTGGTAGGTCAGTTTAGTGTCAAGGGAACAACGTCTCGAAAGCAACCACTTTACGGGGTTCTCATACAAGCAAAAAATAGGTAAGTACTCAAAATGATGTGCGTATGAGCGCGCGCCGCAAGATTAGGATGGCAACACAGGTTTCAATCAAATTATTGTAATGAACATATCGCCCGCCCTAAACACGTTAAGTGTTTACGAGAGAGAAAGGTTTTCACATCAACGACGCGAACAACTTTGTCTTGGCCAGGGTATAAATGAGCAATGCGACCACGGCGCCATTGCAAAGGTGGGAGGTTGTCGTCCTTTATTAGAACTAGTTCGCCAACTTGGGGAGGATTACAAGGAGACGTCCATTTATTCCTTGCCTGTAAGGTATTTAAGTACTCTAAATGCCAACGAGACCAAAAGTGCTGCGTAAGTTGTTGGATCAGCTGAAACCGTGTGAGGCGATGAAGCTTAACATTCTCATAAGGGTATTCCGGTAAAGCGGTTAAAGGCTGACTTATCAAAAAATGTCCGGGCGTTAATACTTCGACGTCGTTAGGATCTGGAGAAAGTGGACACAGAGGCCGCGAGTTTAAAACTGCTTCTATTTTGGTAAAAACAGTTGTTAATTCCTCAAAGGTAAAAGGGGTTTCTCCTATCACGCGTTTGAGGTGGGATTTTGCCGATTTCACAGCAGCTTCGAAAAGGGGGGCAGACAGGGGGGTCGAAAACCCAGTTAATATTGCGCTTGGAAAGCTCGGAACCAATAGTAGCTTGATTTTGAGACAAGAAGGACTCTAACTCCTGTAAGTAATTACGTGCACCGATATAATTTCGGCCACAGTCCGAGCGGATAAGGCGAGGTAAACCACGACGTGAAACGAATCGGGAAAAGGCGGCAACAAAGGCTTCTGTACTTAGGTCCGACACGACCTCAAGGTGGACTGCCTTGGTGGAGAGGCAAACAAATACACAAAGGTAACTCTTAACCAACCTTTTATTTCTATAGGCCTGAACTTTGGTGTAGAAGGGGCCCGCGAAGTCAGTGCCTACATCATCAAATGGCCTAGCCGCGGTGACACGGTCCTTAGGAAGGTCACCCATAGGAGGCTGGGAGACAGCCGTTTTAAGTCGATAACAAGAAAGGCATTTAAAAATCACATGTTGAATAGCGCGGCGGGCAGACAGGATCCAGAATTCTCTGTTTAGAATAGCCAGAAGGGCATTCGCACCTGCGTGAGCATTTTCACGATGGTAATGGGAGATTAAAATATTCACGAAATTACCATTTTTAGGCAGAAGCAGGGGGTGTCTAGCGTCATAAGGAAGGTCAGAGTGCCGTAAACGGCCACCCACTCGTATTAGGCCTCTGTCATCTAAAAACAGGCTTAATTTCCTGAGGGAGTTGGTGATTGTATCACCCCTCTTCAAACGGTCTAGTTCATCACTGAAACAGGTAAATTGAACAATTTTCACTAAATATAAAAGAGATTCTCTACGCTCTTCAGTACTCAGGAATGAGGAGTAAGTTTTAGGGTATAAAAACCGCCTTAGGTAACAAGTTACATTTATCAACTTGTTCAAGGAACTATACCGCTCCAATAAAAAGGAAGGGTCCGGAGGAGAAACTTCAGCAGACACTACTAAACAACGTAGTCCCGGGAGGTCATTATTCGAGGTAGGTTCCGCAGTCACGGGCCACTGATTAGGAGACTCGGTCAACCACGAAGGAGAAAACCAAAGAGTGTGGTCTACCAATTTAGAGACGGGCATGCCTCTTGATGCACAGTCGCTAGGGTTCATATAGCCAGGAATATGTCTCCAATGACTAGATATTGGAGAATTAATAATTTGGGAAACACGATTTGCCTCAAAAGTCTGAAGAAGGTGGGGAGGTGTTTTCAACCAACACAAAACAATTTTGCTATCCGTCCAACTATGGATTGAAGTCAACACAGACGTCCTTTGCAGACAAAGAGCGATGTGATGTAATAATTTAGAGAGGAGGGTAGCTCCTAACAATTCCAACTTGGGAATTGTTAAACGGGTCCTAACGGGTGCAACCTTTGACTTGGCCATAACAAGATGGACGGAGCAATTACCAGACGTATGCTCTGCGCGTAAATAAACGGCCGCAGCATAACCTAACTCGGAGGCATCGCAAAAACCATGTAGCGATAAGGAGGAGGAACTGCTAGAAAGTATATGACGAGGAATAGCCACTTCGCTCACTTTAGTCATATCTTGAATAAAGGTAGCCCACTCTAAAGCGAGGGGCTCCGTAAGGGGATCATCCCAGGAAAGGCCAGATAGCCACAAACGTTGGATAAACTCTTTGGCCTTAAACACGACTGGAGATATCCAGCCACAGGGATCATAAATTCGGGCAATCACAGATAATACCTTTCTCTTTGTAATCACTGTATCACAGGCATCATAGGAACATTTATAGGTAAATGAGTCGCTCACAGGGTTGTACTGAACACCTAACACTGCGATAGTCTGCGGATTACCCTGATCTACGATTGAGTGAGGAAGTTGTAAATGGTCTAGGGGCATATCATCCAAGAGTTCGGGTCTATTAGATATCCACTTACGAAGCTCATACCCACCAGCGGCCATGATGTCAGCTCCAAGTAGTACACTTATAGGACCAGCTTTATGGAACAGGGGGTCAGCAAGTGGTATATGCTTGGTAGGGGTAACAACACTTTTAGGTACATCTACTTCCGGGAGGGACCCAGCAATCACGTCGACAACTATGGCGGTAGTCGATATCACAGGTAGGGTAGAATTGACAGGTTTAAAAGAAAGGGATACAGTTCCATGGGAATGGACTGACTGTATATTACCTATTCCACGAACGGGCACATGTGAAGGAGTGATAGGTAAGTTCATTTGGTCCGTAACAAACTCTGTAGTGAGGAGGCAGCCTTGGGCGCCGGTATCTAATAAGGCACGGGCTTCTGTGTAATATCCAGACGAAGTTTTAACGTGAATTAAGGCCGTAGGTAAAAGAACAAGAGAATTGCGTGATACTGAAGTAAGGGTAGGTACAGGAGGGCTATCTAGTCAGAATTGTGAAGAGTCGTTTGGCTTTGAATGGAAGGCACGTTCATCCTGAGATCTTGGAGGAGGAGCGTGATAAACACGATCACTATTGGGTACAGGCGAAAATCGCCCGCCCGAACGCGGGGGTGAAGCTCTGTGGGAATTACGAGGTGAAAAGCTGTTATAGGCTCTAGTGCGTGGGAAAGTACGTTCCGTCAGGTCACGCGGCGGGGACGTCCTCGGCGAGTTTGAAGGTAAGGCTGTGACGTCGCGGTAGGAGCGTTCATGCTGATGCTTCACGGGGGCGTCATCGGCATAACACAGCAACGTATGATGACTAGAACGACGGCAGGTATTGCAGCGATAATCTCGCTTGCATTGAGAGATGGAGTGTTTATCTAGGCATCGATAACACAAACGGGCCTCTTTAACTACATTGACACGTTGACGTGTAGGGAGGCGAACAAACTCGGGGCATTCGCGTACGTAATGCGACGTACTATTACAAACGTGACACTTCGGTGTGGGTGCAAACGTAACAAATGTCTTCGTAGGAGGCGGAGACCGCGCGTTAGATTTCGGGAATCGAGTGGAGCTCGTACTAAGTGAGGCAGTAGTGTCGACGACCGAAGCACTACCTACATTGTCGTGATGCCTACATTCATCCTCTAAGAAGGTAATAAGTTGATCAAAGGTTGGAAGTTTATTAGGGTCATCACCAAAACGACGCTCAAAACGGGATTTTAATTCAGAAGGCAACTTCGCAAGGCATAGGTGTACCAGTAAATATGACCAATGATTAACAGGCAGGTCTAATCGCTCTAAACAACGGTAAGTTGAGAGAAGAGGGTTAAGAAACGATACACGTAAGCCGGACAACTTAGGTGAAATATTAGGTAGCATCATTATCTGCGCGATATGCGTATCTGCCAGGACGCGAAGGTTGTGATACCTACGCTTGAGAAGGTCACGAGCCACAGTATAATTGCCCGCTTCAATCTTAAGGTGCTGAATCAACCTACGGGGCTCATCAGACAAGGCACCGACTAGGTAATGAAGCTTTAAGGTAGGGGTCAAAGTCGGCTGATTGTCGACCACACTATCAAACTGGTCTATAAAACTAATCCATCCGTCGGGACGGCCGTCAAATCTAGGTATAGGTAGGTCAGGTAATTTACTAGCCGGGGTGTCAACAATCATGGACTTATTTTCCTTCAAGGGGGTACTAGTACGGGGAGACTCGAACTGGTGGGGTTTTATTTCCTCCAATCTTATTTTTAGGTCATCTACCTTGTCCCTCACAACGCGCATCTTGGTTTTAATTTGAACATATTCTTGTTCATAAATAGCAGGGTCAAGGTTTCCTAACAACTTAGAACAGGCAGCTCTAAACTTATCACACATAATTGGGAGGTCAGAAAGACGCGCACGCATGCGATTAACGGAAAAGGCCTCAAGAACGCGATGGGAATCATCAACCCAATCACTCACATAACGAATTTCACCTATAGCCTCATGGTATTCAGCCGTGTCCGTGTAAAGTAGGGCCCTCACGGTCTCGTTACTCGATTCAGAATCAGGCATGTTTGAAGTAGGTATATGTACTTACTTACACTAAAATCAATGGTAATTTATCAACACGTAATTTTCAAAAGGCAAAGGAATGCAGGACGGCTCGGTGAAGGTGTAATGAATAAAATAGGTAAGGAATAATCGTAACTCGTAAATAGCTCGTATAAACACACACGTGGCGGAGGGACGGCGAACGTTATCAATAGCACAACAATAGGCAGGAATGCAAGTAATTAAAATGCGCTCGCGCACCCCGTAACACAATGATGAATTTGGATATTTATTTATTTATCGTCATTATGTAACTACAAGAAATGAATGGAACTAAGATGGCTACCGCGTGCAAAGGGGGAATGCAGATTTCACAATAATTACTAAGATAGAATGAGACGTTTTATGTAAAGGGTGGAAGCTAATTAATTACGGTAATTTAAAATAATTATTTAGGCAAAGGTCCAAAATAAACTACGCTCTGCTACCAAAAGATGTTCGAGATCGGCAGTGGATTCAACGTGGTAGGCAAAAAATATAAGGGAGGTTTTGTCTGTCAGGACTCACCTATTATCCGCCAGTAGATGGTTTCCAGGTTGCAGGTGATCACCGAGGACACAGGCACAGTCACACAGGTCTTCAGATAGGTTTAAGGGAAAGCACACGCGAAAATTGAGCCCTGGTAGGTCAGGTTAGTGTCAAGGGAACAACGTCTCGAAAGCAACCACTTTACGGGGTTCTCATACAAGCAAAAAATAGGTAAGTACTCAAAATGATGTGCGTAGGAGCGCGCGCCGCAAGATTAGGATGGCAACACAGGTTTCAATCAAATTATTGTAATGAACACATGCTAAAACAAAACATTATTTAAGCTTCTATATTTATGTCAATTAAATTCATCTTTGATTATCTTTTTATCCAACTTCAAAAAGGAATAGGTTATCATTACACATCAAAATGATAAACTGGCTAAATATTATCAGAATTATACCTGTTTCCTGTATATATTTTCCTGATAATAACATAAGCTTAAACTGGAATTTGACCATTCTTGTGCAATGGATCATAATATAATTTTATATAATTGCAACAGTAAAACATCTCAACTAACTTATTTGCTTCCAGGGCTTCCTCGACATGGACCAAGCTATGCTCGAAGAAGACATGCTCCAAGAAAAGGTAGCAGGCAGCACAGCCGTGGTGGTGCTGGTCAAAGACAACACGCTGTACTGCGCCAACGTGGGCGACTCGCGCGCTATCGCCAGCGTCCAAGGCGCCGTGAGTATATGAGGGACTTGAATATATGAGGGACTAGAGTATATGATGGACTTGAGTATATGAGGGACTAGAGTATATGAGTGATTAGAGTATACACCATCCTTTTTTAACCGCCATCTTAAATCTAAATAAACCTCTAGGACATGTTATCTTTTTATGACACTAATAAGATTCAAGATATGTTACGTAATGCACCGTTCTGTTCATAATTATTAACGTTTCCAACAAAGCATTCCTTGATCTTGCCGCCTCCACGCGTGCCGCACCGATAGCCAATCTGAGATACTCCACGTGGACCTTTACCCAATAATGCGCTAGCTCAATCCTTTGTGACGCCCACTACCTCCTTCCCCTCACCCCTTTCTGTAAAGAACACATCTGTGCGTTAAACTAGGTCAGCAGTGTTAGACAGCCAAGTAAAATGACCCGCGCCGCGTGCTCGTTACAGGATGTTTCGTACTAAATTGTCCTAATATTTTTTTTCTTAGAAAGAAAGAAAGAAAGAAAATACGTTTATTCAGCACCAAAATATTTTCTTAGGCTTTGAAATCTTAATAATAACCATTTTACGACTGACAAGTAGTTATTGGGTACTTTAAGTGGCCTTCGGCTTTAAGACGGTTAAAAAAGCATGGTGTATATGAGGGACTTGAGTATATGAGGGACCAGGAAAAAGTAGCGGGCAGCATAGCCGTGGTGGGGCTGGTCAAAGACAACACGCTGTACTGCGCCAACCAACGTGGGCGACTCACACGCTATCGCCAGTGTGCTGGGCGCCGTGAGTACATTATGACCCAACGTACACAATTGTATTATCGATTTATATTAATTTACTAGCGTTCCCAGCGAACTTCGTTTCGCTCCCAGCCCCGTCCCGCCTCGGCTTCGTTTTATAACTAAATATTCTATTATTTTTCACAGGTTGAGGTGCTCTCATACGATCACAAGCCAAACAACGAAGAGGAACTGCGCAGGATCACAGCAGGCGGTGGCTGGGTGCAACTGAACAGAGTCAACGGCAACCTGGCTTTGTCTCGCGCGCTCGGTGACTACGTATTCAAGAGGAACTACAGACTGTCGCCGAGGGAGCAGATTGTCACAGGTATGTGTAACAGGTCGTCACTAGTATAAGTAACAGGCTCGTCGCAGTATAACAGTGAAAGACAACCTGGCTTTATCTCGCGCGCTCGGTGATTAGGTATTCAAGAGGAACTACAGATTGTCGCCGAGGGAGCAGATCGTCATAGGTATGTGTAACAGGTCGACACTAGTATAAGTAACAGGTTCGTCGCAGTATAACAGTTAAAGACAACCTGGCTTTATCTCGCGCGCTCGGTGACTAGGTATTCAAGAGGAACTACAGATTGTCGCCGAGGGAGCAGATCGTCACAGGTATGTGTAACAGGTCGACACTAGCAGAAGTAACAGGTTCGTCGCAGTATAACAGGAATGACAACCTGGCTTTGTCTCGCGCGCTCGGTGACTAGGTATTCAAGAGGAACTACAGACTGTCGCCGAGTCGAAATAAATGTTAGAAACAGGTCGTAACAACTATTTTGAAAACACTTAAAGGGGAAAAATGGTCTTTAAATTACAATAGAACTACTCATTATCTATGGTCACGTGTGCGTTTTGACATTCGCCCCCATCCCCTCACACCGCTGACTTACCTCAGGCGGTGACTTTAAATAAAAGCTTATTCGTGCACATTATAGCAGTTTTCTTAAAATTAATTCACTTGTGTATTTGTATTTGATAACGTAACGGCGGTAACGTAACTTTTGTTTGATAATAATTGTATATTTTCAGCGTATCCCGATGTGCAAGTGAGGCAACTGAACGACGACTGGGAGTTCATCGTGATAGCCTGCGATGGCATCTGGGAGGTCCTGTCTAATGAGGTGAGGACTATTTAAATGTATACTTTCTAACATTTTATTATTTATTAGCAAATTCATTGAATGTTGTACGAAATATGGACTTGAAACCATATGGCATTATCTTTTAGTCACGGCGCGTTTAGGCCTCAGTTGGTCGCACTAATCGGCTAGCGGGAATGAAATTAGTCGCCCGGTTAGCTGTAGTAAAAACAAATGTATAAAAATAGTTTCAATACGCATTGTGATGTGGTTGTCGGCTTACCGCACCGGTTGCTCGGAGCGCTGCGGCCCGGTTATAGCTAGCCGGACGGTCGCTGTACCCACTACGCGGTTAGCTATAGTTTGTGCACGTTCTAGTAGCGGCTGCGGTTAGCGCGGTCAGCCGGGCCGGGCGTATGGCCCATTTACACGAGGCCAGTCCAATAAGCCAGGCCAGTATTGGCTTCGTGAAAATAGAGCCAGGCCAGTGCATTGGACTGGCCCAAGCCAGTGGACGAAGCCAGTCCAATAGAATAATACGGTTTCTAATTTGCTGGCGCCAGTGCTACTGGCCTCGTGTAAATGGGCCCTTAGACGTGGCAAAAACTCTTACGCCGTTACTGCATGTCTCGTTGCGCATACTACACGTGCGTTGCTTTTGCGGTCACTGGTGATCGTGGTTGTTCACGCGTGGGCCACACAGAGCGGCCGCGTGATGTGTGCTGCAAAGGCAACGCGTCGCCTAAAGCGCGCCGCACACCTGCACCAAATTTGTGTTGCGATGCTCAAAATGCACTTACTACAAATGTGTCCTTAGTGTGCGTGTTTGGATTGAGTGTATGGAATTGAAAATTTGGCGCGTTAATTTTTTTTTTTTCGACATTTCACACAGCGCCATCTGGTCCCAAACTAAGCAAAGCTTGATAGTGACCAGACAACGGTTATAAACATACTTAAATACTTTTTTTTTGTAAATACATACATATTATACATTGAAAACACCCAGACCACTACAAACAGACATGTTCATGCACACGAATGTTTTAAATATGTGGCGTCCATCGTAATGGGGGCTACGGTTTTCGTGCTTACTAGTTGGCGCCACTGTCGCGTGAGCTCCAGAATATAGCTTTTATGGTTAGAAACAAGTTTGCCATTAAACATCGGGCATGCAGTCCAGTTTTGTTAGGAAAAGAGGAGTAAGTACGCAAGTTATTAAGGATGTTACATATATATTCTTAGTCCCCCTTTTAAAACACTCTCATTCATTGATCCATAACTAGTATTTGTATTGCTTAATATTCGAAACATTAATCTAAATGGAAATAAAGAAGAAAGCGCCCCTAGCGGCAAATTCATACGCGTCAGCCCTCATTGTCGTAACACAAATGTGGTGCAGGTGTGCAGTAAAATGATGAATTGTGATTTCAGGAAGTGATATCGTTCTGCCGCGTCCGCCTCCTCAGCGGCTGGGAGCCGGCGGCGGTGTGCGAGGCGCTGATGCAGCGCTGCCTCGCGCCCAACTGCGCGACCGGCGGGCTCGGCTGCGACAACATGACCGTGCTGCTGGTCTGCCTCGCGCCCTTCCCGCGCGCGGCGCCGGTACGTATGCAGCGCTGCCTCGCGCCCAACTGCGCGACCGGCGGGCTCGGCTGCGACAACATGACCGTGCTGCTGGTCTGCCTCGCGCCCTTCCCGCGCGCGGCGCCGGTACGTATGCAGCGCTGCCTCGCGCCCAACTGCGCGACCGGCGGGCTCGGCTGCGACAACATGACCGTGCTGCTGGTCTGCCTCGCGCCCTTCCCGCGCGCGGCGCCGGTACGTATGCAGCGCTGCCTCGCGCCCAACTGCGCGACCGGCGGGCTCGGCTGCGACAACATGACCGTGCTGCTGGTCTGCCTCGCGCCCTTCCCGCGCGCGGCGCCGGTACGTATGCAGCGCTGCCTCGCGCGCAACTGCGCGACCGGCGGGCTCGGCTGCGACAACATGACCGTGCTGCTGGTCTGCCTCGCGCCCTTCCCGCGCGCGGCGCCGGTACGTATGCAGCGCTGCCTCGCGCCCAACTGCGCGACCGGCGGGCTCGGCTGCGACAACATGACCGTGCTGCTGGTCTGCCTCGCGCCCTTCCCGCGCGCGGCGCCGGTACGTATGCAGCGCTGCCTCGCGCCCAACTGCGCGACCGGCGGGCTCGGCTGCGACAACATGACCGTGCTGCTGGTCTGCCTCGCGCCCTTCCCGCGCGCGGCGCCGGTACGTATGCAGCGCTGCCTCGCGCCCAACTGCGCGACCGGCGGGCTCGGCTGCGACAACATGACCGTGCTGCTGGTCTGCCTCGCGCCCTTCCCGCGCGCGGCGCCGGTACGTATGCAGCGCTGCCTCGCGCGCAACTGCGCGACCGGCGGGCTCGGCTGCGACAACATGACCGTGCTGCTGGTCTGCCTCGCGCCCTTCCCGCGCGCGGCGCCGGTACGTATGCAGCGCTGCCTCGCGCCCAACTGCGCGACCGGCGGGCTCGGCTGCGACAACATGACCGTGCTGCTGGTCTGCCTCGCGCCCTTCCCGCGCGCGGCGCCGGTACGTATGCAGCGCTGCCTCGCGCCCAACTGCGCGACCGGCGGGCTCGGCTGCGACAACATGACCGTGCTGCTGGTCTGCCTCGCGCCCTTCCCGCGCGCGGCGCCGGTACGTATGCAGCGCTGCCTCGCGCCCAACTGCGCGACCGGCGGGCTCGGCTGCGACAACATGACCGTGCTGCTGGTCTGCCTCGCGCCCTTCCCGCGCGCGGGCGCCGGTACGTATGCAGCGCTGCCTCGCGCCCAACTGCGCGACCGGCGGGCTCGGCTGCGACAACATGACCGTGCTGCTGGTCTGCCTCGCGCCCTTCCCGCGCGCGGCGCCGGTACGTATGCAGCGCTGCCTCGCGCCCAACTGCGCGACCGGCGGGCTCGGCTGCGACAACATGACCGTGCTGCTGGTCTGCCTCGCGCCCTTCCCGCGCGCGGCGCCGGTACGTATGCAGCGCTGCCTCGCGCCCAACTGCGCGACCGGCGGGCTCGGCTGCGACAACATGACCGTGCTGCTGGTCTGCCTCGCGCCCTTCCCGCGCGCGGCGCCGGTACGTATGCAGCGCTGCCTCGCGCCCAACTGCGCGACCGGCGGGCTCGGCTGCGACAACATGACCGTGCTGCTGGTCTGCCTCGCGCCCTTCCCGCGCGCGGCGCCGGGTACGTATGCAGCGCTGCCTCGCGCCCCAACTGCGCGACCGGCGGGCTCGGCTGCGACAACATGACCGTGCTGCTGGTCTGCCTCGCGCCCTTCCCGCGCGCGGCGCCGGTACGTATGCAGCGCTGCCTCGCGCCCAACTGCGCGACCGGCGGGCTCGGCTGCGACAACATGACCGTGCTGCTGGTCTGCCTCGCGCCCTTCCCCGCGCGCGGGCGCCGGTACGTATGCAGCGCTGCCTCGCGCCCAACTGCGCGACCGGCGGGCTCGGCTGCGACAACATGACCGTGCTGCTGGTCTGCCTCGCGCCCTTCCCGCGCGCGGCGCCGGTACGTATGCAGCGCTGCCTCGCGCGCAACTGCGCGACCGGCGGGCTCGGCTGCGACAACATGACCGTGCTGCTGGTCTGCCTCGCGCCCTTCCCGCGCGCGGCGCCGGTACGTATGCAGCGCTGCCTCGCGCCCAACTGCGCGACCGGCGGGCTCGGCTGCGACAACATGACCGTGCTGCTGGTCTGCCTCGCGCCCTTCCCGCGCGCGGCGCCGGTACGTATGCAGCGCTGCCTCGCGCCCAACTGCGCGACCGGCGGGCTCGGCTGCGACAACATGACCGTGCTGCTGGTCTGCCTCGCGCCCTTCCCGCGCGCGGCGCCGGTACGTATGCAGCGCTGCCTCGCGCCCAACTGCGCGACCGGCGGGCTCGGCTGCGACAACATGACCGTGCTGCTGGTCTGCCTCGCGCCCTTCCCGCGCGCGGCGCCGGTACGTATGCAGCGCTGCCTCGCGCCCAACTGCGCGACCGGCGGGCTCGGCTGCGACAACATGACCGTGCTGCTGGTCTGCCTCGCGCCCTTCCCGCGCGCGGCGCCGGTACGTATGCAGCGCTGCCTCGCGCCCAACTGCGCGACCGGCGGGCTCGGCTGCGACAACATGACCGTGCTGCTGGTCTGCCTCGCGCCCTTCCCGCGCGCGGCGCCGGTACGTATGCAGCGCTGCCTCGCGCGCAACTGCGCGACCGGCGGGCTCGTATAGTGTTGTCCCCCTAGCCGATTTCGACTACGGTGGCCAGTCACAACGATTAACCGGACTGCGCTGGACGTATAATAATGCACAAGTGTGTGCGCAAACACAGGTGCCCTCTCTATTCCTTTGACTCTCATAGCCCGATGGGACAGAAATCGGACCCGACCGGAGAGAGATCGGGCGCAGGACCAACGGCTTTACGTGCGCACCGAGACACGGGAGTGAAACACCGCCGACTTCCAAATTCCGGGCTACCTTAAAAATTTCTGAACAGAAAATCCCAGGTACATATTTTAGGCCCGACCCGTGGATGAACCCAGGATTTCTGGCGCAGTCGTTGCTAAATCGTCGCTAACCAGTCGCTTTTTACTCCGATTTCACTTTTTTTGCGCTGGTACGTATGAAAGGACTAGAGGGATAGATACTCCATCGCAACTGTAAGTATAGTAATTTAGGAAGTGCCTCATAGCGAATCCGAAAAGCGAGCAGTCGGCTTCGTTTGAATTTCGTATGTATAATGAATGATTATTGAATTTTTAAAATGTAAAAAACTATTTAATTATGAAGCTCTCATGTTGTCTTGCAGATTTTATTGTCTATCTACGTGCATGTTTTAACATCTAAATGTTGCTTTATTTATCAATTCCTATGCCTATTTACTTGTCTTTGTGCATGTCCTAATACTTATGAATAAGTTATCTTACGCATGCTTGATTTAAAAAGTTTTGGTTATTCTTACTAAACCAGCATGAAAGCTCAATCTAAGAATAATAATAATATCGAATCCGGCTCGCCTGACACAAAACACACATTGGAACTCAAAAGTTTCAACAAAAAAAAAATGGTACATTCAAGCACAAAAATGTTATATAAAAAATTCTAGGGCGTTTCTTAGTAGCTTCTTAGTTTGCAAAATGTTTTAAATGGCCTATTGCTTGCAGTCCCCGTTCAAGTGTCTGGATACATCTCGTCCTAACAAGTACTGGACGCTGACCCCGTCGCGGCGGTTCTCTTAAATTTACGAAACTATCGCACTACTCTTAACGCATAAACACAAACGTACGCTAAATAACATTAGCGCTAAACATGCGGTAACAAAGCGCCTGTAAGCAAAATGGTGAACGCTCAGCACTGACAGTAACGTGCTTATATGGGCATATTGCTGTTCGTAAAAGACGAAAGCGATAATTACTGCTTGAATGTTTTGACGGAGAGCGCTTTTAAGTTCTAAAAACGCTATCTTTGGCATACACACACCCAAAGATTTTTTGGAAATTACAGCTAAATATCTAGATGGCGCTGTTTTGCTTTTTTTTACTAAAAAACACCGAAAACTAAATTAGGAATTGTTGAGAAGAAATGTTTAGCGTTAATTTTATTTAGTCAGCTCATTCGTGAAGCCGGCATAAAACTGTAATCATGTTTCAAAGTGTTCTGTCACACTTGGCTGTTTTTCCCTTCAGATGTTTTAATTCACCTTATGAAATAAGTGTATTTACATCAATAAATTAGCACAAATGATACTAAATTCATTAATAAAGGTTTGAAAATTAAAGTGATAGAAATGGCCGTTGCCAAAAATCTTCTAAGCTCAATAAACTCAAGGTTCAAGTCAAGTGCTTCCAACGTTTTAAATGATTTATTTTACTCTTTTAAATAATAAAAAAACAGCCAAGTCCTTCATTTTGTCTGTGATTCTTAGAAATATTAAAATGAATGCGTTGTCAATAAAAATGTTTGTAAATGTTGATACAAAAAGACTGATTCGTGCCATTATTTCGTTGCGTCCGAGTATCACTCAAAAAAATATTTTTTGTTCATTGAAAATAGTAATGAAAATGGGTTGGAAATTGTTATTGGCCTCGAAATCACAGTGGGTACATCAATTCATATTTTTTCTTAGAAGCATATTCTTTCTAAGATGTGATATAGAATAAAGTACAAAATGTAGCAAAATGTGCTATTCCTTCAAAAGGTACTGGGTCAAATGCTAAAAATAGAATTTTAATGTTATTTGTGTTATGTTATGTACATTCGTCTACATTTGATAATTTTACACGGCTGTTGTAAGATCTCAAAAAATACATTTAAAAATTGTGTAGATGAGTGTACAATTATTCATCTATGTTGTTTGATTTTTGAAAAATTAGCAAGTTATATTTTAATGAATGCTTTTCTAATTGCTATTGCTTTTATTAACAACTTTTGTGTGTTAAAAATGACGTTGCATGTTGAAGTAACAATAATTTCAAGAGTGTGTTCATTAATTTGTCATTTGAATTAAAGTATGTACTCGATATAATATAAAAAATACTCTTAATTAAAAGAGGGGATTGCGTGTGTTACAATGCATGTTTTTTTATTTGCATGGGCTACAAATCAATGACTGTTTTTCTGTTAGCATTTATATATTGCATGTTTATGATGTGTTCCATCTACTACATCTGGGAATGTTCTCTTGTGCCATCAAATTTTTTAATACTTGGACATAAATATAGGTAACACTCTCTGCGAGATATTTTTTGGAATAAATGCATGTAACTTTTTGGAATTTAAACTCATTTTATACCACATTTGATTATGTTAAAAATTAAATATAAAAATTCATGGCCCTATTTAAATAATGTGAATTTTTGTTATAATTCCTTTGCTGAATTTTTTTAAAATTCTTCTTTACAGGTTTTAAACTGTTTTATTTAAAAAAAAAATTCGGTCGTGGTCATTCAAATTAAATTGTGAAGTCTTACACCGCTGCTTTGATTGTTTTCTCACCTGTGTTGCTTGCAATAAACTTTTAAAAATATTTATTTTGTTCTTTATTTCTGTCCCTAACGCATAAAAATAAATACTTGATTCTGGCCAAATAATTGTGACATGTTTATTCGGGAAAATGTACAGGTTTGCGGTGTAAATATTTATTTAAAACATATTTTCTTAGCCAATATTAAAAAAAACATTGGGATTGAATTAATTTTAACGAAGGCTTGGGCTACTTTAAATAACAATTTTTTTACATGAATGTTGCATGCTTATGTGATATGTGTTCTGGTTCTTGAAGTTTATTTGTTTGCAAATAAAGGTTGGTATTATTTACATTATTTTTGTAATTTTTATAAAGTAACCTTTTTATAAATATAGGCATAATTTAAATACTGTGTGATTTAGTCATGTTTGACGGTGACTGTACCTTTTTTTACCGAATAAGTATGAAAAAAGCCTCTTTTTAATTTCAGGACTCCCCCCTCCCCGTAGAAGAGAAGTTGGACAGCAAGTTCATGACCAAAATGGAGGATTTACTGTACGTTGAAGACGAAGAGGAAGATTTGAAGTGAACAAAGACTAGGCTAATTCAACTATAGTAGTGTAAATGTGTGTATATAATGTAGAGTTAGATATTGTTTTGACTGCACATGAATGAGATTACGCTCACTTGGTTTGGTAAGTAAATTAAAAGTTTTTTTAAAGAAAAACATTAAAACTTATTTAGGCATTGAAGTAGATACAGATATTGTTAAGAACAGTTTAACGATCTCAATCAACATAGACCAAAATAAATATGCAGTGAAATTACGGTTACCATGAGACGAGACCTAGATTACAAAATTAAAAGGCTAGTAGACCAAATTTCAAAAACTAGATAATATCAGTAAATTAAAAGCCTTGATATTTTAAAAATTATTCCACATTTACCCGATTAGATTATTATTTAAAAAAGTATATTTGGATGGGCCTCAAAAACGCTCAAACTGTCATGGCGTCCTAAATGACGTCACTGCTTAAGTCGAAAGTCTTCTTGACAGCACAATACTACGAAGAGTTATCTATGACAGCAAAAAAATGTCCGCCATCGTTCAAGACGTGACGTCACATCCTCTGATAGGCGTTTACGGTCACATAGCCAAATGTGTTTTGAAAAACTAATTTATTTAAAATATTAGTTAATCCTAATTTAAATTCATTAATGAATTCGTTTTTTTAAATATCCATATTATAACAAATCACTAGAAACTATCAACATTGTGATTTGTTCTTAGTGGAAACTAGCCTATTAAAAATAATCAAGACAGGTGTGTTGGATACCCATGGATTTAATAATAACTTTTTGTACATGGTCTATGTTTTTAAACTTTTTGATATGGTTGTTAGCGGTAAGGAGAGAGACTTGTAACGTTTTTAAAAAGTTCTTGCAGTCTTTTTCTTCACAAGTTTCCGGTTAGCAGGAATATGTATTTATTTTGTTAACTAATTTGAGTTATTATCCTCCCGACTGTAGTGAACACGTTTCTCAACCGATTCTATAATAAAAAAGTTAATAAGATATTAATAAAACGCTGGATGCTATTTTTATATCTTAATACGGCTGGCCCGCTTTTGATAAAACTTGTGTGTCATGTTTTTAAGTTTTTATTATTTTACAGACTCATCCTAAATGTAAATCTGTATGCATTTAAATGAGTTTTTGTATGAATTTGAGATTAAAATATTAAATACCTAGGATTATATATGTAAATGCGTTTTATCAAATGTATCACTAATATGTAAGCGTTCCTATATTATTTTTTTCTTTTATTATTCAATTAAAATAATCTTATTATAAATTAAAACCCAAGGCTAAATTGTTGATTTGTTAAATAATTGACAGAAAATAATAAT
Source organism: Pyrausta aurata (assembly GCA_963584085.1). Lineage (NCBI taxonomy): Eukaryota > Metazoa > Arthropoda > Insecta > Lepidoptera > Crambidae > Pyrausta > Pyrausta aurata. The sequence goes on along the minus strand of OY757267.1, from coordinate 9,476,589 downwards.
AAATATTTTTTGAAATTGGTAATCGATTTCTTATGTCCATTTATGTAGTCTAATAATTATAATCGTATTAAAAATTACTGTTATAAATTGTGAACAAAGCATATTTGATAAATATAAGACTTTAAAATTATTTGTATATTGCGGTTCTATGGGTTAGTATTAGATGAAATTATTTAATGAAAATTTTATATTTTGTTGTATTTTTATTAGCGAAATAGTCAAACGTGATGTTATTCTTAAAAAAAATTAACAATTATTTAGTAAAACATTAAAAATATCTATCTTTTACATATTCGTTGTATCACTTTGGCTTGGTTACTGTCGAATTATATTATTGGTTAATTTCCAACAAATGCTGCTATTACACTAAACTATTACATTTCCAACACTTATGGGTTGGCTGGTAAAACTCATTTAGGGATAAGCCCACCTTTTTTCACATTGGGAATTCATGTATTTTCTGTACAGCGACTCCAGATAAACTGGGAACAGGGCAAGACTATGACTAAGACAGGAAAATGACAACTCGGTGGTTAACGCGCCGACTATAGCAAACTGAGTCGTTTTAAAACAATGAAAAATGAAAAAAAAAATATGATTTAAAGTGCATTTAGAAGGTGTTCAGGAATGATTTTATTCACAACGAACAAAATATGAGCTTTTTTTAAATATTTCAAGTTGTTACAGTAAATATTGTAATTGGTTATGTGTGTCTAAACGTGTCATACTGTTTTTGCAATTGTGTATTAAAATACTAAATATTGAGATAAGTTGAAATAAACTACGATTATATTATGTAATTGAACTGTTGAAATTGGGCAATGCGCATCGCCTCAGCTTATCACTCGAAGTTAATTTGTGTGATGTTGCAAATATTTTAAAAGAGGAATTGATATTTACATGAGGATCGAAGTTTTTGCACATTTACTTTGCGATGCTGCCACTAAAAGACAAAACAAAATGTCAGTACTGGTAGGCTCGACACAGTTTGACCTGTCGAACATTAGATAGCGCTCGGAAAACGCAAAGACAATATGATTGAGAAGAATTTAAAAATAAATCCAAATATTATTTTAGAATTGAAAAAATATAGGGTGGAATCAATAAATTCATGAAAACGCGAAATTTTGTCGAAGTGTTTTTCAAGCGCCATCTAGTGTTTGTTTGTGTCGAGACTTCCACCACAGGTGTGGGCAGATAAATAATTTTGGAAAATCTTAGAAGCCTATTTACTTGCACCGTTTTCTATAATATAATACCTACATAAATATTGTAAATACACAAATATGACATTATTGTATTATAAAATAACTGTCTGATGTTTGTATTAACTGATGAAATATTAATGGTGATTAGCCCATGTAACTAATCGTACATGTAATGTTATTCTACCTGCAGACATTCTTGCTTTCCTTTTTATCAAATTTTAGTTTAATTTCTACTTTAAGTGCATTTAAAAGCATCTTGATCCTCTGTAAATCATGATTTTGGGACCAATACCAGAATCGAATCTAGGACAAAACTGCCAAAATGGTCTTCTTCGTTTTTAGTCAATCTTGTAGAGTTAGCAACAACACGATCTCGCCGCAAAAGCTGCAAAACCATAATGTAATCGCGAGGGTAGCGAGCGAAAAGATGAATATCAAAATTTTCCTTTAATGTCAAGATTTCTAACGAGTCTTGCATGGGGTTAGGCTGGCGGGTCACAGGTTGTGTATGGCTGTTCCATCACCGACCAACACCGTCGCGTGTCATGCACGGAGCGTGTCAGCAGTCAGCACCGGCAAAAAAAAAATAACGCTACATATACTCGTAACTGTGAGACGTTGTATATTGTATCGTGTTACTTTTCGTTTCTAATACGCTCCTAACACAGTCATGGTATGATGCGGTGTGGTGTCACAGAATATATAATAGTACTGGTGGTGTTGTGGGTCCAGAACTTTAGGTGAATTTTTCGATGATGTTCGGCGCTGAGTCGCGACATTTTTTCTTCGTAAACGGCCTATTATTGGAATCCCTACACAAGCTTTGCATCCTCTTTGTCAATTTTTAGGTTCTTCATCAATTACTTAAATATAATCATCAGTTAATCTAACTACAGATAGTACATATAAATAATTAATCACATCACAAAACAACTAATAATCGGGAGTCTTAGGGATTGACGTGTAGAAATGTGACATATCTGTATATGCACTATTGCTATTGCTAGTCAAATTCTACGTGTAGCGTGTACAGTGAATATGTTTCATAGTGACCGTGTTGTAATAAAGTTTTACATTTTTATTTGGCGGTTTAATTTCATGGTAATCTCGTCAGCCTGTCTGGTATGACATATTTTTAATGCGAAAGTGTATTGTAGTAAGATAAAACTTATAAGGTTAGGTTAATAAGCATTACGTTAAGGAATTACGATTATAAATTGTACATCTGACTTAATAAATAAAATTCCGCACGACTGATTTCAATCCACGATCTCTGGCGAACCGGGTTTGACCCGGTGCGGAAATTCTGGTCTCATATTTATTCTTATAAGATTAAAAAATAGCACTATAAGTGCTATTCGAAGTATTGCAGTAAGTTAGATTTTATTCGAATCGAATGGATGTTAGTGCTAGAAATGTACGAGTATGTGTTCGATTTGCGTTAGATTTGAGAATGAATAAACACACTTATTTAAAAAAAACGTTCTGAATTGTTCCATTTACGTACGGGGGCATGAAACTATTTTAGACCTTCAGATTTTTGTAGCGTAGTAAGCGACATTTGTTATGATTCAATGTTTATTGGCGTGATTCAATTATGCCTATTTGTCTTATTAACTAGATTAATGGCATAAATACACGACTAACAAAGATTAACTTATCCACTTAGCATCTCTGTTATCTAGTCTGAAAACCCCACTGTTTGTTATGCTCTTGATGATATAAAATTAAAGTATATCACGATATACTAATCAATAAAGTAAATAAAAATACCCGTATTTGTAACAAACTTACCACTTAGGTGTTACGAGTACATTTTGTCAAATCAAGAGATAAATAGAGATTACATGCCACCTAGAGACCGGCCTGTTTAGATTTATAAATCGTGGTCGTATGCCTAAGCTTTATTATTTAAGAAAGTGACAATTTTAACTCGTCAAGTATGTGTAAACGAGACACAATAAAAATTCCATTGTTATGCGACTCTCGGCATTCGTTTGATACCTGACTGATTAACTACAAAATAAGGCTGTTCAAAAAGCGCACTCTATGTTGATGGTGCATTTAGAGGTCTTGCAGTGTTAATGACTGTTTAGGAAATTATCTCATATTTTCTGTTTAAAAACCCTGGTTTTCCTGTAATAATAATAAAAAAATAAATGTTCCAAAACTTCGTGAAAGAAGAAAATAGTATACGAACGCATTTCCCACCCACCTGTGTCATGAACGAAATAACCGCCTGTAACCGGGTCCAAGTGTACCCCCTTGTTCCCCCCTTTTACTAATTAGATAAAGGGGGTGCTATGGGGTGGGGTATATAAGGCTAGGTGGGGTAAAGCGCGTAGGAGTGGCGTCACGCCAGCCGGGGCGAAAGTTGTTTGCTGTAAGTAGCTAGTTAAATATGTTTTGTTTTTGTGATTCGTCTGATTTGTTTTGAGGTAAGAAAGAAGTGATCGAGAATGTAGGTAAGTGCATTTTTATGTTTATTGAAATAGTATAAGCAGTCGTGTATGTAAGTATAGTGACTGTCTGTTGCTTGCATTTTGATGATAAAAAAAAGTTATTGTTGTTTAAATTTTTAAAGTCTAACTTGGTAGTGGTGGTTGGTGTTGGGTACGCATATTAAAGGGATATTTAGTAATCTTTAAGTAGTAGTTATGAAGAACCGCTACTTGATTCTGGTTAACAAGTGTCAGTACTATAGACTTAGGGTGAAGACCGAAAGCGCCGGGCTATCTTTACCGACTAACCTGGACAAGCGAGTGATGTGCCGAGTTAGCTATTTCTTGGAATTACAATATTTTGGTATCCTATATAAATAGTCTTCTGACTCGAGTCCCAATTTGAATGTTGATTTAAACAATATCCTAGTGTTCGTTGAAGAAAGTCTTCTGACAAAACTTCTTATTTGAATTGTAATAACGAATTTCTAAAATATTCTACTACCATAAAAAGACTTGGCACATGGCACACTTTATGTCTTCACTCTTACCCTTAAACGGGCAGCTAGCTAAAAATACATTGGTTTTTGATCTTATGGAAGTAAAGTTCAAAATATACCATTAACTAATAAATTATACCATTGTAGGTTTAGTTTTTTGCGCGAAAGTTAACTAAACCAATGGTTAAAAATCGTTACTAGTAGGTATTTAAATGATTACGGTTGTGTTGTGCATGCTTTGAGCAAAAGATAACGCAACAAATGGTCAGAGATGGTCGTCTATTTTACTAACCATTATTTAAATTTACGTTTAAATCCATTAAGGTAACCAATATTAAATAGTTATGTAAGATTAGATATAGATAGTGCCACAAACGAAGGCGCGCGCCGTTCATTATTGAATGAGGATAGCGCGGGTTGCGGGGTGTGTGGCAAACATTAAAATATTAAATAATAAACATTTAATAATTATAATAAATATTTACATTATCAAATATTGGAAGAAACTTGCACAAGTGTACTATAAATGATTATGACGAAAGCTGTCGTGCGCATTCGTGGATGGCACTATCTATAAGATTTCGAACTCGAACTTAAAACGTTTATTTGTGAATATTTGGGTACAAGTACATCAGATGTTTTAAATGTAAAGAAAGGTGATCCAAAATATGCTATAATGTAGCGTACAAACTTGTCATTAAAACTAAACATTGAATGTAAAGAAGGCATCCTGGTGACCTAGTGCCATTAAAGTTAAGCGTCTCCTTGTAACAGATTTATTTGGCCCTTGCAGAAACCGCCGTCACTTAGGTAATTAGATTTTTTATTTTTTAGTAATAATTATTATACTCTATTCTATTCTATTCTAAGGACCCCTATCTTTTTTTCACTATTACAAGTACATTATAACAATTTCTTAACACTTTCCGACCCGTTTCGGCTAGCTATATATGATTTAAAACGGAGGGTCACCCTGGGACCATGCCTCGTGGAACCGAGTCGAAACGTCGGGAAGGTAAATACGATGTTTACCTTATAAATAAGTGTCGTTTAATCCCGTGTGTTAATTAATTTACATTATGACAAGTCAGTTTCAGTCACTACTTATATCACGGCTGACTACTAAACTATGCGGTCGCGGGTTTGTATCCTGCAAGAGACGCCCACGTCATAATCGTCTGGTACTTCGTACCGAAAATTCCTGACTTCCTTTCCTTTCCTTGGTGTCCTTACACCACACCACGTATTTTGTCTATCGTGTTAAAATGTGCATTGCTTTCAAAGCATCGTCGGTGTGAGCACTATTCACCGGCTTAAAAAGGCTTGCCAACAAAGCATTTTCGTTGACAATCGGATCAACAAGTGCGTATGTAGCCTGCCTCGCGACACATTAGATTATGGGCTTACATCAAATTGAATTATGCTCGCGTAAGGTTATGTCATAACAACTCATGCGTGTAACTTATGTGTAAAGGTAGAAGATGAATTTCATTTTATGATTTTTTAGATAAGGTTTTGTAAGTTGTAAGAAGACTACTCAGAAGCTGACTTCGTCACAACATTGGGAATTAGGGACTAAATAATGTTAGATTAGAAATATTTCCCTGCATTAAAGTCGGCCCACGAAGATTCAATATTTCCTAACATTATCTTCCTAAGGCAAATTGGTTACTGCGTCTCTAATAACTAAGTAAAATCAGAAGAATTGTCATCATTAGATACTGCAATAAAGTAGACTAGGCGGAGATAAACTAAACTGTTGTATTATTCATCATTTCAGTTTTCGTATGTACTTTACTATTTATTAAATTGGTGCGCGGTCGTTTTCCCATTTTCTAAAAGCACCTACTATGTAAATACTATTCAGGTAAGTACATATTTACTGACATTAATGGTCGCTTCTATTATTTTCAAAATTTTTTTGATTCCAAAAATATAACAGTCTTGGTCTTAACCTCGGTTGCATGCGAGCTTCAATCCTTTTATCTGAGGAATATCGTGAGGAGTACTTAGGTTAATCATTTTAAAAAGGTGTTGCAAACGTAATACATTACGCACTCGATTAACGATTTCCTTAGAAATACCCAGTATTTCAAGTCCTCTGAAAGTTCATCATAACCACTGTTTACATCCAAATCACCGCACGCATGCGTTCGCAATTGAATTACCGTAAGGTTATGTCAGATGCGGCCGATGCAAGTGGGTGATGGCTGCGCGTGCGTCATCGAATTACGCGTAAGGCTTCCGTTCGTGAGCTGTGAGCATCAGGGGTAGGTTGGATCATCGGGATGATAATCTGTTATGAGTTTATGAGACATGTTAAACGGATTAATGCTGGAAATCAAAGAGATTCTTATCTTACCGACTCGGTAATGGCGGCCCCTCACAACAGAGATAGGCCAGGTACGCAGGAGATATCATAGGGCCCACATATGTGCGCTATACACTTGCATTCTCTGTTCCTTCATTCTCATAAATTCGGTGAGATGGCTCCGACATGACCGTGAGGGATCAGGCGCAGGACCTGCTTTCCGAGCCACGGGGCTGTCACCGCCAACTTCCTGACGCCGAGCTGTTTCCGAGTATTTTCAAGACAGTAAAACCTAGAAACAAATTTATTTATTTATTTAAACTTTATTGCACTGTAAATTGTACAATTGGCGGACTTAATGCCTTAAATTTCGGCCTGACCCGGGATTCGAACCCAGGACCTCTTAGGTAGCAACCAGCAAGCTAAACACCAACTAGGCAGTGGAAATCTGGTCTATATCTGGTGAGGAGAACATTTTATAATGATTTGGGTACTTATCACAGGGAAGCGTTTATTATAGTGTTTTTCAAGTTTAAGTAATGTTTCATACTAATTTACTTATATGTCATGTTGACTAGTAAACAAGCTGAGAATAAGAAGTTCGCCTGCGGGGGCGGACGCTGCTCCAGAACCAGAGATCAGACAAAATGGGCGATAAAAAGGACTTGGAATGCGTAAGTTTCTGTTTTATTTTTTTCAATAATTCCTTTTTATTAGGCAAACGTTATTGCTATTATATTTACGAATTAAAATAAATAAAAAACTTTTGAACCCATCATGTTCATATTTTTCTAATTAATTCAGCTGTTATCTATACCTATAAAATGCTTTGTCCTGAACGGTCCTGAACGACTGACTTATTGATTGACTGACTGACTGACTGACTGACTGATGGATCAACGCACAGCCTAAACCGCTGATCGTAGAAACCTGAAACTGGGAGGGTGTGTTCTTTGTATGACGTAGGGATCCGATAAGAAAGGATTTTTCGAAATTCTACCCCTAAGGGGGTCAAAAAGGGGTGCAAAGTTTGTATGGAACAACGTGATCCCTTGGTCCAATCTACTTCAAATTTTGCATACACATTCTTTTACAGAATTGACGGAAGATTTATTTTATATTTTATTGCAATTAATCTCCCAAGGGGGTGAAAAAGGGTGACAAAGTTATTCTGGGGGTGATTTTCTTCGAAGTTGATATCAAAACTCTTTGGTGCTAATGATAAAAATATTTTGTATATCAATTTTGACAATCATTTGACATGTCTAAAACACAATGTTTTGACACATGTTTGTTATTGATGTTGCTCTTGAGAAAATGCTCGAGAAGAGATTTTATTCCTTAAAACAGTAAATAATCTTTTTTTGTGTTTAAACAGGGTAGGTATCAAGCGGTCTGTGTACAGTGTAGATTGCAGGTCGTCTGATCATATTGTCGGTGGTCATTCAACGCTGTTTCTGTGGTCGAAGGGTGTCCAATCTTTTTTTTTGCAAACTTTTCGTGGGGGCCTATGTTTAGCAGTGGACGGCTTTTGGGTATTGATTATGATGATGGGGTAGATCCCTACATAGAATTATTAACCCTTTGAATTCACGATTTGAATTCAAGAAAGTAGAGTATTCGCTATGACTATAAACAAAGCTCAAGTTCAAACTCTTAAGGTAGCGGGAGAAGACTTGAAGGAATTTGCTTCTCCCAAAGCCTGTATGTGGCGTGATGTTGTGTAAGCGCACGGAGTATAGCCTGGTCTTTTTATTAGCACCCGAAAAAAATGTACGATTGACGATAGGCGTAGTAAGTATTTCCATTTCGTTGTAAAATAAAACGATATTATCCCCGTGTAAGTTTACCAGATTAAAGACCGGGCAACGTGTTGTGTGTACATAAAATATAACATTACGCATATATTTAAAACCGGCCAAGTGCGAGTCGGACTCGCGCACTGAGGGTTCCGTGCCAACTTTAACTGAATTAGGGATTCTTACTTCCACTTAGCCAAAATACCACAATATTTTGTTCACCGCAAATATAACTTTGTTTTTCATAGTATTTGTATGAAAGACAAAGTTATATTTGCGGTTGATAAAAATGTGCTATATCTCAAAAACTGCTGGTTAGATTTCGCTCAAACCAATTTTCGTTAAAAGTTTGTGTTGAGATCTACATTACATATTTTTTTCAAAATTTTCACTACCTTAGTTCAAAAGTTAGATGGAGAGGGGGACGCCCATTTTACCACTTTGGAAGCGCCTATATCTCAAACGTTAGACTTTTAGAAAAAATGGTTTTAGAAACCTCAATGACATTTTGAAAGACCTATCCATAGACATCCCACACGTATAGGTTTGAGTGAAAAAAAAGTTTTTGGTTTTAGTTTCATGTATGGGAATAATATCATTTTTTCAAATTTTTTGTACCTGAATCGGAAAGCGGTAAAGAAGATACACCTACCTACCAAGTTTCAGCGGTGTGATGCTAATAGTTTCAGAATAAAGTGTCTGTGACATACGGACGGACAGACAGACAGACAGACAGACAGACAGACAGACTTGACGAAACTATAAAGGTTCCGTTTTTTGCCATTCGGCTACGGAACCCTAATAAAAACTGGATGTTTTTGTTTGTTTGTTTGAAAGCGTTAATCACAGGAACTATTGGTCCGGTTATATTTTTTTTACATACATTGTTAGATAGCTAATTTATCGGGGAAGGCTGTAGAAATAGTTAAATGCGTATCGGCTTCTTTGGCTTATAAATATTTTCACTACGATCTATGGGAACGGAGTAAAACTATTGCGCGCGTACGAAGTCGCTGGCGGGCCGCTAGTTCAGACATAAAACAGTAACTACTCGTTATAGTTCTGTTGAGACTTATAGCACTTATAGCCTTGGGGTTTTTGCAAATTCTGGTTAAAAAACTTGTGAGCAGAGCAAAAAATTGTGCTGGAAGATCGATAGTATAATTATAAATAATTTTCTTAATAATTTGATTGTTTTCTATGCAGGGCGATCCAGATATGGACGGAGGTCGAAAACCAATGGAATTGCCTACCTTACCCAAGCCTTTGACGTTGGAGGAGAAGAAATACCTTCTGGCGGTGGAGCGAGGAGACATGGGTAATGTCAAGAGGTGAGTCTTCAAAACTATGTAACGTAGATTTGTTATTATTAAGTATTGTTACTGTACAGTCCTTCAAATCCTTTTGAAGGATTTCGTTGGCCTTTTATTTTATTCCAAAGCACAGGCCCAAAGCACGAATGAATCATATTTACAAACACACCATGTTTACTCGTCAAATTCTAAAACAAAAAATATTCTTCATATTGAATACTATGACACTGTTCTCACTAAACCGTTCCGTTACCGACCAACCCTGTCGTCATCCACGGACCGTGCCAGCTCCAGTAAAATGCTCCATATAACGGTGAGACAGAACGCTGTAGACCCGTTCAGTTCAGTGGGTAAAGTAGAGCGTATTGTGCTTTTCGTGTCTGATACGCTCCTAGTACGGTCATGGTATGATAGTAGTGGGCGGCGTACGAGTGAAGTTAAAAGATTTACTTCAACTCTGAGTGCAAACAAATATTGAAACAAAGCCACTGCAAAATGGCGGCGACAATCGTGAGCAGCCGACAAATCTAATTATTGCTATATTATAATTGGATTGTTTTGGCATTAATCAATTCTCGGACACTGTTGACAATACCAAGTTCCATTTGTGGAATTAACGTTTGGAAAGACACTTTGTATTCGTAATAATGTTCAACCAAGTGATTTGGTCAGTTTAGCAGTCAACGCCTCCCTGAGTAAGCAAACATATTCGCTCCCCGATAGTACCATCAATGAAGATTTTCATGCATTATTTTAGGACCTGGAGCTCTATTTTTAAATCACTCGCGTAAATGTTACGATCGAGAACGAGTTTTTTTTTACTTATAATAATTCAACTTCGAACGAAAATCGCTATCTTGAAGCGAGTGATACAAAAATAGGGCCCCTGGTTCTAATTTACACTTGGAAACATCATGTGGCCAGTCAATGTCCTCAATTAGTCACTACCATTTTTAATGCTACATTGCTTTTCAATGGAATTTGCTGCCAGTAAAAGTAGTCCCTATAATTTGGACGTTTTCTAGAAAAGAGTGTATAGGCAGGTTTCTATCAGATATTCATTATGAATAGGCTGCATAATATCGCTTAACATTCTGGTCGCAATCTTTATCAAGTAGGTATTAAGAAACATTTGACGATCGCCGCGATGGCAGCGATATTTATTCTATTTCTATGCGGGCAGTGTGCGATGAGATGAGGAGGATGTTTTCTTTTATGATAATAGTGACCAAATCAAGTATTTATAAAAATACAAAAGTACTCCATATTTGAACCGTGCGCGACGTCACAAGCTATCGGGGGACGTTGAAATGACAAATGGCTTGCTGTAATTAGAAAGTTATTTCAATGAAATATTGTATTGTCCGCATAAAACTTATTAATAACGAGTATAATGCATTGTTACGTAAATTTGTCCTAAAATTACTAGAAAAATGGTGACAGACGTCCGACAACGTTGTTACTTTTTGGCCACTGCGAGCGCTATCATCGATTCGGCTTCTACCGCCACCTACTTTGCACACAGCGAATAAATGTTTAAAATCCATAGAAGCTAAAAACTCAAATGTCTCCCCACAGAATGCTCCAAAAGGCCCACCGTCATAAGCATATCGACGTCAACTGCGTTGACTCTCTCGGCCGAGGAGCTTTGACCCTGGCCATTGATGGAGAGAACATGGAGATGGTGGAACTGCTGGTCATAATGGGCGTGGAAACCAAGGACGCGCTGCTGCAAGCCATCAACGCCGAGTTCGTGGAGGCGGTGGAACTACTGCTTGAACATGAGGAGATTATACACAAGGACGGGGATAAATACGTGAGTTGATTTTATTTTTTTATGTCTTACCAGCGGACCCAGTGACCTTTGTTTCGCCCCCAGCTTCGTCCTACCCCGGCCTCGTCTTGCCCAGCTCCGTAATTCTAAAAGTTAAGCAGTCCCAGCGAACATTGGTTTGCCCCGGCCCCGTCCTGCCCCAGTCCCGGCCCCGTCGAACGGGATAAAAAGTATCTTATGTCCTTCTCCTGGTTCTAAGCTACCCCGCCATCAATTTTAAGCTAAATCGGTTCAGCCGTTCTTGAGTTATAAATAGTGTTACTAACACGACTTTCTTTTATAAACATAATATGTTATATAGATTTATTTAGTATGGATTTGCCCTTGACTTCAGATCAAGCCAAGTGCGACTAAGACGAAGCTCAGACTTTTTTTAATCAGTCAGGTATCAAACGACTGCCGGGAGTCGCATAATAATGGAATTTCTATTGTGTCTCGTTCACACATACTTGACGAGTTAAACTTCATGCATAAACAAACGGTACATATGGCGGAATTAATGCTAAAAGCATTCTCTACCAGTCAACCATAGATCATGAGAAAATACAGGCGGCGGCGTGAAGAAAGTCAAAGGGACATAAGATAGAGCGTGACGATAATAATTACAAAAGATTTTCAAAAAAATTTGGTCTGGGTTCTAGTAAGTAAGTAAACAAGAAGAAACCTGTCAAGTGCGATAGGTACGCTTACTAAACACACTCGTATTTAATCCTATCTGAAAGTAGGTAAATAGCGCATGTCCTCGAAGCGCTTTTGATGACTAGATACCTAGGATTTACGGAAATAATTCGGATTACAATATAGCCTTCTGTAAGAAATAGAACTAACGCTTTTGAAAGAAAGAAAGAAAATACATTTATTAATCAAGGACACACACACACACAGCATAACAGACACAATTTTGAACACAAATGAAAAAAAAACAGATGAAATAAGACAAAAAAGCAACATAAACAAACAAAACTGACAAACATAGATTGGACGGACGAAACTCCATTAATATTTCTATAGAAGCAACCCAGTGTCCGTTGTGTGTCTGTAATGTCCCTATCAAGAGGACCTCACTCAGCATATGCCAGGCCCCCAAAAGGCCCTGGCGCTGGTTTTCAGTGGGCCCCTGCCGAGTGAGGTACACGGAAATAGGCGCCAACACTACGTACATAAATAGATTCATTAAAATAGTACATGATTAAAATACCTAGATATAATGAGGAAAAGAAAAATATACATATTTGTGTTCCGAAAAAATAAAATAAAATTCCCAATACCACATAGCTGACCACTGTAGCCGATATTCAGCCGCTACAAGTGCTGTGATGTGAAATTTTGTTGAGATTTTGCCTACCTACTTATTACTGCTGTCTAGACATTTCTGGCTCGTTACTGTTGATATTCCTTTTGACTACTAAGAACAATTTGTTTCTTCAATTTACTTTTTACCAGAACCCATTTTAAGCTTATTTAATCGAAACAATTGTACGTGTTTAGCGGGCGAAAACCATTGAAAGTTATGTTTTATGGATTACTTACATAATAATTATGTTTTGCTTGCTGATTCGTCGAATACTTAATATGGCTACCGGCTGAGCAGTGATATTTATTTATTTATTTATATTTGGTATACAGACAGGATACAGTCGAACAAAGAAGTAAATACTTTATTAATATAAATTTACAATTGTAAAAAAGCAACTGCGTCCGACGAGGAATCGAACTCCGTGTCTTACGCTATCCGGAAGCACTTGCGAAATTCAACAGGCTTGCCAATGTGTCGGTGGCGGAGTAAACCTCGTCGCAGATGCTTTTTACAAAGTGACAAAACACTTTGAAAAAAAGTAACTTTATTATTTTTTACTTCCATTCCATTCCATAAGGTGCTCGTAGCGCAGTGGTGGTGGCAGCGCTTGGTATTAATTACCGAAGTTAAGCAACCTACGGCTCGGTCGTGTTTGGATGGGTGACCATTCCGACCGTCTAAGCGACGTATATCACAAATTCACGAGCATCTCCGTGCTTCGGAAGGCACGTTAAGCCGTTGGTCCCGGCTAATATCGGTTGATATAATCGTTGAGCCTTGTCAGAAGCCTAAAAGGCGGCTTGATATAATCTGACAGCAAGGTTAGTCGCTTTCCTTGCAAACACCCCTCCACCAATCCGCACTGAGCCCGCGTGGTGGAGTAGAGCTCAAACTACCTCATAGTTGAGGTAAGGCCTTTGCCCAGCAGTGGGACGTTACAGGCTAACTTTACTTTACTTTGTACTTCCATTCCATTGAAAACAATAGAGACGTTTCGAGAACATGAACAAGATTCATCAAACCCTACTAGCTTAGTATTCCTAAGTAGTCTAATTGTTCTTCTGTATTGACGAATTTCTTTTCTTTTACCCAGAGCTGGCAGAAGGTAGACACCAACACGGCGATGTTCACGCCTGACATCACCCCGCTGATGCTGGCAGCGCACAAGAACAACTACGAGATCATCAAGATACTGCTCGACCGCGGAGCCACTGTGCCCAACCCGCATGACGTGAGGTAAGCGCCAAAGTTCAACCCTCCTGATTGATTAGACTCAAACACATTTGGAGCATAGTATTGGGTATGAACAGTAACAATAGCAGGTGCTGAAAACAATGGTAGCCACCTGAAGGTACCACTGCTGTTGACAAAGCCCTAGATAAAGTTATAATTAACTCGTAATTAAGTTGCTTGATTTTGACATTTTACTTATTAATTAAAGATCTCTTTGTAAAAAAATTAATTGCAATCATCATAGATTTTTTTGTAAAAACTTGCTATTAAATGCAAACTTAATTGGCAGCCTTAGTTTATTTTATTAAGAGATATGCGCTTTTTGAATCGACCATGAATACCATTGAAAAATCCACTCTAAGAAGATGCACGAAGCAAATGGTCTATTTAATGCGTTTGCTATTCGTTTCCCTCATACTATCAAGCTAAAGGAGTATTTACTACCGACCGTAGTAACGGTCTCAGCAGGGGAGTACTGTAGCGGTGCTCCATATATAGTAAGTCAGATAGAAAACTAACCTATCGCGGTTCAGGATTGTATGGAGATTCGGATGTTGTACAGAGTTAGGCTATCAGCGCCATCTAGCCGTTCCGGTACTGAGTTCATTTGGTATGTGCATCGCCACAATTCAAATAAAAAAGATCAGCTAGGATGTTCACAAACTCTAATTTTCTTCTAAGGTGTGGTTGCGAAGAATGTATCCGCGAATCGACTGAGGATTCCCTCCGGCACTCTCTAGCGCGCCTCAATGAATATCGAGCGCTAGCATCGCCGTCTCTCATCGCGCTGTCTTCCACCGACCCCATACTGACGGCTTTCCAGCTGTCCTGGGAGCTGAGGAACTTAGCTTTTGCTGAACAGGTGAGCTCAATAATTGTCAATCATCATTAACAGCCAAAAGACGTCCACTGCTGAATATAGGCCTCTCCTAAATTTTTTCACGGCGACCGATCGCAAGCGTTCTGCACCCAGTGTGATTCTGCGATCTCACGGTCGTCTGTCCATCTTGTAGGACGACCTACGCTGCGTCTATGGTCGTAGTATCTTCAATCTAGAACTTTTCTACCCTAACGGCCATCAGTTCTTCGCGCTATGTGCCCTGCCCATTGACACTTGCGCTTACTGATTCTCAGGGTTATGTCAGCTACCTTAGTTCTTCTACGTATCTCCTCATTTCTAATGCGATCTCGTAGAGCAAATAGCATATCCCTCTTCACCGCTCCTATTTACTTCTCTCTATCTCTTTTTTAACAGGAAAGCAAAGCAGAATACCTGGAGCTACGCCGCCAAGCGCAGCAGTTCGCAGTAGATCTACTGGACCAGTCGCGCAGCAGCCAGGAGCTGGCCATCATCCTCAACCACGATCCTGATGAACCAGCCTTCGTTGAAGGAGAACACATGAAACTTGCAAGACTGGAACTGGCTATAGACTTCAAACAGAAGAAGGTATGTGTTTTACTCTAGCCGATTTTGACTACGGTAGCCAGTCACAACGACTAACTGATTGCACGGGACGGTTTATAAGGCACAAGTGCGTGCGCAAACACAGGTGCACTCTATGTTCCTTTTATTCTGATAACCCGATGGGATAGCAATCTGACTCGACTGGAGAGGGATCAGGCGCAGGACCAACGGATTTTCGTATTTACCCCTCGGTAAGTAAAACAGAGGAGGTAAAACATTGCCAACTTCCAGACACCGGAGGATAACTAATATCTGACTCAAGAGCACATTGACCAGGTCAATGTAACTACGTATACTCTGTAGAATCATTGAACTGCCTCGGTGGCGCAGCGGTGAGAGGGTCGCATTATAAAGCGACGGCTGCGCCGGAGGTCCCAGGTTCAATTCCCGGGTCGGGCCAAAAATATGTACCGGAGTTTTTCTGTTCAGAAATTCTCAGGGTAGCCCGGAGTTTGGAAGTTGGCGGTGTTTCACCCCCGTGCCTCAGAAAGCACGTAAAGCCGTTGGTCCTGCGCCTGATCTCTCTCCGGTCGTGTCTGATTGCTGTCCCATCGGGCTATGAGAGTGAAAGGAATAGAGAGTGCACCTGTGTTTGCGCACACACTTGTGCACTATAATATGTCCCGCGCAGTCGGTTAAGTCGGCTAGGGGGACTATTACTATTATTATTACTATTAAAATCATTCATTAAAATGTTTGCTCCTATTACTGTAGTACGATTTGTATACGATTGTATTACTTTATAAAGTCTCCCATTCAACAGTTCGTCGCTCATCCCAACATCCAACAACTCCTGGCCGCTATCTGGTATGAAGGCGTCCCCGGTTTCCGTCGCAAGTCCGCGATGGAGAAGATCATGATCATCTGCCGAGTGGCGTTGCTGTTCCCGTTCTACTGCATGCTGTACATGGTCGCCCCCAACTGTGCCACTGGGAAACTGATGAGGAAACCCTTTATGAAGTTCTTGATCCACGCGTCCAGTTATCTGTTCTTTCTGCGTAAGTATCTTTTATTCTATTATATCTTCTCTGCTATCTATTCTATCTTACATAAAAAAGTTGGGAGATACCACTTATAACTTGGGAATGGGTGAACCGATTTTCATGTTTTTACCGACTTAAAAAAAGAGATAATCAATTGAATGTGTAAGTATGTTATATCGTTAGAATATTTGAGTATGTCGATTGATGTTGATCTATTTAGGCCTCCAAACACGTGTGCTAAATCTAAGTGTATGTATGTATATTTGTATGTTTAACCACGGATTTCTCGAAAACGAGAAGTAATAGCAAGATGATTCTTTTTTGTTCAATCAGGCATATTTCAACTCAGAGTACAGTGTATGTATCAAAATCGGTTCAGTAGTTTTTGTGATTTGAAAGGTATAACTTGAAATAATAACTAAAGATCATGAAATAAAAAATAATAATAAAAAAAACTTTATAAAAACTGAACCGCCTTCTAAAAAAACACTCAAAGAACTAAAATAACGCTTATTGGCGAAACAAACTCATTTGAAGTCATGTAACGTAGACTGTTTGCTGTCCGTTAAGGTTGACATGGAAACATACATACGTAGGAAGCGACTTTGTTTTACAATATGTAGTGAAATTATAATGTACCTGATTGTACTAAAATAGTAACAAAAACTTCCTCAATGTAACAAATATTTTACTAAAAACCGCATCAAAATCGGTCCAGCCAAACGTAAGATATTCGCGGACAAACATACAGGTTGAATTGAACCTTATATCTATCTGTTTTTAACACATATTCTTCTTTTCTACTAGTGATTTTGATCCTGGTGTCGCAAAGAGCTGAGGTGCAGGTGATTCAGCTGTTCGGCCCTGAGTGGATGGTGAAGGAGCTGGAGAAAGAACTGCTCAAGCAGCGCGGGAACGGACCCACGTATCTGGAGCTGGTGGTTGTCATCTACGTCCTTGGTGAGTTGATAACATTGAAATAAAAACACTTTATGGATTAATTTCGCGCACATTATTTAAAACTATATGCCTGATGACGTTTCGAATGCTTAGCTACTATTGCGATCCAACTTAATCCGTTCAATTTCCTGACAGATCAATTCCCAGTGTAAACGAATATTTCTTTTTTCTTTTTAATTTAAGAGCTATGCTGTTGTCGAATATTATCAATATAATAATACTACAATGATATGAATATTAATATTTAACGTTTTTATGTTGTTATTAGGGTTCCGTAGCCGAATGGCAAAAAACGGAACTCTTATAGTTTCGTCAAGTCTGTCTGTCTGTCTGTCTGTCTGTCTGTCTGTCTGTCTGTCTGTCCGTCCGTATGTCACAGCCACTTTATTCTGAAACTATAAGCATCACATAGCTGAAACTTGGTAGGTAGGTATTTTGTTCACCGCTTTTCGATTCAGATACAAAAAGTAAGAAAAAAATATATTTAAGGGGGGGCTCCCATACATGAAACTAAAACCTAAAAATTTTTTTTTACTCAAACCTATGCGTGTGGGGTGTCTATGGATAGGTCTTTTAAAATGATGTTGAGGTTTCTAAAACCATTTTTTCTAAAAGTGTAAGGTTTGAGATATAGACGCTTCCAAAGTGGTAAAATGGGCGTCCCCCCCCCCTCTAACTTTTGAACTAAGAAAGTGAAAATTTTGAAAAAAATATATGATGTAGATCTCAACAAAAACTTGCAACGAAAATTGGTTTGAAGGAGATCGAACCAGTAGTTTTTGAGATATTGCACATTTTTATCAACCGCAAATATAACTTTGTCTTTCATACAAACACTATGAAAAACAAAGTTATTTTTGCTGTCGCAATATATTGTGATGTTTTCGTTAAGTGAAAGTAAGTGGACCCTGAATTCAGTTAAGGGTGGCACGGAACCCTCAGTGCGCGGGTCCGACACGCACTTAACCGGTTTATTATAATAATATTATTAATATAAAGCAACTCTTTTACTGCCTTGTTAGCAATTCGTATAGCAAATACGAACTAACTAACTAACTCGGTTTAACTGCCTCCGTGGCGCAGCGGTTAGAGGGTCGCATTTTAAAGCGACGGCTGCGCCAGAGGTCCTGGGTTCGATTCCCGGGTCGGGCCAAAAAATATGTACCTGAGTTTTCTGTTTAGAAATTCTCAGGGAAGCCCGGAGTTTGGAAGTTGGCGGTGTTTCACCCCCGTGCCTCGGAAAGCACGTAAAGCCGTTGGTCCTGCGCCTGATCTCTCTCCGGTCGTGTCAGATTGCTGTCCCATCGGGCTATGAGAGTGAAAGGAATAGAGAGTGCACCTGTGTTTGCGCACACACTTGTGCACTATAATATGTCCCGCGCAGTCGGTAGGTCCTTGTGACTGGCCACCGTAGTCGAAATCGGCTAGGGGGACTACGAATTGCTAATTTGGCAGTAAAAGAGCTGCATAATTCTCAAAGTTGAATCGAAATAAGCACCCAGCATTCGTGGTCACCTTAAATCGTGTAAGAGCGGGTAGCTTGAGAGGCGGGCGTTGCGTATACACCCGCCCGCGCCGCTCACGCTCCCCGATCTCGCCTCCCCCCGCGCCCCCGTGCCCCGCAGGCGAGGCCTCAATTTCGCGGTCTACCTATAAACGCAACCATTTCCCAGGTTTCATCTGGGAAGAAACCCAAGAGATCTACATAGAAGGCATCCGCTCGTACCTCCGGAACATGTGGAACTTCATCGACTTCACCCGCAACTCTCTCTACGTGTCGGTGATGCTGCTGCGGTTTGCGGCGTACTGGCAGCAGATCACCGAGATCAACCGCGACCCGCAGACCAAGTTCATCCCGCGCGAGAACTGGGACGCGTTCGACCCGCAGCTCATCGCTGAGGGGCTGTTCGCGGCTGCTAACATCTTTAGGTGAGGCCAGAAGTCTATACTAAACCCTAACATATTGGTGAGATTGTAACAAAATCAAGACAGTTTTAAGTGTGCCATAGGAAGAGATCGAAAACATCATGTCTTACGTTACAAATTCAAGATTAAAATGACCTTTTCAAAATAATACTTTTGGATCAGTCTAATATGTTTATTCTGAGAGGTATTCAACCCGAAGTCGACCTTGGTTGCTACTAGTGTCGTGGTTATTTAACCGAATCAACGGTAATCCAGACAATATGTAGGCTACATATTGTCTTTTATTATTAATATCAGTAGCCCATGATATTAACTCTTCTCTTCATCCGCTGTGCCGCAAAGCCGATGCACCTGTTTTCCACCCCTTTCGCCGCCGCATGTCCATAGACACTAAATTCTTCTTCTTCTGATGTGTGCATCAATAACAAATAATAATAATAAATAAGTTTATTTCAGGCAGAACCCATAGCTGTTAATAACAATAATTCTTAAAACTAGTGTTAGTGCTGTTTACATTTACATTAAGGCAAGTACAATACAATTAATGTAGACCAAAAGGTCAGGGTGCAGGTACATGTAACCTGCTAAGATGAGCCATGAGGCAGTCCCAGCGGTCAGCTAGGGCCGTCAGGATGTTGTTGGCGCTGCCACGCCATCTTTTCAGCAGCGAGGCGCTCCTCTTAGTTATCAATACTTCAACCAGTTCTTCTTCCGCAGTGCCTTGAAGCTGGTCCATCTGTTCTCCATCAACCCTCACCTGGGGCCGCTGCAGATCTCTCTCGGGCGAATGGTCATTGACATCGTCAAGTTCTTCTTCATCTATAGTTTGGTGCTCTTCGCCTTTGCTTGCGGTGAGTTATTTTTTTTTATACACAACAACGAACTCTATGTTACACTAGACAGGCTCTTCAGAACAAACTCAGTTGTACAAAAAGTTTTGGCCAGATGGAGCATTTTTTACAGCATTGATTAATTTGACATTTTAGAACATTTGCTTTGAACCCCTTTTTTGTAATAAAAATAAACAATAGTAACAAAATACATAATCAAAATATTTTAAACACACCACACAACTATTGAAACTGTAATTTTATAATCCATATAGGTAGTTTGACTATCTCTTGAAAGTACTCACATAATTCTTTCCACAAATATAATAAATAATAATGAATATTTCGTAAAACGGAATGTCGAGATCGTTTACAATATTTCACTAGCAAATAAATTGATGTTAGAGTCTTGATTTTCAATAATTTTCTTATAACTCTATTCGACAAACTAGGAATAAATAAACTGAATAATTGATCTACTTTTTACTCAAAAGTATTACGTCCTTTACACTATCATAATATTGATTTGTTGATAAGAGTGTACGATTTTAACTTTATAACAACAAATAGGTCTGAACCAACTACTCTGGTACTTTGCCGACTTGGAAAAAAGGAAGTGTTATGTTTTACCTGGTGGTTTACCCGACTGGGACAACGCTGGGGATTCTTGTATGAAATGGAGAAGTTTTGGCAAGTGAGTCCCGTGATAGATGGCGCTAGTATTGAATTGGGTTCATAAGGGTTAACCAACCCGCGTAGCGTGTTAATTTTTTATTGTGTGGTAGATGTCGCTAGGTATTCAAATTCACACGATTTATGTTTGAATTAAATGTTCTTGATGATATACCCTATGTGCATATTAATTGCTATTATAGTATTTTATTTCCCTTTGCTACTCATTAAACGCCTGAAGGCTACTTTTTTTACGTGTTTTTATGTTTTGAATGAACACATAAAATGAATAATCTTGCATTTTTAATACGCTTTGTTACTTTTTACCTATAATTATGTTATACTTCTTATTTATTATTAATAATATAGTTTAGGTACAAGAGCATATGCTGTGATGTAATTTTACAAAGAAAATCCTCACTAAGATACATATGACCGACTCAGTTTTCATTGCGAGTTCAAAATCGATCCTATTAAAAAAACATCCTTGTCGACTGTGAGGCGCGTGGATTCGCCATAAAACCTATTTTCTGGGTTCCACTCTCTTTTCGCGTTGCCATAGAAACCATTACGCTGCGTTGTCAATAATGCCAAAAACTGACATTCCGCGTAACACTAATAAATGTTCCTTGCACTCATATTTTAAATTTTTTTAGTCCATCTATTTTATAATTTTTCTTTAAAAATGGCGGAGGAACAGTTCGGAGTGCGTCACGTTATCGGCGCACCGATTGCAACGACAAGATTAGCAGAGCAGGCGATAGTATGCATGCCTCCAAGAGCGGCCAAGTTCACGCTATCAGAGTGGAAACTCAACAACGACCAGCGATGCAGAAACACGGAAGACCAGCAACAACTAGCAGACAGGGTTCTCGGAGAATGCGACAGGGTAAGAAAAGAGACTGCCGAGCGATCGCACATCATGAAAGCAACCTCCGACAGACGCCTTGAAGAACGCATCGGAGACGTCGAGTTTAATAAGAATGAGCTGCAAATCCAACGCCGCGAAATCATGATTGAGCTAGAAGCTCTCGGTATGTACAAAACCAGACTCCTCGACTGCCTTAACTCCTTGCAAACCAACGCCTTGAACATCTGCAGAAAATGCCTCATGCTTCGAGACGGACGTATTGGTATAGATCTCGTTGTAGATGAGGTAGAACATGCTCTTCAGCAAGAAATTACCACTATCCTCGGAGGCCAGAGTCTTTTGAAACGCGTCTTGGAACAGTTAAACGAGCAAATGAGGCGTTTGCGTTCCACTCGCTATTTACTCGACCGAGACCTTCAGTATAAACAAGCGGCGATAGACGTGGATAAAGGCAACTTGTCCCTCAAACCCACCGATCTGTGTCTGTCCATCTACGAAGGATACGCTAGCCTGGACCCGGCCAATATATCGGCAGACGAATACAATGCGTATTCTGCGAAAAACATTCAAATGGCTGCCAGGGAAGTGACCAGCTCTAGACCGATTAAAATGTTCATTGATACACTTCTCAAGCAGGTCATAGACGATCTTTGGGTTGCTTACAAGAAGTGCAATCATGAATTCAGTGAGCGGATTAAAGAGACAAAACTGGCTAAAGCGAAACTCGAAGATATGCACAGAGAGACAACTCAGAAAATATCAGATATGCAAAACAATATTTTGGAATTGAAGAAAGCGTTGTCTGACAAAGAAGGTCATATAGCTTTGGCTCATACTAGGCTTGGAAGACGAGCTAACAGAACTGGGGCTGAGCTGGTGAAGGATCCGTCAGGTCAAGCTTTGTACTACGAGTGTGAGATGCTTCGCCACAGCACGGAACAGCTGCAACAAATGCTGCACGAAGCAACGGCATCTCTTCGTTATCTTCTGCAGACTCAGATTCAGTTAGAAGAGGATATTAATGTAAAGATGAACACTTTAAAGATTGACGAAGTGGACTGCATGACTTTAAGAATGACGATGGATTATCACGCGTATTAGTACATTTAAACGTTTTCTTTTAGATTGGTTTATTTTTATAAATCACTTGCAGCTAGGCTAGAATAAATCGTTGCTATGTATGACACTTTGTGTGGTTATTAATTAAATTGCTAGATCAATGAATATGTAAGAAGATGCTAAATCGAAACTGATAATGACACTTAGAGTATAATAATGTGCCACCTATTTTGTAACTTCATATTTTCTGTACATGTTTTAGAAATCACCAAAAATATTTGAGAATAAAGCTTTATTTACTATGTCTTATTTGTCATTTTTCTAATTTCAAAGTCAAATGTAATAGTTATTGCTAAAAGTGACAGTAATAATAACCCAAATAACTTAAGACCTAACGTAGGCTACTAAATTGTAGTTGCTTGTTATTTAGAACGTATGCATATGAGTTAATTTTTTGACTGTGAAACCATGGTTGCAGTACATAGCCCCGACGGCCAGTCTGTTCCTTACTTTTACCACCTTCAAAAAAGGAGGTATTCAATTAGACATGTATGTTTGTGATATTTTAATCTGTATGTATGATGAATTCCAAGTTTCGTAAGTATGTATTTTTCAGTAAACATCCAGAACAGTTTAAAACCATCCTGCTCTAGCCAGGTCCAGACGAGTGTAACGCGTAATCTAAGATGAAAGATTCTTTTTTCTTGAAGAATCTTTGTGGTGATCTTTCGTCAAAGAGCGTAATGTAAGATTAACGTGTAGAATTAACAGTGTGGACGGCACAAGAAAACAAAGCGAATTGTGTCCACGAATCTATTTCAAGAACTGTTTCCACTCAGTTTCCACGAAAATGCTAAATCGGATGGTCGTGATAGCAGGTGCTGCTTTTATACGAACGCCGTCTTGAGCACTGCGAGCGTCTTTATGTTCGCGAATAAACCCGACAGCCAATGGATCAGTGCGAGCGCCGGCGCGAACATTACGCGAAATGCCGTAAAAATCAAGTTACATTACACGGTGGATTACATATGTTAAACTCGTCTGAACCCTTATGTTGACTCATGGTATAAAACATTTTCTTCTTACTCTAGCGTCTTCGAAGCATCCCAGTCCCTTTTCTGGGCGTCATTCGGCATGGTGGGCCTGGAAAACTTCGAGCTGGCCGGCATCAAGAGCTACACCCGATTCTGGGGTCTGCTGATGTTTGGATCGTACTCCGTGATCAACGTCATTGTGCTGCTCAATCTGCTCATCGCTATGATGTCTAATTCGTACGCAATGATTGATGTGAGTATTTTCTATTTATTTTAAAACTATATTGCCCAAGAGGCGGACTTAATGCTAAAAGCATTCTGTCCCAGTCAAACAGTGGGTGCCGTATAATTTATGGATAAGAAAAGACTACGCCGGAAAGTGGCGTGTTGTTCTCAAAAATCTGTCGTTGATTTTACATTGTCTAATGGATAATTTATAACGCAATGTAATAAATATGTATGATGGAAAATCCTTTCAATAAGTAAGTATTTCACATTAAGTTTTTCTAGGTATCCGAGTATCAAAGAGCTCCCTCAAACCTTAAGGAGGTGGTAATATAGTATCCTAGTATTTTCCGAAAGAAGAAAGTGTTCTTATGCTATACATTGCGTTATGTAGCATTTATTTTCTCAATGCCATCATCATTAGTAATCGTTTTGAGATACAAAAGGATATTGATCTGCGGTAATACTGAATATCGAAAAAGAATCATTTCCATTCAGTTATTTCTTTTCTTTGTCTGATAATTAAATGCGCGTGCTCTGACATGTCGACATGTAACAACAAAGCAAATACAGGAAATTATCTGTCGCTCTCTTCGTTGAATTGAATTAAAAATGTTTTCTCATACTCAAAGGCATTCGTCAACTTCATATGTAGATATTTGAGATTTCTTCAGTACTTTGGAGTTAACCTACAAGTTGGTTGTGCCACTTCGAAAGTTCACACTAGGAGTGGGCGTTAATTCGAAAAACTGTTTTTTTAAACAGTTTTTGTAATGTTAACGAATTAACAGCTTTTCGTTCACCGCAAAACCAGTTAAATTTATCAACCGTTTTATTCAACGATTTCCAAACGCAACGCGTGGTTAACTCAACGAAAATTCAACGCGCAATCGCTTAACATTATCCGAAGCTGCTTTTTCTTAACCAGTTGAATTGTTTAGCTGTTTCTCATAAAGACTTAACTCAACTCCTTTTTAAAATGTTACCCGTTCCGTCTAATAAACTGCTACGTCCAAATAATTATGTTGACATTACTGCAAACCAGTTAATAACGTTATCTGCTTTTTTGACAGGTTATTCGTTTGTAATTAACAGTTTTATTTCGGTAACGCAAAAACCGTCAACGACCCACCCCTAGTTCACACTAAAAAGCATTTCTTATGAAATTTTCCGGAATTTCACGTAACGTGCGCCAGACATGAGCTTTCATACCATACAAATGCTTGGAAGGTTGGAAGTTATTTGTCTTTGGTACAGTCAGCGTCAGAAGTAACTGAACGGTATGAAAAGAAAGTTTCAATAGTAAAATAACCGAATATAAGTATGCACTAATAGTTAGGTCCAATTTAGAAGGTGGTCTGGCGTTGACTAATACAGTTGAAGTCGTTTATTGTATCAAAGATTATCATAAAATTTAATTCAACACAAAGACCTTACTAATTCCTTTTATCATGATTGTAATTCACCTGCCTTGCTATTTAATAATACGTTAAAATAGTAATTAATGAGAATTTCATTTGTACGCTAAATAAGTCAATAACTGATGTTGGCTGTACTAGGTGATCTAAAATTTTGTCGAACTTTTGGCTAGTGCTTGAAAACATCGAAATGACTATCAATAATGATGATTCCACTAATAAGATAATGATCTGTATTTTATAATTTAGGATGTAATTTTTTATCAGTGGAGTAATTACCATTCCTAGGTAAATATGGGATGACATTTGTTTAATGTACTACTTTTATGTTGTATTCAAACAAGGTTTGTTGCGAAACAAAATCACAGTGGGTTGAAATGCAGAGTTGTTTTTGTGATTTTTGTTACAATAGAATTAGAATCAGTAAATGCTTACTTAGATCATTTGTTAAGTGCATAAAATTTATGAGTTATCAAATCGCTTATACTAAGTGATTAGATTTACGTGGCCTAGTATTTAAAAACAATTATCTTACGGTAGTTATAAGCATTCTATCTTTCAGATTTAGAATAGAATACTTATACCTAGGTACAATTTTTTTTCAATAACACATTACGTGTTATTAAAGAAACTTTTTTGACTTTTGATGACTGTCGCAGTTTTTGGCGCCCATTTCTTGAGTTTTAAAAAACATATATTTTTTCTACAATACGTACATAATATTGTAAAACGTAAATATCAAAGAAATAAATGTTTAAATTTTACTGGGTTTGATGAAAAAAGTTACACTTATTAAAAATGGCTTCTCTTTAAAAAAAAATGCATTTATTATATTTTTTTTATTATTTAGAGTTGTTTGATGTCGAAGACAGGTTTGCCTTTGTTTCTTTGCCTTATTACTGTTATTATTATGTTGTGTCTTTTCCGTTCTCGGGACCATGGGGTCCCGGACCTTTGGAAGGCCGAAGCCAACACACAGAGGCCCGTTTGACAACATTGATCTAAAAGCTGTGTGACACTATTATTATTTGAGTTTATATAAGAGATTTTTATAATTTGACTCTGAGTCTACTGAATTTTCCTCCACAGTAGTTCTGTTCTTGCATAATTAATTCCGCCGTTTAACCCTTTGCATAAACGAAAGCTTTTGACTTTTATTCGCATAATTGTATCCGTTTGAATCAGTCCTTTGGTGCTAATAACAAGATTATTACACACAGGCATGCAAAAGGTTAAAAGAGAAAAGGTGCTGTGTGATGGTTTTTCTGAGTATTTGAATATTTCGTAGCGAAAGTATGTTTATTAGTATAACTTTACCGCATACTTTATGTAAATAAAAAAATATTCATATTTTCCTGAAAATAAATCTGTACATCACAATTAGCTAACAAATGTTTTTAAACAAGGATTTCCTTATAAGTATGTGGACGCAATGATTTTGCGCTACTATCAATATTAATACTGTAGTTCTATTACAAAACTAAAGACTAAATGAAGGTTAAAACTGAAAAAACAAAACGTGTAAGTATCTAGAATATCCCTGAAATATGAGTACTTGAAATGTTGTATATTGCATTTTACTAGTTGGGTGCTGGACTGAATTTCCTCTTCCACACAATTAGTTTAACCATCACCTCCTTATCTGATATAGGTGAACGCACACTTATCCGAGCCAAACGCGCCGAACGAATCGAAATCAAGGAGGCCTCGCATACATATCCGAACCGGACGAATCGACCGCGCCGAAATAATCAACCGCGAATGTTGTCTCATGAGATAGCGCTATGAGTGACAGCTAAAGGTGGGAGTGAGAAGGAAGATGTCCCAGCGATTCGTCCGAGTCGTCCGCACTATCCGCGCCGAATCTGATGACGTCATCTGAATTTGTCCGGGGTCCAATCCGGAGAAGTGTGCGTTGTTTCATGAGATTTCATATAAAGAATATAAAAATTCGGTTCGTTCGGCTCGTATAAGTGTGCGTCCACCTTAAGACACCAATCAAAAACTCGACGAATCTGTCTCCTGAGCCTCAAAATAATCAAACTTCTATCCCACAGGAACATTCGGACACCGAATGGAAGTTTGCGCGGACCCGCCTCTGGATGAGTTACTTTGAAGAAAGCGCGACACTACCGCCCCCTTTCAATATCTTCCCTACTCCGAAACTGCTCCTCAAGGTCATGGGGCTGCGGAAGAAAGATAAGTTGAGGAAGGAGAAGACTAAGGTGAGAGAAAAACTTTATTTATTATAAATTGCACTTATAAAAAGAAATTGTGTCAGACAAGGAATTGAACCCTGTGTCTTATCTACGCTAGCTGGGCGCATGCCTAAACAACTCGGCCACCGATAGTTTAGCAAGCCACTTGAATTTTGCAAGTGTTTTCTTTAACGCATAGGCTGCGTTACCTCATCAATGTTGCGAGATTGGTCTCTCAACACCTGAAGGCAATATACTTTTATTTATTACAAACAATTGCGGTTACAGTTATGAGGCTTATCGTTATCAACCATCTGATTAAATCAGTCAGTTAATTAGATGCCTAGGTAGTTAATGAAACGCTGGCATCCAATTAAATGGTTAGGTCAATGATTAATTAGACTAGAAACACTCAACGTTAAACATCTTGGCGTAATGAAAGTTAGCCCTTTGGAGGTGACTGACCAGATTCAGCCAAATTATTCAAATTTTGTAGAGTATTTTTTTTACTTAAATAATGTTGCTTCCATACCGCCACGCTAATGTTGCCGGCGACGCTACATCATCGCTACAATATAGTTACGATGAAATATTTTTGTGGAATTAATGGAAGGGAAGGCCGACCCCGCGTAACGGGATAAGGCGAGGCAGAAGAAGAAGAAGAAGAATGGAATAGTGTATAGTTTTTAAATGTATTTACTTTGTCTATATTGCTGCATTCGCACTGATCGATCCACAAAGCTTAATGCCAAAAGCCCGAAACTGAGTGCGTATTGTGTCAAACCTTTTGTTTGATAAATCTTTCGTTAGTTACACTTAATCGGGACTTTCTTAGTAGGTATTGATTACTGCGAGTGAATGCGAGGGCCGTAAGCCCCAAAACAAATGAATTCGTCACGCCAGGTTAGCGATTATTCTTGAAACCTTATCGCATTATTATGAGTTCAAAAGTCTATTGTACTTATTAATCTGTCTTCAAACTTAACAATTAACAAATAAACTAATATTAAATTAAAGTGTTCTAGCATCGTAAAATAATACATAACTGGGAAATGTTAAAGTGCTAAAATACGACATTATTCCTGAAAAAAATTATAATTTTATAAAAGCATCATATCCTACTAACCATGTCTTGCACATAAAAAAACTTTAATTTCAAGAAGTTTAAGTAAGTATTGAATCTTTTTAAAAACGTTTACCTATCTAAAAGATCGCTTATGAGGCTAAAGGTATGAACCCACTACACCGGATCATGCAACGACCGTGCTAGGAGCGTATCAGACACGAAAAGCAATACGCTCTACATTGGCCACTGAACGGATCTACAGCGCTCTGTCACCGTTAAATGGAGCAAAACCGAGAGCGAGGGAGAGCAAATTTTGCCGGTGCCACTGACACGCTCCGTCCATGACACGCGACGGTGTTGGTCGGTGATGGAACGGTCTAGTGGGAAAGATGTCATAGTTTTCAATACAAAGAACTTTTGCCTGACAATTTCCTAGCACGGTCATGATATGCTCGGTGTAGTAGGCAGGAACCTTATTCCTTAAATGATGCAGAAATTCACCGTTGAAAAATTCATAGTTGCATCCAGCTCCGTAAAATAAACTAAATTGGAGCTATCTACGTGAACACGGAATATAAAATAACACTATTATATTAGGTAATGAAAACAGCAGGGCGCGGACTTATTACGAAATAAATTAAACAATAACTTAATTAAGTTTGTGGAAGTATAATATGGGATTTAGAAATTAATAAAAAGTAAGCGTTTTTGAGATTCTGGAGGTGTAGTTGAACTTTACTCTGTAAATAGGCACTGGCGAAAGCTAATATGGGTACTAGTACTAAAATAATGTATGCCCTTTGGATACTAGCTTATCAGCACGCTCTGTCTACTAATTGAGATTAATTTTAGAAAGAAAAAGCACTTATTGTTAAAGGGACATCACCACTCAAACATACATACGCACGCTTCACAACACAAAGCAAGAGTTACAAAAATATTAACTACAAAAAACAATGAGACAAAAAAGTAAAACAGTTGAATGCCAGCAAGTAAAGCAGTGCGTGCGTGTGTGTTTTGTTTATTCGCGCCATTTCATAATGACTTTTACGGATTCACACTATAGGAAGATCGTGTGCGCGCAAGCTTCCATAAAAAAAGAGAAAACGTTTTTCACCCCTTATACGTTGTCCGATTTTGTCAAATTTTTACATGTTAGAGATATTCTGAAAAACTATGCTCGCACGTCTTAATTTTTAAAATATTGTATGTTTCACAAAATATAAGAACCTAAAACTTTTTTGACTCAAAAATCTCTTCGAAATTTCGTCCATTTTTATCTAATCAAGCCTTGATTCAAAAAAATTAAAGACTTACAAGCGTAGTTCAGGATGTACGAAAACGAATGAGACCAGTTTGTCTTATGCCATATAGGTTTACAGGTAGGAAAACGTTTTCGCCCGCAAGCATATTTCGACCGTTGGCGTTCGAAATGAATGAAAACTCGCGCTGCGTTACGCCTGCACACAATCCTCTTAACTACAGTAATTAAAAAAAAATATTTTTTATAAATAAATATGCGCCAGACAACACACCAATTGTCTTGCTTTCGAACTAAGGAATTTTCTTCTTTGTGCTACGAATACCAGACAACGAGAATGACGGGGGCGTCTCCCATAAATTAATACATATAAACATCCATGACTTAGGTACAAATGTTCGTGCTCATCACACAAACATTTGCCCCTTGCGGGATTCGAACCCGCGACGCCGGCATAGTAGTCAGGAGCGCTAACCACTACACCAAACGCGTCTTCAAATTACTCAGCTATCATCTCTTTCCCTAGGAAAACAAAGAGAAAGAGCACGACGTCCGCTACACGGCTGTCATGCGAGCCGTGGTCTGGCGATACGTGTCAGCCATGCACAGGAAGACGGAGGATGAGCCAGTTACGGAGGATGATGTCAACGAGCTGAAGGGCGACGTCTCCGCGCTGCGATACGAGCTGCTCGAGGTGTTCGAGAAGAACGGCATGGACGTCTCTTTCACCGACAGGAAGGAGAAGAGTGAGTACGACGAGGAGACAGTTGCTCAGATTTCAGGGCCGTCTTTTAAGGAGCTGCTGATGAAGTGGACAAAGACGTGACTGGAAAGCTGCTTGGTTAAATCCTTAAGCTGAACGTTTAGGAGCTAAGGCTGTAGAAGCTCATGGTGACGCAAAAGTAGCAGTTATATCTTTTTTTATGAATACCAGGACAGCTGCGTGTCAAAAAATGTATTTTTTTCGACTAGTTAAGATAAGTGTGAGGCACAAATGTCTTCTTCTTTAGTAGATGATCACAAAGCTGCTGCATTTAAGATTGTTCCTGATTACGCAGTTAATGTAAGTAGTTGCTAAAGCTGTTTAGGTGAAGGACGACGCTATGCAGTTTAAAAGCTGCTCCGATCTTTGCGTGTTTCCTATGATATTTACAGGAAGCTAAAAATTGACCAGTAGATGATTAAAACTTTGACTAAGTTAGTAAGTTTGACTGGGGAGTTTTCCGCGCTTAGCCGCACGATTAGGCCATTGTGCGTTGGACCTTCTTCTTCATTCTAACCACCCCAGGCTTTTTCCAGAAGGCTAGCAACCTGCCTAGTTTATTACTTCAAAATTTTTACGTATTCCTACATTCCCTTTTCTTTCCACAGCTGTTCTAGGAAAGCGCATGAAGGTATGGGAGCGTCGGCTCATGAAGGACTTCCAAGTAGCGCCTGTGGCCGGCGCGGACGAGGAGCGGCCAGAGAACGAGGACGGGCTGTCGCGGTTCAGGAGGATCGCCAAGATGGCCGTCGCCAACACCAGCACCGCCAAGTGGGACCAGACGCTCGCACAGACTGGCATCTCGTGAGTATTTAGATATTGACATAGCAGGCATATCCTAAAACATTATGCAACCCTGGTCCTTCAAAGCTGATACCAGCAATGTCTACTTTTTTTTTTTATTCTTACAAAATTCACAGCTCTTGGTACAAATTAAGCTTATCTTACATACTAAACTAACAGCCAATAACGAATTTACTTTTTTTTTAAACATAGAAAGTAAAATCAAGAGTTGACATGGGCAATCAATAACAGGTTTAATAAAGTGCGTGTGTATACTTGCTACCTACTATAAGATTTACTTATTTACTCGTTGACTAAGTATATAAACCTAAATTTAAATGGATTTATTACATATTTATATATGAATTACTTACTTGAAGGTAACTCGAAGGGAAAAATGGTTCTACAATTATTAAGAGTGCGAACGTAGTTATCTACATAGAAAGCTGAAGGTCTAAATTAAGTCTCGTTTGTCAATAATTTGAAAATATCTATTTTAAAAGGGGTATCTTCGACATGATTTTCTCTGATACAAAAGTCAATCAATCGTGTTTCGACAACTCTACAAAAGAAGCAAATGTCCTAAAGAATCATTTCATTAAATATTACTTTCGTGTGTGGTTTAATTACAAAGTCCGACACAACATAATGTATACCCGCTTATCACCAAATCATCAATCATCATCGTCATCTCATCTCATCTCATCGTCATCTTAACGAGCTTGGACCCACAGTAGATACCTACAATAGATGAATAACCTACTATGTATATAATATGTTAGTGTTAGTCATTCGTAGCTATGAAACCCTGGTACCCTGGCAACCTGGACCTACCCATTGAAAACTATTATATCCTTGTACACAACTTCTAACGGTCCAGATGGAACCCTGGTACTTGGCGGTGTAGGCTATCGTAGCTATGGCACCCTGGCACCTGAATCTACTAGCTGCTGAATATCTAAGTTACACTGGTGTCTAGTTGTACAGCGTGTCCCAAAATAGTGTATGTCTTAATATGAGACCATCTTTAAAGAAGTTTCATTGAGCACCCGTGGCTAGGGTATAAGACAACAAGGTGACACTCTGTATGTTTTTGAAACATCCCTCTATCTGTATCTTGGATTTAGAGCGTCTTGTGAGTAGCCCGGGTAGCGGGTGTGAACGAGTAGCGGCTGGAGAACGAAGACGGGCTTTCTTACGAAAGTTATATTGATACCTAAAAAGCTTTTAAGGCATCACATGTCTATTTGTAACCATTTCATACACACGGTGTGAGTTACGGATATGTACACGTACTATGATAATCTACATGCTCCATTTTCACATAATTTTAGAATGTTTACTAACTGTTCCTATTTCTGGTATAACCAAATTTGGAAACAATAAAGTGCTTATTAGTTCCTCTAAAAATATTATCTGTACTCGAATTTATATTTGGCCCACTGTCTGATAGGAAATTCTAATAAAATAACCACACCTAAAATATAGTTATTGTATACTTGTGTAAGGACGTTGTCCAAGAGACGCAATGCGAATTATTTATGTTAAAATATTTTTTCTACCGTCAAGTTATTAAATGAATATATGACCCTATTTTAAAACAGGCACATAGATAGATAGTAACGATGTTTTGCTATCATTAGTTAATAGTAAGTTTAAAGTTTTTAAATCATGTTGTTTTGTGTCAGGAGTCAAATCGGCCGCTGTCGTACTCGCGAGTCTTTCAAGAACCAGCAAAACTTACAACGTGCTATGGACGAAGCCAGGAAGCTTGTTCTTAGATCACCTTTACCAGGTAAAATATCACAACACATTACCTGTACCTTATAAAAAGTAAAATTATTCAATAACTTAAAAATTTCAGTTGCACTTGTAAAAAGCAACTGCCTCAGACGAGGAATCGAACCCCGTGTCTTACGCTATCCGGGCGCATGCCTTTACCACTCGGCTACCGACACATTGGCAAGCTTGTTAAATTTTGCAAGTGTTTTCTTTAACTTCTAGGCTGTGTACCTCATCATTGTTACGAGATTGCTCTCACAATATCCGAAAAATAGTAGATTGTTATACAAGGGGAGAAAGCGACCCATTTCACTCGAGATGTTTCTGGCGCTCGAACGAAGTGAGTGCGCCAATAATTCGAGAGTGAAATGGTGCTTTCACCCGAGTTAAACATACTATTTTTCATTTTGACTGTGAGGAAAAACATTAAATTTACAATAGTGGTTGTAGATGTAATGGTCAGGTATTATGTAGTACAACGAGAAAGGAAAACTCAAGTTTTTGCACAAAAAGACAGTTAATTTACAGTTCTCCAAACATCTTACATGATTAGAAAGAATAACGACACGAATACATGAAAACAGTACGAAAAAGCAGATATATACGAAATAATTAAAATCCTTGTAAACAATATCGATCGAATTTGCCCCACAGATAATAATTGTCAAAATTTAAAAAAGTAGGCATAGAGTTCAAAAAGAAAAAATTACACTGACAATGTAAAAAAAAAGTGTCATCTTGGTATTATGGCGGGAAGCCGAATATTTTAATCACAGATTACTAAATGTATATTTTAATTATAGATTGAATCGATTGAATATTTTTAAATCAACGATCATAATAAACATGTTTTTCAATGTATAGCTAAGCAAAAATGTTTATTATTTTTATAATATGATGTGACTCAATTATCTTTGATCCAAGCTTTGACTGCATGCCTTGACTCTATACCATGCCAATTAAAACTAAATTACTTTCCACCCTAGGGATGGATAAGTTATTTTCCACCCGGCTATCTACACAGGAAAGTGCTATTTTCCGAACAGGAGAGATGAAAAATATTTATAATTTTTAAAAGGTATAGGCATGTGCCCGAATATCGTAAAACACGGACTTCGATTCCTCGTCTGACACAGTTGTTTTTTACAAGTGCAATTTATATTATTAAGTTTTATGGTGACAAAACACTATAAAAACAAAAATATAATAATGATTTAAGTTAAGTTAAGTTTGCCTGTAAGCATCCCACTGCTGGGCAAAGGCCTTACCTCAAATGTGAGGTAGTATGAGCCATACTCCACCACGCGGGCTCAGTGCGGATTGGCGGAGGGGGTGTTTCCAAGGCAAGCGACCAACCTTGCTGTCAGATTTTATCAAGCCGCCCAATAATGATTTAATAAAATTTATTTTATGATTAGGTTCTCGAGGCATGTCCCCCATAGACATGCCATTGACTCCTGGCCACAATCTATTGGAGCTCATCAAGGACTTTTCCACTGAAGTCGGGGATGTTCCTACCTCACCCATGCCGGGTACGAAAACACCGGGTACGATCCTTTATTTTATACCTTTCTTATTATTTTCTTAGGTATGAACACTACGTCAAGGTAAACACTGCGGTGTCCTGTATAGTGGTTTTAAGAATTAATTTTCAACAAAAATGTCCTGTATTATAGGTAAACCGTTTCATTGAGACTTTGTACAGTGGGCGATAGCGGGTCGCTCAAGGGGTGCGGGCGGCGCGGAAACATCCGCCCGCGCCGCTCACTAACCTCGCTCTCGTCTCCCCCGCATCCCTTTGCCTCGCAGGAGAGGTCTCAATTTCGCGGTATACCTATAGAAGATGGCGACTGTATATTCTTGTGTTAATTTTTTTTCTGCAAACTTGTATCGATTTTTTCCAATAGTCACGTACGTTTTCAATTTATCTCAAACTACACTTCACAATCCACTTAGTCCAAATAAATTCTCCTAGGCCTTCCTCTTCCCCTTTGCCTCCTACTTTTCCTTCCATGATATCGTCAATGTCATGTCATACTAGGAGGTCAAGAGATAGGCAAACAAAAGAAAGGAATGGCGATTAAACCACCGTCAAGAACGAACACGCAGTTACTGTGGCAGTTATTATATAAATTCATAAAATCAATTTGTTCTATATCATATAATGGTACGCATTTGAGTAATTAAATATAAGAAAAGTTAGATACGGGATTGCTACCATGTACCTTATTATTTAGCTTCCGATATTTCGGCACTGTTGCGAGCGCCATGATCACGGAGTAACTGAAGAGAACTTGCGGGTGGGTTGTTATTGGCAGACATATAGGTCTACCCTCCTTCGAAGTCGTTTATTCCGCTCGCCGCCGGTACCATTGTTACGAGTACCTTAGCTCCAAATTCACCAAACATAAAGTTACGAGTACCTTAGCTCTTGGACTACAAGACTGCGAGGGTCGTATCGTGAGGGTCGGGACCTGTTGTGTATTTTATTTCATGCATGTACCAGATATTGTTATTCAATATTTATCGTGTAATTCTGCTGTACGTTTATTAACGAAGGTTATTAATTTCCGAAGGGTCTAACAATTTGTCTTAAAAGTGAACAGGTAAATTTAAGTTCATTCTGAAAGGTTCAAAATAATTGTCTGATTTTTTGAGTATGTTTTGATTATTAGTTATTTAATTTGAAATTTTCAGATAAATGGTAGTAAAGGTTAATCATTATTTAAAGTTAAGTATTCTTATTTTCTTATGCGTAAAGTTATTATAATTTAGGTATTCTCAGTTTTAAAAAATAATAATTGAAAAATGATATTATTCAGTCTCTTTGAATGATATTTTGACAAGTCATTTTATTTTTAAATTAAAAAACAATGATAATTGCCAAGAAAAAATTAAAACTAAAACATGCAACATAAGAAAATAAGACTACCCTATTCAAAAACGAAACCATTTCCTTGCCTAAATTGTTATTGCATTGTACTAAAATATTGTATTTCTGATAAGACAGGTCACAGTGAGACGTAATTTTTATTCAGAACTTATGTATCTGTGTTCCACAATAAATGAATTTGAATTTGATTTGATTTGATTTGGAGATTTGCCATTGTATTAGTGAAAGAATCAGTCAGATGATGATGATGATGTTGCCACTTTTTGGACGCAGAAAGTTTCATTGCCACTGACTCGAAAAGAAGAAGAAGAAGAAGAATTTGATTTGATTAGTATAAAATCGCATATGTGCAGGAGGTGAAAGCGGCATGGGTGCTCTCTTGACGGCCGCATCCGGCGCTCAGAGCCGCTCCATCTCGCCTAAACCGAGGACACCCAGCCCAGCCCCGCCCGCTGCAACGTCTAAGGTAAAATGAACTTTATTATCAATGGATTGTGTTCGTTAATTTGACTAAGAGCGCTTACATATATAAGCGAATAAATATGAATAATATGTGTAATAGTATAGTAATAATATGAATAATAAATAAATAAATAATAAATAAATAAATATTGGACACCAATCACATAAATTGCTCTGATCCCAAAGTAAGTAGCTAATGCACTTGTGTTATGGGTATCAGACACAACGGTGGTACCACAACACCCAGACCCGAGACAATGTAGAAAATTATGATTTCTACATTGACCCGACCGGGAATCGAACCCGGGACCTCGGAGCGGCGACGCCTTGAAACCCAGCGTGCTTAGCCACTACACCACGGAGGTCGTCAGGAATGAGCAGCGTAAGGGCCGTGCGACAGTCGCAATGCTGATAAGTTTATTACTGGGGTGACTCAGCGACCCAAAGTGAGTCTTGGCCTCCGACACCAGATCACGCCATGCCTCTCGGTCTTGCGATAATTCTTGCCAGTCGCTATGGCCGAGGTGAACAGGTCTTGAGCTACAACGTTCATACATATTAAATGGCAGCAATGGCATGTATGAGCATTCTCTGCTGCCGCGCTACTGTCGCTCTAATGTGAAGGCCCAAGTACCCTGTCAAATAAACTGCATAAAATGAAGTGTCACGTTTGGTGCAGTGGTTACCGCTCCTGACTACTGAACCAGCGGTCGCGGGTGGAATTCCAACCCAAAGGGCAAATGTTTGTGTAATTATATGTATTTAAGTATTTATGGGAGACCGACGTCTCTGTAATAAATAATCGTTGTCTGGTACGTCGTAACACAGGGAAGAAAATTCATAGTGATATTTTGTGAGATCTGTCATTTAAGCGGGAGAAGCCGCGGGGAACCGCTAGTTGGGTTATAATCGTGAATATCGTAACAGCCAGCATCGCAGGCGACGACCCCGGTGCCAACCCCTCGAGGGCCAAGCCCTGCTCCCAGCGCAGCGCCCAGGACCATGAGCCCCGTACCTGATGAACCTGCCCAGCCAGGTACGTAAAACCATGACAAACATTTACAGTAGAAGTTGTTAACTTTTTAGTAGCATAAATAACCATCACACCCTTAAAAAACTCATGATCCATGCCTGTAATAAATTTGAGATTTCGTCATATATTTTTTTCATAAACATTTTTGTCATAGATATTAAAAAGTAAGCTAGCACTAAAATCTAAATTAAAAACTTGTGCGTACGATTAAACTTAGAATATTAACACGTTCCGGGACAGTGCCCGCCTACAGGCGTGAAAACAATAAAACATCTATTGTGTCTGGAGTAGTGTCCCGGAACGTGTTAAGAGTACCACAGAACAGTCAATGATAAACTTATTAATTTGCCTATATGCCAATATTGCCAATAATTTACTGATTTCTCATTTTTATGTCTAGAACCCAGTCCACTAAAGGCTAAGAGAGTGCCAGGGGAATCACCACCCAAAGTGATCAAGAGGAAACCGTCGGTGCCGCCGACGCAGGGAGACGACCAGGTATGTCCTCAGGTATAAATACCTAGTAAGAAAATATAACAACTATACTTAAGTGTGAAGTTCATTTTTTGATTATTGTCAAAAATATTGATAATTGTACATTTTTGATGAATATGCTTCTATGTAAAAGTTAAGAATCAGTAAAAATCAATTCACCAGTTTTTAAAGTTAATTATATTATTATGCAGATTATTAACACACTACCTCATTAGTGTAGTGGTTTTATTACGCTGGTTGAGGGTTTGAATCCCGGGTCAGGCCGAAATTTGTTTCCTGTGAAGAAATAAAAAGTGCCCTAGTATATTGCGCACACACTTGAGCACTGCGCCCGCGCTGATAGTCAATCTCAGTTGAGATTGTCCGCCGTGGTCGGATGCGACCAGGAGGACGTTATTTTTACTAACAGACGAAAAGACATGTCTGCCTGTCTTTGAAACGGACATATCGGTAGACAGACAGAACATATTGATAGATGGACATACACACGGACGGATACTAGGCGACACAGACAGGCGAACACACGGGCATCTAAGACAGACACATACTAACAGAGATACAGTAGTAGCTTGTTTAGAGGATAACCTTTTGACGTATTCAGATCTGAAAGGGGAAGCGCTTCCTGCCGACCGAGGTGTTATTAGTCGGGGACTATAGTCCAATGTTATGCCGTCTTGGTGTTCTATATAAAGTTAGTCCGATCTAAAACTCACATATCGCGGTTCAGGATTGAAGGAGTTAGGCTACCGGTGCCATCTAGCCGTTTCGGAGCCGAGTTAAGTTGCTATGTGTATCGCCACAACGTCTTGCCTAATTACCTTTAATGTCAAATGCATTCTCACAGGTCACAGAAAGTACAGAGGATAGCAAATCGCGTGAGGACATCGCAGTGGCGCGGCCCGTGGCGCCCGAGATCAAGCCAGCGGAGGGCGCCATACCGCCCCCGCCGCCTGCTAAACCTAAGGTAATTACTATTTATTGCTT
Organism: Pyrausta aurata; assembly: GCA_963584085.1. NCBI lineage: Eukaryota > Metazoa > Arthropoda > Insecta > Lepidoptera > Crambidae > Pyrausta > Pyrausta aurata. The sequence goes on along the minus strand of OY757267.1, from coordinate 9,437,490 downwards.
GCAACTTCGTCTGCGTATTAGTCCTACTACTATTATAAAGGCGAAAGTTTGTATGGATGTATGGATGTTTGTTACTCTTTCACGTAAAAACTACTGAATGGATTTGAATGAAACTTTACCACAATATAGCTTATACATCAGAATAACATATAGGCTACAATTTAGGGCTCTGCAGTGCTTAGTTACCGTATTTCTTACTTATTACTAGACTAGACGGGACGAACCTGAAGTCCACGCGAACGAAGTCGCGGGCAAAAGCTAGTTAAGATATAATGCAAGGTGACTTTGCAAGGGGGTGCCAAATTTTAGGAGGTGAATGAGACCATCAATACCTGCAACTTTTACTAAGGGGTCATCGGTCAAACCTATAGATTTTTTTTCCTACTTCTCCATACATTATCTACACTAATATTATAAAGAGGAAAACTTTGTTTGTTTGTTTGTTTGTTTGTTTGTTTGATTGTAATGAATAGGCTCATAAACTACTGGACCGATTTTGAAAATTCTTTCACCATTCGAAAGCTACATTATCCACGAGTAATATAGGATATATTTAATTTTGAACAAAAATAGGGTTCCGTAAGATATTAGGGTTTTTCGGACACAAGGTGTAAAAAATCAACCAATCTACACTAATATCTACACTAATATTATAAAGAGGAAAACTTTGTTTGTTTGTTTGTTTGATTGTAATGAATAGGCTCATAAACTACTGGACCGATTTTGAAAATTCTTTCACCATTCGAAAGCTACATTATCCACGAGTAATCCTACTACTATTATAAAGGCGAAAGTTTGTAAGTATGGATGTATGGATGTTTGTTACTCTTTCACGTAAAAACTACTGAATGGATTTGAATGAAACTTTACCACAATATAGCTTATACATCAGAATAACATATAGGCTACAATTTTTGAGGTTTCTAATGTGAGGTCGTAAAAAAACACATTTTTTGCGCTACTAGACGGGACGAACCTGAAGTCCACGCGAACGAAGTCGCGGGCAAAAGCTAGTCGTCAATATAGCTGGTTGATTTAGTATGGGGCACCTGAAATTTTATTTAAGATTTCGACCATGATTGATGATTTCGGTCTCATTTAAATCCAAAAATTTGGCACTCCGTTGCAATGTCACCCTGTATACTAGCTTTGGCCCGCGATTTTGTTTGACAAAAAATAGAGTATGGTATCAAACTATCAAATCGTTTTGTTTTTATGATTCAGCATTATCTTTCTATACGTTAATATTAATAGAAATCCGTTCAGCTGTTTGATTGTAAAAACGTATATGTAATCAAAATGTTTTCACCTTCGCCTGTGCCATCGATCCTTATTTTATTTAGACATTAAAACCTGTCCTTCCTAGGTGACCTTACATACAGACTGATCTACTTACGATTTAATGTAAAACATCAAAAGGGTAACTTATTATTATCCAATTACGATTGCAATGTAACATCCAAAGGGTAAATTATTATCAGAAACGTGTGTCATGTCCAACTGCAGTGCAAAGGCCTACCTTTCCTTTCACCGCCCACCAATGTAATGTTGTTCTTGATTATTTATAAACAGTGTAGGTGTCTTTTATGTTTTAATTTGGAAATGTGCCGAAAATTTCGGCCGTATTAAAACAGTTTTTAGAGATATTTACGTCCAGCATATGTAGATGTAGTCAGTATATACGGCTCTTGCCGTCTCTCTCGCTCACAATTTGATAAAACCTGTTTGGAAAGGATGAAAAGATTTGGAAATAGGGCCATTGATTTGACGACCGAACCCCATGTAGGGGTCACAGGTTGTCACATGTTTATATTGCAATAAACAGTTGCACTCATGACTCAATAGAGAACAGTCGTTTCATTCCCGCCTCCTCACACTTACCTACCTGTACACACACATACACATATACTTATATGTGGTGACCCGCGATAGAATACGCGTTGCTCGCGGTTGTGTTCGGACGTTTTGCGTGAAAACATGTTTCCGGCGAATTATGCAGACCCGCCGATGCCGCCGCCGGCAAGCTCAGCTCCAGCACTAGCCCAGGAGCCACCAGGAAACGTATCTGACATCTCTGCAGTCACGGTTGCAGGCAAGATTCCAGATTTTTGGCCCGAGAACCCACGCCTGTGGTTTGTACAAGTGGAAGCCATCTTGACACCCCAAAAAATGTCGGATGCTAACAAATATTACATGGTCGTGGCAAAACTGAACAAGGAGGCCATACAGCAAGTGGCAGACATACTGTCGAAACCACCGGAGTACAATAAATTTGAAACCTTGAAAAATAGACTTCTGCAAATATACGAAGAGTCGGAGACGAGACAGATCCAGAAATTGATATCGGAAGTAGAATTGGGTGACCAAAAACCCAGTCAACTGCTGAGAAGAATGAAGGAATTAGCTAGAGGAAAAATAGAAGATGACACCCTGAATATACTTTGGCAAGGTCACTTACCGTCTTCAGTGAGAGCTGTCCTCACAGTGACATCGTCCCAGGACCTAGATAGTCTTGCAAGCGTAGCGGACAAAATCATGGAAACCTACCAGCCGGCACGCATCAGTGAGGTATCCCGTAGTCGACAAGAACCTGTAACAGCATTCGATGTAGCAGCAATAATGGCGGAGATATCAAAAATAAACGTGAAAATGGCAGAAATGCATCAGGACAGGGAGAGATACAGAGACAGGAGTAGGAGCAGGAGCAGGAACAGGAATTTTTCCCGGTCAGCTACCAGGAGCAGCAGGACGCCTGAGAGTCCGAACTGGTTGTGTTCGTACCATTACAGATTCAGAGCGCGAGCCAGGAAGTGTGTACCACCGTGCAACTGGAGGAACCCCACAGCACCATCGCAGACACCGCCACCAGCGTCATTGGGAAACTAGATGAAGTGCAGCAGACGGCGGGAGGCTGCACGATTAAGGACTACCGCCTGATTGTAAGTGACAGAATCTCTCGTATACGATTTTTAATCGACTCAGGTGCACATGTATCGGTTTTGCCCAGATCAGTAATTAAAAATAAACAGGATCTATGTCATAACTCCAACTTTAAATTGTTCGCAGCAAACGGTTCTGAAATAAAAACATACGGAACCAAGACGCTCACGCTAGACCTAAATTTGAGGAGATCATTTAAGTGGACTTTCATAATATGTGACGTTAAGCAACCTATTTTAGGGGTAGATTTTCTTAACTATCATAGGTTAATCATTGATATTAATGGCCGTTGTTTATTAGATAAATTAACTAATTTTGCAGTGTATGGATCGATCGTAAACAATTCTGAGTTGGCTATTTCGACCTTGCGAAGCGATCACCCGGTATATGATATATTGAAGCGATATCCAGAGGTTCTCAAACCTTTGTCATTCAAAGAGTCACCTAAGCATTCAGTTTATCACTATATAGAAACTACAGGTCCACCTGTATTTTGTAAACCTAGGCCGTTACCACCTAACCGTTATAAGTTAGCTAGAGAAGAATTCAAAAACATGATAGAAGCAGGTATATGTAGACCATCGAAATCGGCATGGGCTAGTCCCTTACATTTAGTTCCCAAAAAAGATGGTCAAGTTCGCCCTTGTGGTGACTATAGAGCTTTGAATGCCATCACTAAGCCTGATAGATATCCGGTCCCAAGAGTTCAAGATTTTACATATTTACTTAATGGAAAAACAGTATTTTCTAAAATCGACATAAAAAAAGCGTACCACAATATTTTAATTAATCCAGATGATATACCAAAAACAGCTATTACTACACCATTTGGACTTTATGAATTCGAGCGCATGACCTTTGGTTTGAGAAACGCTTCCCAAACGTTTCAACGCTTTATGACTAACTCAGTGTTATCAGGTTTAGACTTCGTGTACTGTTACTGCGACGATATTTTGATTGCATCAGCAAATGATACAACACACAACGAGCACTTAGAACAAATATTTAAACGGTTAGATGAATACGGTATAACAATTAATTTAGAGAAATGTACATTCAAGGCAACGAGTATAGAATTCTTGGGGTATGAAGTCACAGTGAAAGGTATCAAACCATTAGAAAGCAAAGTTAAAGCAATTTTAGACTATCCGAAACCTCAAAACGTAAGTCAGTTACGAAAATTTTTAGGCATGGTCAATTTTTATAGGAATCATTTACCTTAACCATTAACATTAACCATTGCTTAAGGCTAACAAAATTACAACAATTACATTACCAAAATGCAATGTACATCTAGAGTAGATCAACGGATCCATACACTCGTAGGACCGGTTATAATATTTTAAATAAGAATGAAAAATTTTTTTACGATCTTAGAATTATCGTTCAACCAACAAGAGTCTCAAAAAACAGAGATAGAGCCGACAATGAGGTCACCCAGAAAGAGCTTGTTCACTGAAGTGAATGATGAGTGATGCTAATGATTTAGTGTAAGTTATAGAATCTGGGCCCAAATTCTCGCGTCAATCAAACTTTCCATGTGGTAATTCGATTACGAATTTCATCGTTTCTCAAAAAAAATAACTCATATATCCACTCCTGATCCTGGCCTGATTACCATGTGGTTTAAAAAGTGCCTTTCTATTGCTACAAAGAAAAGGGGAAAGTGACCCCATACCACGTGGATTACAAATGTCCAAAGGGACATAAGAGTATTAGGCTCCAAGAGCAAGACGCCCAAGCAAGATAGAATAGATTCGTACGAGAATTTTGTCTTACGAGATTGTCTCCCCTGGTCAGTGTCTCAAATAAACAGTATTCACGTAAATTACCTATACAGGCCCCACCAGCGCCAACCATGGAGGTGACACCAAGCACGCCCCCCGTGCACGCGCCACCAAAGTCACCCACGCCGGAACCGAAGCCGCCGTCGCCTCCGAAATCCCCATCGCCCACGCCCAGGGCTCCATCGCCCGCACCTAGGGCTCCATCCCCCGCGTCCAGGGCTCCGTCCCCCGCACCTAGGACGCCGTCGCCGCAGCCTTCTATTTCTGTTCTGGTGAGATGACTTTATTTTGATACCTCTTAGCAATAACCTGCCTATTTTATACTATACTTTTACATACTTACCCTAAGGGAGTAAGTATATTCATAATAACTATAACACTGCAGCTATTACACTGTTTTGTCTCATTCAACAGTGTAATAGCTAAAATTGGTTTAAAAGACCGTTTGAGTTAGTATGAATAAGGGGGTTTATTTTCTTTATTTACTTGTCACTCTTCCTGCGTTTTTTTAATAGAATAAAAATCAAATTGGCGCCCAACTTGGGGTAAAAAGATGCCGCATCATGTATGATAATTTTCTCTGTAATGTGGAGTATTAATTTCAGAGGTTAAGAAAAGCTGAATGCTTTTTATAAGAAATATCCTCAAAGCATTGTTTTAAATAGGAGTTGCTTAGTAATATCTCATTCGATATCAAAACGATATTTTGATATGATCACATCTAATTTTATGACGACACGTATGGTGTAGCGGTTAGTGCTCCTGACTCCTATGGGACCGACCGCTGGGGTCGCGCGTTTGAATCCCGCAAGAGGCAAATGTTTATTTGATGAGCACACATTTTTACCAAAGACATATGCTTATATGTATTTAAGTTTTTATGGGAGAGGCCTCCGTTATAATCGTCGTCTGGTATTTGTAACGCAAGGAAGAAAATTTCTTACTTCGAGACCGAGACAATTTGTGTGTTATGTGTGGTCTGGCGCAAATTTATTTATTTAACAATAGCTACGTCATGTGTGCGTTTTGACAATCGCGTCCATTCCCCATAAATACTAATATCGCGCGAACTTTAGGTATCTAGCTGTAGGTAAACCGCTTCATTGAGACTTTCACTCGAACCCCTCACGTATAGATAGTGCCAGGGCGTCTACTCCCTAAGCCCGTAGTTACGGCCGTAATTACGGGCGAAGGTGTTTTCTTTGGCTATCATACTTATTTATCTAATCTGAATAGTATCTACAACTAAAAATAAGATTTTGAGACCAAATGGTCGTTGATTATTTGTCTAATAATAGATTACAATTATATTTGGCAAAGCGTGGCTAAAGAAAACACCTTCATTCGTAAATACGGCCGTAACTACGGGCTTAGGGAGTAGAAGCCCAGCCACGAAGGCGCGCGCCTTTTATTTTTGATTGAGGAAAGCGCGGGTTGCGAGTTGTGTGGCAAATATTAAAATATCAAATAATATACATTTAATAATTGTATTCATTATAATATCATTAAATATTGGCAAAAACTTGCACACATGTACAATAAACGATAAGGACGAGAGATGGCGCGCGCCTTCGTGGATGGCACTATCTATACCGCGCTCTTGCATCCCCCCGCGCCCCGCCACCCCGCAGCGGAGGTCTCAATGAAGCGGTTTACATATAAATCTTAAATTAGAGAATAATGATTGTAACACACGTTTTTTATCTATTCCAATAGCCCCCCGCCCCGCCGTCGCCGCCAAAGCGCCTCTCATCAACCTCAAGCACAGAACAGCTGATTCCCCCCGCGTCGCCTGAGCCTCTTCGTCCGGGCAAAAAACTCGACGAGATCAAGACCATCAAGAGACAGCCTAAGACTGGCTGGCTGTAGGTTGAGAACCACTGCCTGTGTTTATTATCCCTGCCAATGCGATCAGCGTGACTGTATCGTCTTTGTTTACCATCTCTGCCAATCCTTTAAAGAGTGACTGTAGAAAGTCCAACATGTGGATTTCTGGAAAGATATTTTCATAGCTGTGGGAAGGTTTATGAAACCATTGATAACACTTTCTTATGTATGTATTAAATTAAACCCTTTGGCCATTAGACATTTTGCTTTAAAAGTAATGAGAAGGAAATAAGTAAAACAACACATAAACGTCCTCTCAATTTGAAACACAGACCCGTAACTATTAAGGTGTTCTTTTATCAACATTTAAACTTAAAATATCACTGTCTATAGACATTGAATCCCATTTAATTAATAGTAGGTACCTAAAAACTATGATTGTATTCTATGCCACTGCCCACATATGTACATACAAATTGATTTATGCAGATAAAATTAGTATATGCTCTTCTCTGTCGTCCATTTTGTAATAAAGGTAGTAAATTATTATTTTAAGTAGCAGCAACACCAGTAATGGCAGAAGGGTGAAGATTTAATATATCAGAAAAGGCTTTTTAAGAGGCGGGAAACCTCCATTCCCCTCAAATCATGACCATTGGCCTGTTTTATAGATCATCGATACACCCATCCTTCTTCTACCTTCCTTTTCTTTTACTCTGTCATAATTTACGCAAAGATGAATATTTTTGTCCTTAATTGGCGTCATCGCAGTTACAAAGAATCCACGTGAAATATATTCAATCGTATAAAATTGTTCGATCTCCTCGATACAGGGCCGATCGGGTGACAAATAAAATGCGAGCAGACGTGTAGTTTCAGAGCGTCAAATTCATGACTAATATGAATGTCTGTTAGACCGTTATCGTCGCTTTATCGTCGCGCTATCGATTCTGTATCGATGACCCTGCTATACATGGTGTTTTTATTTTATTTTAATTTTATTTAAACAGGAACACAAACAGCTAAAAATACACACTAAATTAATATAGCATTGTCAGTGTTTGACATCTTAAATTTTATTTTTATTTATTTATTTCATTCATATGTGAACGTATAGGTGTTACAAAACTACCAGTAACGAATTAAATGACGGAGGTATGGAGGTACTCAGAATCAGTAACTTAACAATTTTTCCCTAGAAACAACATAGTCAATTTTTTTTTATATTACCCTCAAATATATAAAAAAAAATTGACTTCATAGAAATCAGATATTAGCAACTTGCTTGCGCAGGAATCTTTGTCAAATTAATTAATGAACTCGAAATCTCTTTCGCAATTGAAAACAAACATCCCACCAATGAAATTGGTAAACATGTTCATAATGTAATCATAATGTATTTTAGGCTTACACACTTTTCATAAACATTGGTTTCGAATTAGAATTCATTTCAATAGCATATTTTCTAGAAAAATAAGTTTGCTATGGAGTAAATTTTGCTATCTACAGCATTATAATTAGGTTCTTTGCATAAACAAATTAGATAACTAATGAATCACGCTAACGTGCAAAAATACATCCTGTATGTATATTTTTATTGGCGATTCCGATTTAAAGGGTGCTCTTATGGGCGGTAAAGTTAAGCTCTAGCGATGCCTTGTGACCATTGGTTGAGTAGGTCAGTTGAGTGGGGAAATGTGATGTGTCAGGGTTGACCTTATTTCATTTTGATCATTCTTACTTGTTTTTATTGAACTATCACGTACGGTCGATGTCTCTCGTATTTGAAGCTCTATTTTTGAATCATTCGCTTGGATATGGCGTGTGATAATAAATAAATAAAACTCTCAGAAAATCAACGAAAATCACTCAAAATATAGACGTAAGTATTTATAAAATTGAGCTCTCTTTTTTCAAATCTCTCCTGTGTGGATTTCAATTGATTTTAATACCAAAATTTGACTTTAATCAATGAAAATCACATGCCATCTTGACGCGAGTGATTCAAAATTAGGGGCCAAGGCCACTTTTCAACGAAACTCGGTTGCACACGGGACACAAAAACGGCCTAATTTCAAACAGAAGAGGACGTGTGGTGCAAGCGGTTTCGGATCCTAAACCCATCATCATCAGATCATGTGTTCTGTGTATGTTTATCATCATTCTTTTGTTTACGCGACCGCCGTCAATCCCTGAGCGATTAAAAAAAGCTTAGGAGGCCAATTCTCGTGCAGTTCGTATACGAAAAAAATTCACCGATCGAGTTTTCTTTTTCAAAGAAAATACAGTTATTGCTTTATCTGGTTCACGATTTCTATGCATTTTGATTTCTTTCGTGCGTTATTTTTTTAACGTGGATATATTACTTGATTTTTTTCGGTAAAACAGGGATACTCGTAATCGAATTACTATACGAAAAAGTTCGATCACGCGAGAACGGCCTCCTGGCCACTTTTCAATGACACTCGCTTGCACAAGTTGCACACGCGACACAAAAAACGGCCGTAATTTCAAACAGAAGATAACGTGTGGTGCAAGCGGTTTCGGATCTTGAACCACGGATGTGTATGTGTACAACATTCTTTTGTTTACGCGACCGCCGGCTGCCTATTGATCTCTGAGCGTTTAAGGTGGTTTCGGCGCGAGAGACCTGGATTTCACCTGTCAGTTTATAGGCATAATCTGCTTTCCTAATTAAAAACAAGTAAGAATGATAAGGAGATAAGGTCAAGGTCAGATTACCTTTAGAAAAGCTCAGGATATTACTTCAGATTTGACGGCTACGCTTGTTTTTGAGTTTGATTAAAAAGTAGACCGTAAAAGCGTATAAACTTCAAAGTAGGTATCATATAATTGTCTTTTTTGTTTTTAGTGTTTTGTCAGTATACCGACTTAATATTATAAATTGTGATTGTAAAAAGCAATTGTGTCAGACTAGGAATCGAGCTATTTTTTATTTTCGCGCTAGTTGTGCCAAACGAATACTCAAGTTAAGTTAATATAGGATCAAATGATACTATCTCAATAGATCCTAATTTTTCATCAATACCTTAATAAAGTTTTGGGAAGAAAAAGTTTGGGTCAGGCCTAACCTTTATCATGAATGGGTTTTGATTCGATCAACTGTGAACATGTATGAAGCATGAGTTACTAAAAAAACTCTTTTTTTGGTGTCCTGCATGCTAATGAATGAGGTATTGAAATGACGTTTGAAATAATAATATTTATTTGCCTAAAGCTGAGGGGTAAATTGTGTAAAGCAATCGTATTAATTTGACAGTTCAAAACGTACGGTAAGTATGATCTGTCAAACCCTTTGTTCTTTGCCGTTCGACAGATCTTATCGTACGTTTTGAACTGTCAAATGAATAAAGTGTATAACTACAAATGGAATGGTTTGCCGCTGTAAAATATGTGATTGATTAAGTATTATGTGAATATATGTAACCTCTTTGAAGTACCTTTATTTTTGAAGTGCAATATAACATACAACTACTATTTTTGCTTTGCTTTATAAGTTATGTATTAATTAGCATGTTAACTGAAAATTACTAACAATTTGGCCCAATGCTAGTTTTATGTACCAACTAATATAAATTGAGCCAAAGTAGTAATAATCTACAAGGTAAAGTGAAATGGACAGTGTATTATGATAACCTATTTTGTACGAATATTGTGAACCAAGTAAAATAAAGCAATAATTATGTCTACCTACATGTTTTTCTAAACCTTTCGTTTGTCTTGAGTTTTGGATTACATTAGGTATGCTACCAAATTTTAATTGAAAAACTTTAGGCTATTTTTCCCTCAACAAGTTCATAAACATTAAGTTCTTTGGTTGTTCTTCTCTTGTCATTATAAACTAACATAAATCCATACATAGCTAATTAAAAGTTGGCAACCATTTAACAACTTTCACGAGAGTTCGAGAAATATTTTGTTTCTGGGCTGAAATAACGATTATCGCAATTCGAGTAGGTTAGAGATTAGTCCTTAACCTACTAATTTAACATTATCTTACGAAAATGATTTTTTTAAATGTAAGTACTAGGTGGAAAACCAGTAAGGTGTCCAGTGGGAGGTGTTTTATTGTTATCTGTGAAAACTTGTAATTTACATAAGGGATTAAACCACATTTTTTATTAAACTTCAATGCCTTTTAGCCAATAGAACCGAAGTGAGATAAGCCCGACATTTTTATAATGGTAACGAGCTTTAAACAGCACGCAAAAAGGCATGGAAAGAGAAAAAATACTTAAGAATAACTGAAATATCGTCTCTTAAAAATTGCTCTATATTGTAAAACTTTGCTTGTATTATTTAAGAGATAGATTTTTTTGCATGTTATTTGTTAGGTAGGTATGTAATTACTTACTTACTTATAATGTACAATGTTTAGCGCCTGTTTCACCATAGACGAATAATCACTAACCAGTGAATAACTTAAATAAGTATGGAACGTCATATCGTATGAAGTATTGGACAGTTAACGTTAACCAAAAATTAGGAAACAGCTTGTAAAAGTAGTACATTTTACTTAAAATAAAGAAAGGGTATGTAAAATGGGATTGCCTTTAAAATAAGGTTTTACCCTATTTATTGTCTAAATGACGGTCCAAATGTAAGATGAACTTCAGCAATAAAATTAAAATTAGTAAGAAAAGGTTGGATTTATCAAAGAGTTAATTATTTATAATGAAACCTTGCCCCAGGATGTACTACCTAGCTTGTATCAAAATTATATTAAAATTGAATTTCCTTTTGTCTTTATACTTGTAGAGTATTGTTAAAGAATCTGATAAAAACAGTGAGTTGGTACCACGTACAGAGAAGCTATGCCAAGCAAAAAATATGTCGCAAATATGACGACAACATTGTGACGTCTTCTTTGAAAATTTGAATTTGGCATTATCATTAGTACTACCAGTTGATGACCGTGTCGTCAATTCATGGAGCACAAAATTTGTTCGTGATGTCAGTTCCATACGCTAGTAATAGTACTTAGGTCAATGGATTAAAACTAGTTTGAACGCAAACAAACGTTTTTATTTAATAAAACTTACGAACTACTTTAACAAACTTTGGCTTACATTAACCTGGTTGTTGGATGGACGTTATAAAAATATAGTTAATGATCTGAGTGCGTAGATAGGCCACTAGAGATTCATTGGTTGACTAGATTAATGATTGTACTTACTTAGTGCATAGAAATAAATCGTATATGAATTATTTAAACTAAAATATTTTTAGAGTTATTACAATTTGGTTTAGGTACATTATAAAGTTTTACGCGTTCTAGTCAAAAATACAACTTAGATACACAATAAACTTTCGGGACTATACTTAAGTAAATGCATTTTCTCCGCAGGACACTTGATTTTTAGTAACAAAATACGTAATACTACCTACTTCTTACATCAATCATGTTTGCTTTTTGTGACACCCTATATAATAACTTTTTTTTTCATTTCATACGTATGCCTTGCTTGAGTGTGTAGGTAGGTGGATCTGATTTTAACCAGGTTCATACTTTAACTGCACACGATTAAACAGGTGCAATTGGTTTTTTGCTACTTAATCTAGTTTTACTACAAAATTGCGTTTCTGTAATAGGTCAGTAGGTACTAAAAGTAAAGTTTACAATATTTTAAAATGCTGAAGATAGTCCTATTTATATTCCTATGTTTTCTTTCTACCTCGTGTGTTCATAAGTTTTGAGACGAAAAAAAAGAGGCATAACTTTTTAAATAATTAACTTATATTTCTAAAATTTACAGGGAACACTAAGTAGATAATAATCAACAATAAAATATATCTATTATTCAAAATGTCCACCCTTGTTTTTAATACAGGCCCTTAGACGATTTGGCCAATCATCAATGGCGGCACGAATCTTTTCTAGCGGGATTCGCTTTGCTTCTCGAACAAGAGCTCGCTTCAGTGACTCCAAGTTTGGGTGGGACTTCTGGCCGGCCCTGAGCTCTAACTCAGTCCATAGAGAATAATCCAGCGGGTTGAGGTCGGGGCTAGAGGAGGGCCATTCGTTCGCCGCGATGAAGCCGGCACATTTTCCCTCAACCAAGCTTGGGTGGTTTTTGCTTTATGGGATGGTGCTGAGTCTTGCTGGAAAACCCAAAATTTGTTGTTAAATAAAGTATGAGATAGGGGTTTCACAACAGGCTCTAAGATGTCATTTTGATAATTCTTGGCTTTCACCTTGACGCCTTGTTGACAGAAATGGAGCGGAGTGACACCTTCATACGAAACTCCCCACCATACCATCACACTTGCCGGATGATGAGTACCTCCTCACCTACCTATTCTTATTACTACCTATCCTTGCTACTTTTGGCATAGACTTTATTGTTTTGTCGGTTGAACTTTTCTTCGACATTAAAAAAATTTCTCATCGGTGAACAGTATCTTCCTCGCATCGTGTCTCCTAAGCAGTAATGGACAACGTTCGCGTCGCAATTTACGAAGCCGATAGTTTAAAAAGTGAACTTTTCTACGGCTATACGCCTTTACCTTAAGATCATATTTCAATATTCTGTTGACTGAAACGCGCGAAATTTTAGTCTGCAGAGCAATTTTTTTCTGAGTGCCACATGGATTTCGGCGAAGTCGCTCTCGGATGATTTTGATGTTCGCAGGCGTCCTTACAGAGCGTGGCCGACCACTCCTTTGGCGATCTTGCAAGGAACTTGTCTCATTGTATCGTTTGATAGTGTAATACACGAAGTTACGGCTTACGCCAAAAGTTTTCACCCCACGGAAAATCTCCATTGGTGTTTTTCGCGCCTTAAATAGCGATATCACGGTCGCACGCAATTCTTTAGTCCCCTCCATCACGATAAAATTGACAGAAATAAATTTGAAAGTCAAAGGTATTAAAAGTAAACATTCCAAATTCAAAATTGGAAAAAGAATTAAATAGCAGCCAGTAATATTTAATTTATTTTTTTAACTACTAAGTTTGTCTCAAAACTTATGAACACACGAGGTAGATAATCCATTATATCCAGTAGATCTATAGAGAAGAGTTTCTGAGAAAAGTATTTTTTACAAGCTTTGGGTTTAATAATTTAATAATTTTCAAATAGGAAGTACCTACATCCCTATTAAGAAGAGTGTGTTGTAGTAGTAAAAATAGTTGCACTTAACCTAATTATTGCTCTATGAAGGCATTTACTCTCTCACTAATACGTCAATTTGGTCATTTCATTATGCCTCATGTATATTTTAAAATGTGGCAACATTATGGTGTTAGTGATATATTTTTATTTATCTAATTAATAAAAGGCACCTAGGTTCTTAATAATAATTAAAATTTACTTTAATACCATTTCCTTTAGTAAAGCAAATTGCTGTCACTCATGTAAATAGAGGACCTACCTACCGAAGTAATTTGGGACTTCAATGGCTGCCAATAAATACTTACTTAAAATTTATTCCTCATTTCTATTCGAGACAACCTGTATACTTTTTGTGTAGATTAAAAAATCTACAAACAGTTTACAAAATATTTATTGTATGGTTATAAAGAATAACACAGTAGCGCAAAAATAGGCCCATAAGTATTTCAAAAATGGTTGTATATTCACCACCGTTTTGTTGGTTGATAGAATTAAGAACTTATTTTAACAATTTATCTAATTGCAAATAGCTCTGCATTACGCCGGTTTAGTCATATAAGGAAATAACTATCTCTTGTTATTGCCTACTGTTAATTGATAATGATACATTGCTTCACGGCACAAAATATTTAGGCGTCCGCGCCTTCAGGATAGAAGTCCCAACAATTTTTTGCAACATTTAAACATACCTCAGAACTGATGCTTTTACAACTTACAGCCACCCAGAAACAACTTTGCCAGTGACTTTAGACTTCCCTTTATCGCTTACAACCGTAGTTGGCGTAGGCGATGGACTAGGCGAGACTCTCGCTGATGTCCCAGGTCGACTAGAAGAGTCGGGTTTAGGCGACCTAGATCTGGAATCTTGTCTAGAACTAGATTCTGGGATAGGAGATTTTGATAAGGTGGACCTAGACGGTGGTCTTGAGATAGCTTGAGGAATGGGTATAGGTGGTGGAGGGCTTTCAGGTGAGGGTGGAGTTGTTATAACTGGTGGGGGCGTTACGATTTGTTTGTACTGGGATTCTAATGCCGACGCTGATAAAATCTGTTCGGATCTAACACTAGGCGTTGGAGTGATTGGTTTCTGTAACTTTGTGTCCTCTGATTGGGTCATGCATAGGGTTCTGGTAGGTGATTCTGGCTCGTCTATCTGGATGATGTGTTCTTTTGTGTCGAATTGCGCTGGTGGAGTAAGGCGTCTGTCACTGATCGGGTCGAATTCTGGTGTCCTCGGCTCGGATGGTTCTTGAGATGATGACTTCAGTGGCCGTGTTTGTTCTGAACCGCCTTCGGAACCTAAAGAAAAGTAGTTTTAGAAACTTTGGAATTAAAATACAGCAGCACTTAGTACGTTGGTATTGATAGCAGTTACCTTTGGACTCAATGTCTGCTTCGACGGTCATTTCGTGCTCTTTCAATATGTCATCGTCAGAGGTTTCTGGAATGGGTGTTCTGGTGCGGAATGATTGACCTAAGAATACAAACAATAGGCATTAAGATAACAATATAAGGCATAAGGTTTTTACCTGCATTAGGTATTTTCACCTATATAAAGTTTTTTTTTAAAGAGAACTTCTTTATTGATATACACGTCTTAAGGCAGACAAGCTAATCTCATAAATGTTATTTAAATCAGAATAAGATTTATGTAAAAAAAAAAAACGTTTTGATTTTATAAAAAACAGATGAAATTAATTTCTGCCAACAAAAAGGTGAAACCGTGTTACTAGATCGTTAGTTGTTGTCAATTGTTTAGTCATCTCTCAATTCCATTAGATTTCGGGGAATGTGGGTGAATTATGTAAACAAGCTAATTGAGTATGATTGGATCTTGCGGTAACGCGCTCTGATTCAACATTCAAGTCGTTGAAATGGATGGTTAGGTTAACAAATGGCGTGACGAGACTTGTTACGTAAGTAAGTGTTTTAGTAAGTCAAAACATGTTTGGAAAACGTACCTACTTTTTAGTTTTCCTTTCTTAATTTATTCATTTTAAGACTTTATTGTGCAGTGTACAAGTATGGACTAATTGTTAGCATTAATCTTTTCACGTGTGCAAAAATTAAGGACTCTAACAAGGCAAGCGGGTTATCGTTTTGATTTTGCCTATTTACTTATGTGTTTTGTTTTTCAACAACTTATCTAAGGAATGTCAATTGCTAGATTATTTACTTACTTACATGTCTTTATTTGCGTTTACTTCTAGTCTTATTTATAAGGAGTAAGGGATGTAAATTTGATTGCTAAGCTAAATTACATAAGCCAAAAATCAGCTCACGTATACTCTTGCTCTGTCTCTTCGAGTCTGCTCTCTTTGGTGTCTCAAAGACTTCATCTTCTAAGCTGTACTCTTCGATGGAGCCTCGTTGCTTCCGATCCTCCCGATCCTTGAAGTCTGACTTGATCTTCGCTCGCATGAACTTAGCATATGCTACCCGAGTGCATGGAGTCACTTCTGAGAGGTTGGGGTTGTATTCTGAAAAGGAATTTGTGTGGTTAGTGATGAGTCTGTTATACTCGTACAGTATAGTGGGCATGTCAAACAATATGAGGGAAACTTCAGATGGTTCATTAACGCTAGTTGCCGAACAATATTATGTAACGCTTCATTTTACATTATTTGTGCTTTTGAGAGCCTGTGCTATTGATTTCAGGATGCGTATTGCGATCTTGCTTTGATAGGTAAGCTGGTCTACTTTTGAATGGATTAACAATTGCGATGTCTTAATTCCGACCAATTTTCAAAGATATTCTTATTTCCAAAGATAGCCTTTCTCTTAAAATATAGATCTCCTTCAAACGAAATTGAAACTGATCTATGTGTGGTTTGAACGGATTAATAATTGCGATGTCTTAATTTTTACCAATTTTCATGTCTTGATTTCGGCCACATGAGTAAGTGAAAAAGAGTTTCTTTGAATTTTTCTTAAGTTGGGTTGCAATACCAATTTGGCGTGTCAACCAGCTGAGTGGGAATTTACATGCCTGGAACTTGAACGGATTAGAGCAAGATCGCAATACCCAATCTCAAAGATAGTCTTATTTTCAAAGACAGCTTTCCTCTTCAAATATAAGATTTCCTTCAAACGAAATTGAAACTGATCTAAGTATGTAAGGTGGTATAAAGTTATCTAGCAAATTTTTGAGGATTTGGCGAGAACAAACCCTAAACAAAACCACCAGGTTTTGTTTAGGGTTTGTTCTCGCCAACCATTTTCTTCTCGAGTAAATTAAAGTCCTGGAAAGAATCGTTTAGGAAGTCTGAAGACGGCTACGCTAGATCTCTATAGAGGGGTCCATATAACCTCGTATCAAAAGAGGGCCCTTTTGATACGAGGGTACAAACCCCTTCGTTACACAAGATGTTATTACCAAGCAGCTTCTGTGGATCGATGGTCCTCGCGCTGACGTTTTCAAGTATGTGCGCCCTGAGTGACTGGCGGCTTCGTTTGGTCTCAGCTTCTGAAGTCCTGCCGATGGGGTCGCGCCGGACAGTATTGGTTCGCACCACGGCGTTCCAGTCACGTTTCTTGCTATAATAGAAAAACAACAAATAAGTGATTGTTATGATTGCGCAGGACAGATTTACTCGACTACAACTCAAAACTGAGTTTATACAATTTGGGGTATGAACCTATTCAGGGAACTATTTTATTTTTGTTTGCCAATGAGTCGGGGGGCGAAGTGGTATAGATACCACTTCGGTATAGATACCACTTCGGCCACCGACTCATTGGCAAGACTGTTGAATTTTGCAACTGCTTTCTTTAACGCGAAGGCTGCGTCACCTCATCAATGTAGCGAGATTGCTTTTACAATTTGTACAAGTGCAATTTATTGCTATTATATTGTTTGTATAGTGACAAAACACTATAAAAACAAAAATAAAATAGTTCGGATAGTGTTAAGAGACAGGGTTTGATTACTTGTCTGACACAGTTGCATTTTACAAGTGCAATTTATACTATTCAGGGAATAAATAAAATATATTAGATGTGCTGGCAGAAACAAAAAAGGAGACCTATGATCGACAATGAACCCGAAGCTAGTTCGAGAGCATCTTCGATCCTACCATTTAATTTATCATCATTTCTCCTAAAATAACATGGTATCGATATATTTATTGATAGATACATATACATTAGAGGTCCCCCGCGACTGCGTCTGCGCGTTTTTAGTTTGCTCCCTCCTCTCCTGTCACAACGTAAGGTTTTATAGTCTAAAGCCTCCCTCGATAAATAAGCTACCCAACACAATTATTTTTCAAATCAGTCCACTAGTTTCTGATATTAGCGCGTGCAAACAAACAAACTCTTCAGCTTTATAATATTAGTATAGATTGGTGTTTCTACTCAGATACCTGGTAAAATACGAGTATAACAAAATGTTTTAGTACATATTTCTCACCTGTCCGTGCTTCCTCGCCTGACGATTGCCTTAGCGATCTGACTGAAGACGTCCTTGGGTTTGCCTTCCTTTGAGATTACGTCCTTGATGATGCCCTCCACGATGCCGATCTGGAAGTCCTTTAGGATTCTCCTCTCCATCACCTTGCCTTTCTTGCCGGCCACTAAAATTCACGATGAAACAGATTAAGTAAATAAAACATAAAATTTACTTTTTATCCCAAAACGATTTTTTTTTGCATTATAGATATCAATTCCTATCAAAATATAGTAGGACATCCAATGACAAGATGGACAGACGACCTTAAGATCGTAGAATCATACTGGATGCTGACTGATTGTGATTGGTCGCTGTGGAAAACCCACTGTCTCTCCGTTCTTTGCTAATAACCCCTCCTGAAAAAGCACTTGGACAATTTCGCCCGTGGTTCGAACACCCCGTGGTGCAAAACGCCCCAATACTCCCTTACTCCATTGTGTCACAGATATGATATAACCTGAAGAGCTACAGTTTATTTTCAACTTACCAGTGGTATCCTGCATCTTAAGCCTAGGGGTCTTCATGCCATTGTTATGGAGGATGTCTATCAGCTCGAACCGCAGCGTGGATATGTCCTGCCTGATCTCCATGACGTCATCCTCAGTCACTCCGACCTCATCTCTCGCTCTCTGTTCGGCGGTGACGTATCGCCTGACGAGAACCCTCATCACTGCTTCGTGCTGCTGTCTCGCTTTTTCGCGGGATTTGTTCTGGATTTGAATAAAAGTACATTAGTAAAAAAGTATTCGCTTTTAAGCCATTGTAAAGTTGACAAGCAGGCAAAGTTAGGGCTGAGCTGAAGGCTACTAGCGGGGTCACAGGTGGCGGATAGTGTACGGCCACCAGATATGGTGGTTAGCTGCGAATATGTTGAAAAAGCAGTCCCCGACCAAACAGCGGCAGGGTTACCAGGATGTAGTGGGGAGTCCTGTGGGATGGGCTCCTCTATAAAAAGCTACAATATCCATTGACGATCCTGTGACATGGCGAGTAAACGCCGCCATTAAATAAGCGTTTCCCTGGTGTTGGGTAGCAGCAACATCAGTACTGGCAAAAGGCTGAAGATAAATAATATCAGGAAAGGCTTTTGACTGGACATTAAGAGGCGGGAAACCCCCGGTTCCTAAACTGCGGTGTGGAAGGCAAGAGGGAAACCACCACACTATATTCCCTAATTTGGAACTCCACCGACATGAGCTTGGCTCTTAAATTAGATGATGATAAGCAGGCAAAAATATTAAGGGGCTATTTAACTGTCTGCAAATCATTAAATTTTTGCAAACAGCAATTAGAAATAAATAAATTAATAGTTAAATTAATAGTTAGTAAATTGCTGCTGTTAGATATAGTAAGCGTTAAAGCGCATAGGAATCACACACTTATTGAAAAAAAATATATATAAGTATTGACCTATTATTTGTATGCACCTAGACTTTTAGGTATGTTTTCCACATCATCAGAGTAGCTGAAACCCGTACTCTAGACACTTACTATTATGGATCCTCTCTCCCTATTGCCGCAACAGTGCTTGATCCAGCAGCCGACGTGTTTAGGGGTGGGGATGATATTGAAGGGAGGGGGGACTGTGTCCCCATCCTCGAAGTATGACATCCAGAGGTTGCTGCGGGCAAACTTCCACTCCATGTCCGAACGTTCCTGGAGGAAATTGTTAAAGCTTGAATCATTTGGAAATAACGCAAAATTTTCATAAGTGCAAGAAATTATGTAAAAGCGAACAAAGTTCTATTGACGTCAGATAATTTTCTGGTAGAATTTACAAATAAATAAAATAAAAATAAATACAACAATAGAATAGTATAGAATATTGCACAGTCTACCTGCGCTGTCCATTAACCATTTTCTGTGTTGTATTTAAATGACTTTAAATGGTTACTTGTGAATTGCCCAATATCTTTCAATGCAGGATAATCCATACTCGGGTATCTATTTTATGCAAGATGGCAAAAAAAGTCTTCGCAATTTTCCAGTTAGACAGTGCAGCATGAACAATTTAAAATCGTAAGCACATACCATATTTCCACAATCCGAGAAAACGAAACTCACCGAGATGATCTGGTAAGAGTTGGACATCATAGCAATTAGCATATTCAGCAGCACGATGATGTTGATCACGGAGTACGAGCCGAAGGTCAGCAGCGCCCAGAAGCGCGTGAAGCTCTTGATGCCGGTCAGCTCGAAGGTCGTCAGATCCACCAGCCCGAAGGACGCCCAGAAGAGGGATTGGGAAGTTTCGAATAGACTGAAGAGAGAGAAGTGCAAAAAAATATTGAGAACAGAATGCTTGGCTAATGTGATATCATTGGAATTTTTAATATTAGACTCAATTGGATATTATTTTTTTACGAAATGACGGCAACGATTAAAACCTTCAAAAAATTATAGATTACAGCAAAAGTTAGCCTGTAAGCATCCCACTGCTGGGCAAAAGTCTTACCTCAAGTATCACCAACCAACTGCTTAACGTGACTTCCGAATAACGGAGATATATGCCACTTATATGGTTGGAAAGGTCACCCATCCAAACACGACCGCGCCTTACTTCGGTATCACTACTAAAGCGCTGCTACCACTGCGCTACGAGTACTTCAACTTGAATTTACAATTACATCAATATAAATCGAAAATATACTTTGGTAAAACTTCGTAAAACGGCAGGTTTTTGAATTATACAACAAGAGTGATGGTAGAACACCAGTAACATTATTAAGGATTCGTCTTCATCTCTTACTTAGCGTATCGTCTCCATATGGAGCAGGCTCGCTCCTGGGTGTCGAAGTCAGCAACGCCGTTAGGGTTGTGGTAGCACTTGTTCTTCTCAAGCTCCGCGTAGTACCACATCAGCTGGTTCAGACCTGGTGAATATCATAAAAAGTTCAACTGCTCATTTGTTACAGGGCTAGAGCCATGTTGTTGATATTGTAGTGGTTACCTACTGAAATAATAGTTAATTTATGTCATAACGAAAGCTAGTGACATAAATAATTTGATGGCTGTCTCCACGTGGGTCATTGACTTTGCTTCAGGCTAATATTGGGGTCTCACATCACTAAGAGAAAATGTTTATATGATAAGCATGGATTATTTGCTTATTTGTAAGTACGTAGTGTACCTAGACGTATATACGTAATTTATAGTGCTGTTTTGCCCAAGAACCACATAGATATCAGTTCATTAGAACTACAATCTTACCACATCCAAATGCGAACAGCACCAGCATATAAACGAAGAAGAACTTGATGATGTCCAGGATCATTCTTCCCAGCGACACTTGCAGGGGTCCAAGATACGGGTTGATGGAGAAGATGTGCACCAGTTTGAGGTAGGAGAAGATCATGCCGGCTGCGAAGGCACCTTCAGAGAGAAGCATGGGGTCGAAGGAGTCCCAGCGCTCCCGGGGGTACCAGGGGTCCATTCCGTTTTTGTAGTCACGCTGCAAAATAGAGGCAATTTATCGCAAAACGTACGGGTCACCATGGAAATGTAACATGCATGCGTTAACAGATAGGTACATTTGATTGGCCTTATCAAGCATAAATTAACTTCATAATAGTGCCTCGGTAGTGACTGAGATGTATTATTTTATAAACTCTAATTGCCGTGTTAAGTGGATAACTAGGTAAGCATTGCAGCACAAAGAAACTATGAAGTCCTTTCAGAATCCTATTAATTTTGAATTGGTGATGACTTATCTAGAGCACCTATTTAAAGATTGATAAATTCAACACTGGTAGTGCTTACCTACCAATCTAACCTATCTTCATTTACAACGCACAAAATACCCCTTCCTATAAACCCATAATTTCTTTACCCAAAGGTTGTCTGGAAGAGATCGCTTATAGCGATAAGACCGCCTAAATTGTACATTTCCTTTAAACAAATTTGTAAATTCACTAATTTTGTGTGCAATAAAGAGTTATCTATCTATCTACCTAATTGAGACGTCTGTAGGTCCTTGATCTTTCGCTCTAATATATTTACCAGAACGTGTCAATATTGCTACGTAAAAATAAAGTCTCCCACACGCGATCGTAATGATTTTGAGATTCATGTTTCCGCCATCATACTCATATCATATTCATATCAATGACTAATCGCTCACGTTTTTACGCGTGTAAAAATTGCGGTTTGTTTGCTGCCATCATTCACTCGAAATTATGACGGGAAATCTAATTTCTGTCATTGTTTGATAGATAAAGCACACCGTATAATTTTACGGAAACGTGTAAAAGAGCTTGCTTGAATATGGGCCAAGTCGTTATCTAGTTCAAAACGTAATTCCCAGTTCCCAGTTTTGTAATATATATTATTTCTTTATTTATATTTAGATATTTTTCACTACACCTTTTCAGATAGGTTTTTTAAATATTATACCAAGCATAATAGCGTTAAAAACTGAAATGTCTGATGATAAGAACTTTCGGGTAATTCAGCATTTAAGTGCATTAAACGAAGGAAAACCCAGGAAACCGCAATTTTTACCCGTAATGTAATAATAATAGTTAAAAATAGTTAAATACATTATTTAAAAACAACAAGGACACTCGGGCCCATATGGTTGCACGCTAAGAATATTTATGCCTACTCATAAGAAACTATAAGATACGATATAACACCTTAAATATTCTTCAGTTATTTTTTATAATTAGATAGCCAGACATTTGGCTACGACTGCACCTGATGTTAAGTGCCAATGTAGCCTAAGATGGACCATGTCTGTCTAGTAACAGCCAACTCTCTTCTTGAAAACGTCCAAATTGTAGTTGCCAGGGAACACTTCTGCCAGCAGCGAATTCCACACCTTAGCGGTACGTAAAAGAAATGTGGACTGAAATCGTTGGGTGCGTATTGATAAATCCAGGGCATACTTATAATTTTAAACACTCAAGATACTCATATTTAGCACTCAGTTTGAAGTTGTTACATTTCAGACTCATGCCACTTCCAGAATAACGCACCATTCTCGCTTCCGGTATGACAGGAAACATAAGAAAATGTGTGGACGCAGCTGGTTTAATAAGGTGGTTGAAGCTGCTTTGTTTTTATTAAGATTTTGTTTTTAATGAACTTAATGATGCCCTCATTTAGAAAATAACATTTAGGTATTTCGACAAGTGTCACGAGAACTCACTTAGTTTTTAAGATAAATATTCCAATACCCAACAGGGTCATTAAGTATTAAGTTCGAAACTTATTTTTAATACCTATTGTACACTCAATGGCAATCAACGAAATTGAATCGAAAGTAGCGAGTTAAGTAGTAGAAGTACTTTTCAATCGGCTGGTTTGTGCTTGAATTATGTTGATAGCAGCTGCAAAAATTGATTTTTGAGCACCCCAATGAAAGGCACTGCCTTGTTCTTCAACGTTATATATTCTAAATAACCAAGTTGGAAGTTAGTGTAATTTTATTTAATCAATAGCTTACCAAAGTATACAAAAGTATCTGAAAATATTTATATTTTCAATAGGAAGAAAGATAGCTCTTAGGCATAAAGCATTTTTCTTTGATTCAGCAACTTAACAGCTGCATAAAATCTATATTACTTTGTTCCTTTGGCTCTTTTCCGCAATTTATTTATAACATCAATCTACCAATATCATATAATATCTACCAATATCAATCAATTTATAATATTTATCTATTTTATAACAATAAAAAAAAAAAAACTAAAAGTGTAGCGACATCAATGATCTACAGATGTAACTACATATCCTCGTAACACGCTGACCTTTCTAACTCAGTTGCGCCAAAAAAGCAATTTAAAAAGTCTCACCTGCACGATATACCAGGAAGCGACTCTGAGGCTGATCCAAGCGATGTAGAACATGTTGGTGATGAAGTCCACTATGTTCCAGAGGTCACTGATGTACTCCAGCAGGCCTCCGGTCCATAGCGACCGGATCTCCGCCCAAATGAGACCTGCCGACCAGGAGCAATGTTAGTCAGGCTGTATAGCAGAAACCTGATCTGACATCTGTACATATATAAAAATATCCGCCAGACACACACCAATTATCATTATTTCTCCAAGGAATTTTCTTTCTTGTGGTACGAATATTAGACAACGATTATGACGGGGGCGGCTCCCGTAAATACTTAAATACATAAAACATTCATGACTTAGGTACAAATATTCGTGCTCATCACATAAGATTTTGCCCCCTGCGGAGTTCGAACCCGTGACTGCTGGCATAGTAGTCAGAAGTGCTAACCATTATGTAATAAGTTTTTTCAACTTAACTCTAAGGAATTTTCTTCCTTGTGGTACAAAAATTAGACAACGATTATGACGGGGGCGTCTCCCGTAAATACTTAAATACATAAAACATTCATGACTTAGGTACAAATATTCGTGCTCATCACATAAGATTTTGCCCCCTGCGGAGTTCGAACCCGTGACTGCTGGCATAGTAGTCAGAAGTGCTAACCAGTATGTAATAAGTTTTTTTAACTTAACTCTAAGGAATTTTCTTCCTTGTGGTACAAATATTAGACAACGATTATGACGGGGGCGGCTCCCATAAATACTTAAATACATAAAACATTCATGACATAGGTAAAAATATTCGTGCTCATCACATAAGATTTTGCCCCCTGCGGAATTCGAACCCGTGACTGCTGGCATAGTAGTCAGAAGTGCTAACCATTATGTACACCAAACTTGTCGTCACTTTCTAACATTTATTGGAACTTTATCTTCTTCTCCTTCTTCTATACAAGGTGTTTCAATACAACCCGTAAATAAAAAAGGGAGCTACTCAGAATCAGTAACCAACTTTTTCTTAAAAACATTGATCAATTAATAAAGCCTATAAAAATTGACTTCGCATAATAATCGATCACGAAGAGCCATGTTTCTAGAAGAAAGATTTTTAGTCACTGTTTTTAGGTAATCATTCTTTACGAGTTGTTACACAGTTTTGAAATACCTTGTGTCCTAAAAAAAAGAAAGTTGTGTTAGTTATACAACATGAAACTCAGATTTTCATGATTTTTACTTTGTAGGAGTTTTCTTGGCCCCGAATTACCATAAAACGGAGCTGGGGCGGGACGGGGACAGGACGAAATGAAGTTCGATGGAAACTCTAGTAAAAATAATCACATATGGACCCACAAATCAGACTCAAACATTGAAGAATATTGCTTGCTATGATAAGTAACTAGTCTTTTAATAAAAAACCTCCTCGTGAGATAGTTATTTCCTCTTTCAAGTGAAATGAAGATTAAATTTGCTCAAGTATTGTGCATCTTATTAAATCAAGCGTAGCATAGCGAACTTTCTACTTATTTGTGTTTATTCTGCAAATATTTTTCAATTCCGACTTCTTTTATATTCAAGAGAAATAACTGGCCTTCTAAAACGAAGTCTAACAAAGATGATTCGTGTTGTTTGGGGGAACTCCACTAAGGTTATTGACCCCTGAAAATTATATAAGGTCAAATCGTTTTAAGTGATAATATTTTAACAGTGTCTTTGTAAACATCATAGAAACAGAACACTGTTATTATTTTTTGGACAGTCGAGATTTCATTTTTATTATTTTCTTTAGCAAGGACAGTATCATTTTTTCAAAACAGCACCCTGACAATTTAAAAAGTTATCTACTTTATCGGCTTCGCCTCTCTCAATTCAATGCCCAAACCTTCTTTTTCTTTAAGCTTAACCTTAATTATTAAAAAAATAAAATCTGAAAAAAATAATTACCTTAGTCTCCAATTTTCTCAAAATCTAGCGGATAAAACCCCATAGTGTTTTCTACAAAAAATGGTCAATTTATTGTACTGAATCAGCCCTTTAAATATTATCACTTAAAACGAAGTGACCTTATATATCTATGGCACCGTTGCAGTTGTACAAAGTACAGTATAAACATGGTAGTTACCATCTTCAAAAATATCTATACGTCAAAAAAGTTAACTAAATGTAACAATCTAAAGGTCTATAACCCTGTTATTTTCAAAAAAAGAGTGATCAGGCTTCTTCTGCGTGAGCTCGCTTCATCCTCGTCCCTGTCTATGCCTTCGGTATAGTCTAGAGACAAGAGCAAACCCATACCATATAAAAAAAAGATCATGTAATAATCGTCTTGTTTAGTAAAAGTCATAGTTTCGTGTATATATCTACAAATTTTAAAAAGCCATAGGAAGGTACTAATTTACATTTAGATTCCATACTTGAATAATCGCAGAATGCCATACTTATTCTATGGTACAAGATGACAAGACATGAGGCCTAATTAATTGATTTTACTTAGAACTAGTATACAGAGTGGTTGGGCCCGCATTTTTCGCATTCGGTAATACGACTCATTTCTGACCTTTCGCAAGAAAAATGGCCGATAGATGACAAATGGACGTCGAGGCAAACAAATAACTATGTTGATTCTGGCGGTCGTTACCAGTATCTATGCTCCAGTCATAAATAACGGTAAACATGATACAGACCATCAAACAGCAATATGAGAAATATTGGAAAAAGTCGTTGATCATTCATATTATAGGTGGTTTTTAAAGAGGAGCTATTGTTAGTACAGGTAAATAAGTATAATTAAAATTCATTTTTTATTGTAGATTTCATTAGAACTATCACTTTTTTCAATAAATAAATGGAATGAATTAAAAAGCTTCAATCAAAAATATTAATGTTCATTAGAGGCTCCCTTATTTACATAGTGCCCCTAGGTCATTAAAATAGCCAATCTTATATTTGTTAGGTAACTTAAGTAATTATTGTTTGGGTTTCGCTCGACACTAAGTATTGTAGAGGTACTCATATGATACCCAGTTCAGTTGCATAGATATGAAGTAAGTTTATCACAAGACGTACCCTAGATACGAATAACTATACTAAATACTTCACATAAATCAAAGGTACAGGTAAGTATGGGGTGCTTTGTTTAATCATATAAGACCGGTATTCTGGAGGAGTAGGTTTATCATCATCAAATTTAAGAGCTAAGCGCTTGTCGGAGGATTTTTTTTCTATAATAACTCCAAATTATCAAGGAAGATAGTGTGGTGGTTTCCCTTTTGCCTTTCCACACCGCAGTTTAAATACCGGCTTTTTTTCTTATATACTATATCTTCAGCCTTTGCCTTCTGCCAGTACTGATGTTACTGCTACCCAACACAAGGAGAGCGCTTAGGTATTTGATGGCGGCGTTTACTCGACATGGCACAAGATTGTCACTAGATCTCAATCCTCACAGACGTGAAAAATTGAAGTTTATTATAGAGAAGCCCGCCTTACTAGACTCCCTACTACATTCACCAACTATACACCACCAAAACATTTATGTTTG
Organism: Pyrausta aurata; assembly: GCA_963584085.1. NCBI lineage: Eukaryota > Metazoa > Arthropoda > Insecta > Lepidoptera > Crambidae > Pyrausta > Pyrausta aurata. Next base: position 9,410,026 of record OY757267.1, on the reverse strand, counting down.
TACACAATCAGTTTTTTTTGATATACAAATAACTTTTCGATGAGTATTTTTCAGAATAAGAACTCATAATCCGAGGAACGGAAGACTTTAAAATTAGTTAACTTCAAAGCAATATTAAGTTCATGTCAGTTATATGCAAGTTCTAGCTTCAACTTTCTCAATAAAGTATTACTTAGTACTCATGCTCCTGTAATGAAACACATGAGTTTAATACTATTATTAAATTAAAAGTAATATTTTGAGATCAGTAAATACTTTTGCTTCACGAAGTAGTAAGAAGTATTCTATCTAAATTAACATAATAATAATGGTGTTAATTATAAATATTATAAATGCCTACATTAGGTTTGAAACCAAGATTGGTGTGTTATCTCGCGCATATTTTTTATATGTGTAAATGTAATGTAACTTTATACGCTTTACCTAAGATTACCTTCTATTTAACGTGTCAAAATAGGTACATTTCAAAACGGTCAACTTTGTCAACAAAGCAAAACATCGCACAACTGCAGAGAACTATTTTCGATTTGTTTAAATGGTAAAAACTCAAAAAAGTGTGCTTGTAACTTTGATATCAAAACAAATGTTGGTTGTATGAAAGCCATTGTTGGCTAAATAATGACAAATGGCACTGTAAAATAAAGTTGTTCCGGAACATTATTTAAAGTTTGCCGGTAAACGCAGATGGGATTGGCTTTCTGCTAGTTACAGAAAGAAAAATGTGGAGCAAGAACGTATTAATACCATGAAAAAAGCATTGCCCACATTTTACATTTTAGCATATTTTTTTACCACCAATAGCTAATTTAATTGGGCTTAAATAATATATAAAAAAATAATAAATAATAAATCTATGTGCACTGAACGGAACGAGAGCGAGCAAAATCGTATTTTGCCGGTGCTGTCACGCTTCGTGCATGACACGCGACTGTGTTAATCGGTGACGGAACGTTCTAGTGGGAACAGTCTCTTCAATGGTTTTTTTGGCTGATACATTTCTAGCATAGTTATAGTATGCTTCGGTGTAGAAGGTAGAAGATAGAAGGAAGGTAGAAGTAAGTCATCTCCTGAAGCTAACTTAAGCCATAAAAACCTTTAACAGCATGCCAAAAAGCCCCACATGCAAAACAAGACCTTTCAATAACCGCAACAAAAGAGTTGCTAAAGATTCTCCTCCTTACTATAGTAACAAGCAATATCAAACCTTAAGAAGCATGCCAAAAAGCTCAAATTTACTTGCTATGTAGATGATGACGGTGAACTCTATGAGGCCTGGAAGCGCTCCCCGCTCGTGCTCCTTCCAGTGTTCCACCAGCTCTTGAAGCCAGCGGATTCCTGACCACTCCAAGACTAGATACTCAGCTCGTTGCGACGCGAGAGAAAGCAGCACTTGAAACAAAGATGACTCATGAAAATAACGATAAATTACAGATTTTCGCTAGTCCTCGTGCGTAGTTTCACAGTTAACTAAAATTAATGCAAATGTTTGAAAGGCCAAACGAAAGTAATTTTTACACCGCATATATCATCACTGCATTGACAATAATGACTAAATTTGTTGCGCTGCTTCTTCTCAGCACTAGCCCACAATTGTCCCAAAGCAGTGGAAGGGTTTATATGTGCCCCCAGTGGGTCTATATGCAGAAATAAATTACTTTTATGACTTTATTAGTGGAAAGTGATCCTAATATTATATCCTTGTAATTAATGCTAAAGTTTGTTGGCAGCAATGGTAAGTAAAATACGATATAAAAGACTGAAGTTATCCATTTATCCAAAGCCGAAACTTAAATTAACTAATTGTAAAAGTAAGTGTTTCATAGATTTACAGGGTGGATTAAGGAGTCAGGGGCGGTCAACTAAGTTATTTGTTGGCTCAAGACTTTGAGGGCAATCCCAACTGAACCATCGCCGCTTTGCCGATTAAGGCTCATAAATAATCATGTTTCAGATGGTCACTCGATAACAAGTTTAAAGAGAACACGACTTTAAAATGTAAAAAAAAAAGTTTTTTTGTATATTTTGGTAATAAAAATGAGATAAAATTATGTAAAGCTAATGAAACAAAGCTTATAGCTTATAGTTGTAATCACAATAGACCAATAAATAGTAAATCAGATCTTTTTCTTGGAGTCAGCTTACTTTGAGTCATTGAATACTTATGCACCATAAGCAAAAAAAAAGTTCAGGAACATTCCTTTTCTTAATATTTTACAGGAATACTAAAACTTCATAGATGTCAAAATTATTTACGAAGTTCAAAGAAAACGCCGTACTTTAGTGGCCCGAAAGTTGTAAATCATAGTAGACATGATTTGAGTGAGTAAAGCAAACATTATGGTTTTGTTTGTGAGGATCAAACAAAATCAGTGAGTCACTGTAAGTGGGAGTGAATATTATAAATCAGGAATATGCGATAGATTTATCACATATAGGGAGACTAACGGTGTGTCTGTTATATGGACTGTCTCGTATAAAATTGCAAATCTCGCGTTCGATCAAGGGGAGGAATTTCACGTTGCGGCCCTGAGTATCGCTTCAGTATCGCTGAGCTAAAGGCATACTGATAAAAGTGTTAATTCATGAACGCCCTTCTCTCTGCTTTTTGTGTTGCCGTTTAAAAATAGAGAAATGGTCGATAAGAGCTCAGAAGGCAGGTACTTAGCTTAGGGTTAGTTAGCCCTCATAATGTTGCTATGCCCTGTGCAGGGCGTCACATGTACCTTTAAAACTTTATACCATCTTAATATGTAATGTGACATGCAATAAATGATTTGATTTGATTTGATTTGATACTTACTTAAAAACAGCATGTAGGAAGAACTGTGGCAGATAAATTTTACAAACGGTTTCTTCATGAACCGCCCATACTCCGAGTTAGGGGCCAGCATGTAGATCGTGCAGTATATGGGAAACATTGCGCCTAATTTCGCTACCTGTAAACAAAATAACATTTTGTTTATATCATATACGATATTTTGCTCAATTGAATTGACCAATCACTCATACAATAATGATTTATCGAGGACCCCTGTTGTGTATTCATGTAAGTATACATGCATTCAGTAAGCAGCAGTATATTCAGTAGTACTTAGTAGTAGTATATTTATGCAAGTTTTAATCCACCCCATTCAGATTAAAATATGTGTATAGAATAAAAGCCTTTTAATAGTATACATAAGTACTCAATGGAGTACCTTCTCCTACGATTATTGACATGTAGAAGTAAAGGTTCCACTTTTATTTCGTTACTATGAACTACCCACCATAGCTTGAAAGCTCTTTTAATTATTAAAAGTCCTAGTGCAAACTTGAGTAAAATTATAAGCACTTGTAAAATAATGCTTCAACGCTTAATGTTTTGTAATTATAATCTGGCATAATTACGAAATGTATGATGTTATGGAAGTAATGATTTGGTTACCTGAACACACTGGCCAACGATATTTTTTCTCTTGAAACCCGGTAAGCCTTCGTACCAAATAGCGCCTAACAACTGTTGTACATTCGGATGAGCGACGAACTGGAACAAAACTTGCACTTTAGGGCTTCCTAGTCCAATTGTTATGTAATAACCCAAGTCTTAAAAGTCGGATTTAATGTGGCTTGCCTTAACACTGACGAATAAAGGACATAGGGACGGGCTAGAGTATGTTATAAGGTAAACACAATGTTATTAGTATTCATGAAGGCAATATTTTTTTTATTGCTAACTTTTGGAATGCCGCCCGCCATTGGCTGTGTAATACAAATAAGAAATGTTAAACACATTGTCATTTTTAGGGTTCCGCCGAATGGCAAAAAACGTAACCCATATAATTTCGACAAATCTCTCTGTCTGTCCGTCCGTATGTCACATACTCTTTATTCTGAAACTATTAGCATTACACAGATTAAACTTAGTAGGTGTGTCCTATTAAACCGCTTTACGATTCCCATACAAAAAATAAAAAATAATGACATTTTAGGGGGGCTATTATTTCGCCTATGTTTTATTCATTGTTATAATAATTTGTACTCAAAGGTCACAGGAGGGAACAAAAACTTTGAAAAATCCATAAAAAAATGTGTTTGTTTTAGATTTTTTATATGTTTTCCGTCGATAAAATTGAGCACAGAATGCCATATTTTATTTAATATGTGCACTTTGTAAAAAACTACACTGTACAGTTATTTATACGTTAAAAGAATACACTTCTTTACAGAAATATCTTCAATTGCAAAACTAAAGGTAGTCTCCAGTTTCATACAGTGGACGTAAATTTTCTCTTGATCTCGTATGTCCTACTGGTAGCTAAAGTAAAATCACGTCTAATAATATTTCAGTGTCTCGGCGAGTGATGTGTTTGCATTTTCTATTTTCATCTCAAAAGAGAACTGTAAATGACGTTATACACTAAAATGGTTCAAAATATAGACCTCCTCAAGATGTAGACTTATTTGGCAAACAAATTAAAACTTAAATGAAATGTTTTTAAGTGATATCATAAAAAAAAACTTAAAACCCACATAGGTAATTAAAAAGGGAACCGTTTCCTTGAGTAAATATAGACTATACATTAAAAAGTATTCATTTATTAAAAGTAGACTCGAGTCAGTTTTAGAAGTACCTAATTATCAAAGCAGCAGATACCTTGGTATTTATTTATGACCTTTTAATTTCATTGAACACTAAAGGCTCTGAACATCGCAATGGTATAAAATTATATAATATGGGAGCATGTATTGATATCAAAAGGTTACCTAAGTAGTTTTAGTATTTACGTGTTGTGTATACATATAAGATTATTACAGTATGTTACTCGGTTACTGTTAAAGTTAACCCAAGGTCTAACTTCTCCTTGTGAATACTTTTAAAGATATAAATATATTGTTTTATGTATGGAGCAAACGAGAAGTAACGACCCATTCGCCGCTTACTTCAAGGGAGGATTGGAGGGCTGTGACCTCCCTAGTTGTTTATGTGGCGTGCGTGTTTGTTTATATTACGATGTATAAAAGTATAAATAAAAAAGTTATTTTGTGACAAGTTGGTAGGTACTAAATATTAGTGAATGTATGTTAATTGGTAGGTACTAAGTACATGTATATTTTTCAGGACTACGCACAAATCGTCAGAAATTCGAAGTAGGGAATTCACTTCCTTGTGTACGAAATACCAGACAACGATTATGACGGAACCGTCTCCCATAAATACTTAAATACATAATTATAACATACTCAGGCACAAATGTTCGTGCTCATCACACAAACGTTTGCCCCTTGCGGGATTCGAACCCGCGACCACTGGTTCAGTATTTAGGAGCACCACTACGCCAGACGTGTCGTCTATAGATAGAAGAGTTATAAATACTTACCATTTTCTGTTTATACTTGATAGCCAGTTTGAGTCTGCCCAGGGTCTGCCGTTCTCCTGGCTCCCAGCTGTCAGTGTCCCAAGGGTTGTAATTGAGCATGATTTCCAGCTCGCTAGAGGTTCTGGTGTGGTCGAGTAGGGAGGTGGCGAACTCTTGACATTGCTGCCGTAGTGCCTACATATAGAACGTTATGATAACATCCAAGAAATCCTATTCAAAATCATTATACAAAGGTAAATTTCGCCACTTGCGACATTGTCGTGGTAGCTGAGCAGCTAAGCTAAAGGCGGTACAAATGTTTGCGCTCAACACACTATTTGCCCCTTGCGGGATTCGAACCCGCGACCACTGGTTCAGTAGTCAGGTGCTCCACCACTGCACCAAACGTGGCGTCTTTACACTTTAAACACGTTGTTGCCATTTGCCATCATCTCCTTTACCTTGTACTCGACCCGAAACTCAGTCTCCATCCTGCTCAGCCGTCCCAGCTCCCAGGACAGCTGGAAAGCTGTTAGGAGAGGGTCGGCAGAAGACAGCGCGATGAGGGAGGGAGATGTCAGAGCTCTGTACGCGTTGATGCGGGCTTGGGAGTGCCGCAGCGAGTCCTCTTGCGAAGACTTGACGCACTCATCACAGCCACATCTGGGAGCATGAGGTGCTGTTAGTGTTTTTGGGTTATGATCACATAGATTGATTGTTCTTTTCGATGATTATTTTCAAGTCGATGATCTTAATGATGTTCAATTAGTTTAAGTTAATTTACGCACACACCTGCACACACATAAACACACACACACACACACAATCACTTACGTTAAGACATCTACTTTATTGATCTAATTTACTACTTAATATTAGTTATTTTGTAAACCCGTCTTAAATTTTGACACAATACTTATTACTAAATTAAACAACAATATACGACGAACTTCAAGGCGAAGGAGACTGGTACCTATGACACAGAGAATTCTAGAGTGGGAACTAGTGTACTTATTAACCAATGTTTTACTTTTTTGTTAAATAAATCTAGCTTATAAGTTTTATACTTTTATAACTTATATGAGTAACTAATATAACTTATAAGTTAGATTTTTTGTCAAGGACAAGATGTTTCTAGAGGTTCATATTACATGGAATCTTCAATTTAAAAAATGATTTCCGTTACATGGGATCATTTCCGGCAATAATAAAGTGATGCATATTGCAAAACTTATCCATAAATTGACGTATACTACTATAAAACATTGATGAGCGTAGATGATTTTGTCAGTCTCCAACGAAATCAAGAGGTGAAGTAACATTTTCACTTGACACAAACCAGCGTTGGCTCTTTAAATATTTACAGACAGGAAAAAGGTACACTTATAGAGATTGTACACTATACGGATTTGTCCCGATCGTCGCCCATGTACCAACTCAAAAATAGATTGTTTTGCGCGTGACACGCCACTCGATCCGAACACGTCGAAAAGCTAAATATTTACATCGGATTTTCGCAACGCTTCGTCTTAAGGTGGGTTTAGACCATAAAATTATTATCCCTTTAGACCAAACGAAAAAAGAACTAGAGCTAGAAACAAGAACATTATTTCTTATCCTTTTGTTGTAAACGGAAGCTCGATTTCAGCGTTTTACACCAAAATATCAGGCGAACGTTCTTAGAATATTCTATAGAACGCAATAGAACAACGAACGAATGCTCTGAGTAGAGAAATTTAATGAAGCGGCGATAGAATGAACATTCGCTCGTCTGATTTAAATGGGCCTTTAGAACACCAATTTTTTTCAAATGTTATGGATCAGAATGACCCTATTGCATGTTTTGAAGAAATATGTCTAGTCTTGGTCTGCGTGTCCTAAATGCTTGGACCGAAGTCAACTCATTTGATAGTCAATTACTTAACCAGTCATTCCCTATAATCGATCAGTAAGTAGTTCCGTGGAGATTGCTGATATACAGGGCACATATGCTATAATTTCAGGGTAACGTGCATGCAAGAAAAATGTTAGTTAGTATGCCTACAGGTATTATGCATGTTAGTACTTAACCGTAATAACGACCTTTCGGCAAGAAAATTACAAGTTATACATTCTTGTTACTTAATAATTAATTTGTTACTAATATGATTGCGGACCAAGGTCTGAAATAAATAACTTTCATTCATTCACTCTTACTATAATCTTACCCCCTTATTCATAATAACTCAAACGGTATTTTAAACCTATTTAGCTGTTACACTGTTTTGTCTCATTCTGTCTTGGCGCTGTCATCATTTGACGGAAACTATAATTAGTAATAATTAGTGCTGTTAAGAGAACACATAGATCTTGAATAGTTAAACGGAAATTCAATATTTCAACTAGCAAAACCACAAAAAAGCTTGCCAATGTGTCGGTGACTGTATAGGCCCGGATAGCGTAAGACACAGGGATCGGTTCCTTTTCTGACAAAGTTGCTTTTTACAAGTGCAATTTTACTGTTTTAAAAGATTTTATTTTAATTGGAAGATTAAGTTTTTCGAAGCTTATCTGCTTTAGAAAGCACAAGATCAATGTTGATTGTGGATCACCATGAACATTTAGTTAGATTTTTATGACTTTTACTAAAGGGAAAAGATGAATGATGAAGGTTCTGTACCTACTTGACGTCGTGGGGTATCGGCAGCGTCGCTCCTCTGTCCAGAAGGATCTTGAGGATCTCGTAGTGGTTCCTGTGGGCAGCCAGGATTAGAGGAGTGATGTCCGGGGTGAAAGTTGCAGCTGCCGGCTCTACTGATTCCCAACTCTGTAGAAGAGAATATAGGGCTTAGAACTATTTACAGCTGTTTGCAACGTAGACCTTCAACCATAGTTAGCCTGCATGGTGACATTTTAGATTTGGGGTGGGAATATTCCCAATTTCCAGTAATTTACTCGCTATAATCTTATGGGATATTCCCAATGTTCCCGGAAACTTTCCCAAAGTTTCCAATGATAAAAAATAAAAACAGTAAGAGAGTAAGATCTTTAAAACTAAACAGCGGCTTATAATGCGATTTGTATGAATCATGTTTTCTAGGAGTAGGTAGTTTTTGAGATATAGGTAAAAACTATATAGAAATAGTTAAAAAAATAAAATAAACAGGACACACGCTGTTTATTCGTTGAGAGACCACTAAGATTATTGGGCCTGTTTTTAATTGAACTATAAATATGCTTAAGGTACTTTCCATTAAGTAGGTACGTCAGAGGTCTATCAGTTGGGCTAGGGTTACAATTAATTGGCAATTAAAACAATTTATAACATTCGAAATGTTCAAATTTAGTTACATGTATTCGTGAGTAAATTTATGTGTAGTAGTTATTATTTTTTTCTACTTTAACTGGGCATCGACTTTTATTTACTGTATCGTGTGTAATTTTATTCCTCTTGTAAGTTAAGAGTAATATTTTGCCGTTATTTGGCTGGTAATATAGGATTTTAATCTTTCGCGTTGCATTGCAATAAGTATAAGACATGGTCTAAATGCGAATAAAAACTTATGAGTTGCTATTACTCACTGCTCGACGTTTCGGCTGTATTGCACCTGCCGTGGAGGAGTTGACTCGTGACCATACAGCCGAAACGTCGAGCAGTGAGTAATAGCAACTCATAAGTTTTATTCGCATTTAGACCCGTCATGTCTAATTTATGTAATTCCAGAAATTGACCTTAAGGGCAATATCTACAATGAATCACAATTGACCTCTCGCTAATGTTTTGATGTAATTATCATACAGGTAACCATTGCGTTACCAGCTCTTAAATGTAGATTACGTACGTAAGGATCCCCCGGGGTGTGATGGTCCTCCTCCCACTGAAGAAGTAGTTCCACAGCTTCTACATATTCTTCCTTGATTGCGTGAAGAAGGGCATCCTGAAGACAAAACCAGTTATTTAATTTTTGAACATAATATGAGTATGAAGTTTTTACTGGTATGCTAAATATGTGAAGTGTTTTGGGGAGTCCTTTTAAGCTCATAATAATAAGCAATACAAAATACAAGTACCAAAAATTATAAATACTGACTTAACAACAATGCACGGACAAAAATTGGAGAATAATCCATTCCAAATATTGTCTTTTTAATTAGTTTTCTTACCGATCTAGAAAACGGTTTAGGTGTAACAATCATAAATAGTATTTTATTTTATTACCACTACTCATATAAACTTACTGTTCTTATTTTCAGTGATTATTTCACGACTAAGGCGGTAAAATTTTGATTCACCGAAGTGCATTAGCGGTAAGCTCTGTAATGAAAATGACGAAAACAAAAGAATATCGCTCGAGGCGCGGCGGATTTATTTGCAAATAAACAAAAGACAATCGACGCATAAAAAAGAAAATTGAAGTGGCCAGATGTACGGAATGTAATAGAGGTTAGTGTCATTTAACAAGAAGAATAAATCTGTAAGATATTTTTACAAAGTACGTTCCAAACTTCCAACCTCTTTTATAATTTTACTATAGTTTTTTTTACTTGTAAAAGGAAAAAAAAGAGAGAGGTAGGTATGTATGAAGGTTCCATTGGTAATAAGAAGGTTGTATTTATCTGTCATTGTAACATTGTCTAGTATTTTAAAAATACGAGTCATGATACAATCATCGTGTTAATTAAGAAATGCTTGACAGCCAATCTCAATACGATTTAGTATCGATACTTTTTCGTTCAATAACGATGATATGAGTTGAGAGATGGCGACGCTTGAGTGATTTACTAAAGCAATATACATTTTGTAAGCGAAATCCGTGAAAATCCAATGTGTCGTGACTTGTGTGGCGATACCGATCCCTAAAGAAATTTTTCATAGCATGACCTTTTGTTTCGTATAGTGAAAGCAACAAAAAAACAATTTAATCATACCCAAAACTTATAAATTATAAATCGTATTTATAATTATTTTGTGTTATATACCAATAATTGTCCCACCTTATGTATGAAAACGCACGATTGCAACACGTAGAGACAGATGGACATAAATAGTACATTCGCTTATTTACACTTTTTTTTTATTGTTCGTTAGGTTTAGCGAAATATTTAATTAACCTGTCATAGTGGTATGTACTCTTACCTAGGACACCAACATTCAAGAAACTACAATTACTAGCGTATGGAATTGACATCACGTTCAAGCAAGTTCATAAAAGTTCGTGCCACATGAATTGACGCCACTCGCCATCGACTCCATCTTACTAATCTGTGATCGACTTATACTAACGGTTTCATATTCGATATTCAAATTTCATGGAATACGTCACAAACTTGCCATCGTGTTGCGATATATACATTTCGTAGTAATAAAATCCCACTGGCTAGCATTTAATATTTGACAACAGTTCTCTGTATTTACATACACGTTTGCATGACTGTACTATTTTACTGTTATTGCCCGCTAATCGTTGCTTTTCTTCAACCAAAGGATATCTGGAAGATATCGCTCCTAGAGCGCCTGTATTTATATTTCAATTTCTGTTCACACTTTTGTTTTTTATTTGTTTTACAAACGATAAGAAAACATAGAGTCGGTAATAACATACAGTAGAAAAACTATCAACGATAGAGTTTACAGTTTGTGCATATACACGGCAAGTTAAAGTGATGTTCTGATATTTCTTACCTTACCACTAAAATGCTGATAACCACAGTAAAAGCAAGGTAAGTATAACCTACATGCCCCAATCAGATTACAGCCAGGTAACCACGTTACTCGGTTACCCACCAGAGTTCTAATTCCTTCGTATTTTCCCTTGGCATGGATAGTTTTGAGATTTTACTAACTAATTATCTAGTTTGCCGTTTTGTTTTTTATTAATATAGACGTGTTGCTATGAGGAACCCTGATCCTGGCCCCGTGAACAAAAGAATGTTGAATGACACAGCAAAGAGTTAAACTTGGCTTATGTTTATGCCATAACTGGCAATACAGGAAAGTAACGTAAACTTCATGAAAATGACCTACTAATTATGTTTAATCTGCCCATCTATACCATCTATTACACTTTGCATGACGTCACAATTTTCCATAGTAGTAGTAGTAATCCGCATAGTAGTAATCCTCGTTCATCAAAGTAGTAATCCTTATCCTTATTCTTGCTCCTTACTAATATTATAATTGTGAAAGTAGCTGTGTCTGTCTGTTGCGCTTTCACGCCATAACTACTCAACTGATTTAAATGAACTTGGCACACAAAAAGTCTAGAGCCTGAGAAAGGACATAGGATATAATTTTTAATGCGACAAAAGGGTTGAAAAGTGGGATAAAAGTCACTATTTCACGCGGAAAAAGTCGCGGGCACAGCTAGATTTCTCGTACAGGATTTCTTTTCTTTCTGTACTCGGTAAAACACTATAAACTAGATTTTATATAATTAAACTTCTTTAAATATCTGCTTATTTGAAAAAAGAATCCTAATGTCTTTGTTTGCTATACGATCGAAATAGGTAAATATGCATAAGTATTAAAAAAATACAGTAACTAATACTAATCGCACTTACTATCTTCTTTTCAAAATGATAGATGATTCGGACAACCTTGCTCAAATAAAACTTTCCGATTAAAATTCACCTTCGAGCTCAGCAGTAAATAAAAATAGCTTCTGATGAGAGAACATAAAATTTAATAGTTCTGCGGTCATGTAAAATCAGCTGTTTAGATAGTTCGTGTACTCGATTTCTGGTGGGGAAATCTCGCTAGCGTGATATTTATGAGATTATAGATGCCATAGGGTGGGTACAGTGTTAGCATTGACGTTAGTACACGCACGCATTCATATGCGGGGTGAATAATACCCATCAGGCGGCCGATTCTTGCATAATCGAACTTATAACGTGTGGTTATTCGATTAAATTAATTCGAAAGAAAACAAAATGCATAGAAATCGTGACCCGGATAAAGCACTAACTTATATTTCTTTGAAAAAGAAAATTCGATCGCTGAACTTTTTTCGAATACGAACTGCACGAGAATTGGCCTTCTGATTGCAACTATGTCATCTAACTATGATAAAGGGAGACATAGCATATGTCAATGCCGCATTCAAATGTCTCATTTTACATGCGGCAACGGTGGACTAAACTAGGCGTTATGCGCCTGGCGGTCATTTTCTTGACGTCCTCTCGTTGTTATTTCTTTCGATACCTTGTTTTGTATCTGAACTGTATCTTATTGACATAATAAATTAATTAGGAAAAAAAATATTTTAGAATGTTTTTTCGACAGCAAAAGACGTTTTGAGGTTATTAATATGACAAGGTTTTAGCGCACTAGCAACTTGCTGTGCTATAGCTTGTGTATTTTAATTCAAGGGCTTATAGCTTGTGGTGCATTTGAATTTATCGCTTGATTTATAGAAAGTACAGTCAATGCGTTATCTATCTATCGATGCTATCTCTAGATCTGCCAGATGTGATCATGCAAACTACAGTTCTGATTTCCCTGGGGCTTCGGTGCTTTCCTCATATAATATTTCTTTATTTCGAGAGACAATAGTCGATTTTTTCACTTCTCTCGTCTGTCTGACAGTTGTAGCTAGGAAAGCTAAAATATTATTTCGTAGAAAAGCAAAGTAAGTAGTAAAGAATTGGGTGAGACCTTTGCCCAGCAGTGGGATGATGTAGGCTAGATAAAAAAGTAAAGCCTGACGTCAAATAAGTGTGTCTTATGATAAAATCATAATAAAAAGTATAAAGTATTTTTAAAATAAACAAACAGAGAGCCTCGCTGTAGTTTTTGTAAACTGATGAATTTGTTCAATTAATCTTTTAATATTTTTCATCCAAATGGAATACATTTTATTTTGATACGGAATTAGTTCCATTGTGTCAATTCGCTTTATTCTATAGTTATTTTTTACAATTGGTACATAATACCTATTATGAGAGGCGGAAACCTTTGGTTAGGCGGTTCCTCAACTGCGGCGTGCAATATGTCTATGGTGGAAGGTTTGAAGGAAATCACCACTCTATCTTTCCCAATTAGTAGTTTGGAAAAAACTCCATTGACAAGACCTAACTCCTAACAAGACCTGATACTAAGATTTATTATGTAGTTTATAACCAAATAACACTATTGGATCAGATCCGTTACTTCCACATTCGAACTTCCATTTTCTAAGTCAAGTATTAGTTCATTTAGGTAGTTTGATTACCTACCTATCTCTTATTATAATTTACCCAAAAAATACTGACTTTCACCTATACTATAAGTATGGCTATCCCACTGAATAGATAAATAAGGTTAGAAATGCCCCGGTCAGTGCAGCAGAGGTGAGCTAGTTGTGAGCATATGCACGAGCAGTACTTCATACGCGTGACAAGAGCGTTGCACTAATATTCTGCAAGAACAGCGATTTTGTTGCACCAAGTATTTAAAAAAAATACTCATTGATGACTGTGCACGCACATTACTAACAAAATTGCTACCTTAGCACGCAATGTATCGCAGCCAATTTGCTTGGTTCGCTTGCGTACACAACGATAGGGATGTAGCTCACGGCACATTAAAAATATCGATAAATGGTAATTTCCCTATTGATGTTTTAGGAGATTAAAACATGATTAATTAGTTAAAATAAATATTGTTAAGTATTTATTTATAACAAACTAGCACCCTCCCGCGACTTCGTTCGCGCGTCTAAGTTTTACCGTTCCCATAAATCGTAGAATTTTTTATAAGCCCATACGCATTACTACTTCTATAGTCTTCCCCTATAAATATGCTATCTTAAAATGTATCTGACATAATTTATAACCAGATAAATAGTTTCTGATATTAGCGCGTTCAAACAAACAAACAAAAACATCCAGCTTTTTAATTAGTATATTTATATATTATAGATAAATGTTATATGTATTTTACGTCCTTTGACACAACACGTAGACCGGGTCTGATTTTTTTTCTTATTTTTTATGTTGCATGTAGTTTTAATTTTTCTTGTTTGCTATTAATAAAATAAAGTTTTTTTAAACTTATACGGGGATATTATCTTTTTATTAAACAACAAAATGGATATACTATGTACCGATGTACATGTAATTCATGTAATAAATTGAGTACCTTAATATATTTACATTTTCATCTCATTATCTTTGTTTTTCCATGCTTTCATTTCCTTTTCCCATCCAAAGATTGCGGGTTCTTGCTGAATTCTTACTCTTTATTTGAGTCTGTTTGCTGTAAACACGAACATAGAGTTAATCTTAGATTCTATCTACCATAACACAGTTCGTATTTCCTCCCTAAAATGTCGTACTGTAGACATTAAACTATAGGCATTACCTGCCTTTCTACTCTTCTTATACTATTACACTGTATTTTTGGTTCATTGTTGTTTTCTAATCCTTTTTGAACAATATTTATTGTGAATCTAAAAATGTCAAACTTTCAAAGCTCTGTTATTCTACTTTTCTGTACATAATACTGTAAAAATAGCTGTGTTTTACCTTTGTTTGCAATTTTCCTTTAATTTGCATTGGGTGATGATTCGTTTTCCTTATTAATAAATAATTTGCTTGATTTTTGACATTTTTTTATCTTTGTTGACATGGTTGTTATGACAATATCTTTCAAAGTCTGACAACTTCTATCAAAGTTTATTACTTTTTCGGGTTTAATCCTCTTTAAACCATCAGTATTCATGTTCTATTCTTGAACCTACCTCGTTCTAAATTTGAACGGCCCAGGCCCCTATATAAGCCTGTACTTTTTTCATTGATTCATTCGATTCCAAGTTGTAATCTTGAACAGTTTTCAACACTCTACATTTTCCTCAAGAAGTCTTGAAGAACCGCCGGTGACTACTGAAACGCCTCCTCGCACTAAGGGAGGGACCGGACACATTTCCGGAGGAGGATCCGAGTCATATTGAGACTGCAGTAACACCTCCTCGCTCTAGGGGAGAGACCTGTCTCCTTCTCGGAGGAGGATCCGAGTCCATATTGAGACTGTAGTAACACCTCCTCGCTCTTGGGGAGGGACCTGTCCCGTTCTCGGAAGAGGATCCGAGGCCAAGTACTTCTGGCACTCCAACTGATTATTACATTTTCTACATAGTTTTGGATACCCTCATCACTGCCGAGAGCTACTACTTCACTTCTGAGAGCTACTACTTCACTGCTGAGAACTACTACTTCACTGCTGAGAGCTACTACTTCACGGCGCTGACACTGCTGCACATCGGCGTCGCTGTTACCTCTGCTGTGTCGACCCTGCACTCCGACTCCGCCCTCTGCTGCCTCCAGGATATAGAAGATCTGAAGACACTTACCCACGCCCACTGCACTCTTCTTACACGCATACATTCACTCATCATCTTTTTTCCACTAATCGGTATTGTAAATATTATTTTTATTTTTATATAAATTCTGTTCCCCTCTTTTACCTCTTTTCTTAATCTTCTCCCTTCACATTTGTCGCTTCACGACAAATTGGCGCCCACCTTTTAGTCTTCAGCCTTCTCTTTTTCTTTCTTTTCTTACATCTCATTCATTTCATCTTCTATCCTTTTCTAAATTCAAAAACAACACTTTATCTAGTGTCCTTTACCTTTCACCCTCTTTACCTTTCGGCTCTTTACTTTTCACCCTCTTTACCTTTCACCCTCTTTACCTTTCACCCTCTTTACCTTTTCACCCTCTTTACTTTTTCACCCTCTTTGGCTATCTCTTTTTAGATAAAATATTATTAACCCCTTCACTACCATCTCTTATCATCCTAAATCTTAACACCTTAACTATCATCTCAGAACTTAACCCCTTGAAACTCGGAGATAGTAAAATTTTGTTTTTGTTAACTTAACTTGAGAATTATTAACTTAACTAAATCTACCTTAATTGGTCTTAAGTTAACTTTGTTCTTTTAACTTAACTTTGATTTAAATAACTGTTCTCTAATTAACTTAATTAACTGAGAACTCTTATTTTTCTTAAACTCTCTACCTATTTATTTTTACTCTCCGATTTTCTTTCTCAACCTATATCTTCACTAATTCACTTTATCACTATTTGAAGAGGAATTAAGGTACTCAATTTTATTTTGAACTTTATTGAATTATTCGTAACTTTTTAACTTTACAATGTCTTGTTTAATTAAGTTTGATTATCTTAACAAAGCTGAACTTATATATGAAATAAAGATTAGACTTGAGGAACCAACAAACACGGTTATAGACTTAAGAAAACAAATACAACAACTTTCTTCGATAACTTCATCAGAGGAAATATTAATTTCTCCTCTTCCTATTGATGAGGAACTTCCTGAAATTGAATCTACTCTTAACTACATTGAAGGAAAAATATCTAGATTAATACAGGGTGATTCTAAATTTACTCGCTTAATTGAATCTTATCTAAATCATGTTTACTATAGATTTGAACGCATTGATATTGACCTAAGTCCTGAATTCTAAACTACTTTTAATGATCTTAAAAATAAATTTGATGGCTTAACTAATAAATTCGAGTCTTTTACTTTTTAATCCAGCTGAAGATATAGTCAGAACTATTGATACCCCAGCTCCAATTACTTATAATCCTATAGATCCTCAACCCTCTCATAACTTTGTAATCCCTCAAACCTCTTTTCAACCTCTACCCTCCTCCCTTACCCAACCTACTATAAATCTTAAGATTTTCAAAAATATAAATAGTTATTCTTTTAATGGTAAATCTTGCCCCAGGTCTTTTCTTCAAAAGTTAGACGAATATTGTATTTCAAGAAACATAGATAAAAATCTTCTTATTACTCAGGCATATGAAATCTTTACTGATAATGCTCTCCATTGGTTCAGATTCCAAATTAAAAGGAACCCTAATTTATCCTGGTCTGAAGCTTCCCAACTTTTAATTAAGGACTTTGGTCAGTTTGATTTTGATAATAAACTTCTTGAGGCTATTAAAGGTCGGACTCAAGGTTTAAATGAACCTATAGCTATTTATATTTCTATTATGTCTGGGATGTTTGAGCGTCTTTCTGAAAAATTACCTGAATGTAAAATTGTTGACATCCTACTTAGAAACATTAGACCTTGTTACTCAGTTTTTGTGGCTCTTAAAGACTGTAACACTATTGATTCTTTATTAACTACCTGTCAGAGTTTTGAAAAATTCCTTGATAGAGACCAAAACTTTAAAGAACCTCTCGAAAACTCTTTAACATCTGAATTTAATTTTAAACCTCAAACATCATCCTCCACAAAACCACAATTCTTTAAAAAACCTTATCATGTTAACACTGTTCAGGAAGATGTTAATACTCTTACTAAGGACATCTTCTGTGTTCGTTGTCGCAAACATGGACATAATCTTAGAACTTGTACCCAACCTCACTTTATAATTTGTTTTAAATGCGGTTTAAAAGATTTTAAAACCCCAGATTGCCCTAAATGTAATCCTAAACCTAACACTAGCTCAAAAAACTAATAACTGACTTGAATAGCACTTCTAAATTTGACATTACTGAATGGAATGATTGGATCTTAACTCTAAAAAATTTCTTTTCTTGTTATAAAATCTCTTCTACTTTATATTCTAGTGAAATAGATTCCAAACGTCCTTTCATTAATGTGCGAATTAATAACTTAAATATTTCTGGTTTACTTGATTCTGGTAGTTCAATTACTATTTTTGGCAACAATTCTCACTTTAATATTCTCAAACTGGGTTTTAAGCTTTTCAAGTCGGACTTTATTACTATTTCAACTGCGAGTAATCAAAAAATAAAATCACTAGGTTATTTTGAATTACCAATGATTTTTAATAAACAAACACATTTAATTAAAGCTTATGCTTTTCCTGAATTATTTCCTTCTCTTATTCTTGGTATTGATTTTTGGAAGAAATTTAATTTACTTCCTTCTATACTGTCTTCGTCTGGACCTTCCGATCTCAATTGCTCATCTATTCAAGAAGCTGATAAAAGAGTACTTCCTTATGATCATCTTTCTGAAGATCAGAAGAATATCGCGGATACCATTATAGGTCGCTTTAGAGAAATTTCTTTTGAAGAAAAAGGAGTATTAGGACGAACTCATCTCATCACGCATAAGATTGATACTGGCGATTCTCTTCCGATCAAACAAAGATGTTATCGGTTATCTCCTGTAAAACAAAAGGCATTAGTTGAAGAAGTAGATAAAATGCTGGAATGGGACGTCATCGAACCTGGTGAAAGTCCCTGGCTATCTCCAGTGATTATCACTCCCAAGAAGAATGGAGAATGGCGCTTCTGCATTGATAGCAGGAAACTCAACTCCGTCACTCGTCGGGATGCTTATAACCTTCCTCTAATGAGTGAGATTTTGGACAACCTCAAGAATGCCAAATATTTATCTAGTATTGACATCGCCAAAGCGTTTTGGGAAACGCCACTGAACACAGAAGACAAAGACAAGACTGCATTTTACGTTCCTGGAAGAGGCATGTACAGATTTAAAGTCATGCCCTTTGGACTAACTAATTCTCCAGCTACTCAACAAAGACTTATGGACATGTTGTTTACCCCAGAGTTTGACAGCAAAGTCTTCTGCTATCTTGATGACATCATTGTCATAAGTGAAACCTTTGAACAGCACATTGCTCTTCTATTAAAAATCCACGAAAAACTTTCTTTTGCAAACTTGACCATAAATTTTGAAAAATCACAGTTTTTTAAAAAAGAGCTCAAATATCTCGGTTACGTCGTAGACGAGTATGGTCTCCGTGCTGATCCTGACAAAATCAGAGCAATTTTGGAATATCCTACCCCATCTTCCAGAAAAGAAGTACGAAGATTCATTGGCACTTGCAGCTGGTTTCGAAGATTCATCCCAGACTTCAGCACAATTGCCGCTCCACTTAACAAGCTTACATGTACAGGGAAAAATGCTCCGAAGTTCGCTTGGAACCCTGAAGCTGGATCTGCTCTTCTAAAGCTGAAGGAAGCTCTGGTTACTACTCCGGTGCTTGCTTGTCCAGATTTTAGCCTCCCTTTCTCAGTACATTGTGATGCGTCAAATTATGGTGTGGGAGCAATGCTTACTCAAGTCCAGAATGACAGGGAAGTGGTCATTGCTTACATGAGTAAATCTCTTAATAAAAACCAGCAAAATTACTCGACCACGGAGAGAGAAACCTTGGCTGTTATTACTGCTCTGGAACATTGGCGCTGTTATCTCGAGAATGGTATGCAATTTACCATTTACACTGACCACGCAGCACTAAAGTGGTTCCTGAATTTATCTAATCCTTCTGGAAGACTTGCTCGCTGGACTCTACGTCTATCTTCTTTCAACTTTATTCTTAAACATAAAAAAGGTAAAGATAATGTTGTTCCGGATTTGCTTTCAAGATCTAAACCTTTGGACAATGTGGACTCTTTGCATCATGGTGTTCTTCCTATCTCTACTGAAGAATCATCTCCTAACCGCGATTTGGAACAGTACAACAAGATTTTACTTGGCTGCAGAAATAATCCTGATTCTTTTCCTAACTATATAGAGAAAGATGACAAGCTATACCGACATATCTATTCTCCACATAATCTTAATGAAGACTTCACTTGGAAAGAAGTTCCACTACCTCAAGACAGACAAATGCTCATCTCAACTAATCACGGCTCCGATACTGAACCTCATCTAGGGATCTTTAAAACTTATAAAAAACTTTCTTTCCGTTATTACTGGTCTGGAATGTTTAAAGACATTGCCAACTTTATTTCTAAATGTGATAAATGCCTAGCTTATAAACATCCTAACCATTCTCCATACGGACCTATGGGAAAACCCAAGATCTGTTCTAGACCCTTTCAAACTATTTCGCTTGACCTTATGGGCCCATTACCCATGACAAGAAATCGAAATCAATATATTCTAGTGATTAATTGCTGCTTTACCAAATATACTCTAATTTTTCCTCTTAAACGTGCTACCGCTTCTAATATAATTTATTTTCTCGAGAATTCAGTTTTTCTGACACATGGTGTACCTCAAACGGTTATCATGGATAACGGACCTCAATTTCAATCTCGCGAATTTAATTCATTTTTAAAGAAATACAAGGTTTCTTTTATTTCTCACTCTCCTTTTTACTGTCCTCAAGTCAATCCTACAGAAAGATATAATAGAACTATAATTACTGCGTTAGCCACCTTAGTAGGAGACGATCATAGAAAGTGGGATAATTACCTCTCTAAAATTCAACAAGCCTTAAACAGTTGCGTTAGCTCTATAACTGGCTTTACGCCTAATTTCTTAGTGTTTGGTCGAGAAACCATTCCCTGCGGTTCTTTTTACACTTCATCTCGAAGTATCGAAGAAATTACCTTCCTACCTCGCGATATTTACGCTGAAAATGTTGGTTTTCTCGCGTCTTATTTCGATAAAGTTCAAACTGCATTATATTTAGCTCATGCTAAAAACAGCGCGCGTTATGATTTGCGTCGAGCTTTTAAAGAATTTAATGTCGGTGATATAGTTTGGCGTAAGAATTATGTGCAAAGCAATGCAGGTTCTTACTTTAGCGCAAAACTTGCTCCTAAATTTGTAAAATGTAAAGTTTTTGAAAAAATTTCACCCTTAGTTTATATATTGGAAGATGCTAATGGTTCTAAAACCAAATGGCATATCAAGGACATTAAAATCTAATTTTCATAACTTCTATTTTTTTATTTTTTTTCTAACTTTCATTTCGTAACTTCATTTACTCATCATTCATAATTCATTCATCAATCATCTTTCGTGATTATATTTATTTCGTATTTAGTTGTATTCTGGCTTTTAAGCTCATACAACGTACCTTAAATACGTTATCCTTATCCTCTAGTTTCCTTTTCTTTTACGAGCATTTAATAGCTCTTATTAATTGTATCTTTAAATCTCTTTTCTTTCCTTAAGGAGGCTCTAAACCTCTTCTCTTTATTTAAGGGACTCTAAATCCCTTACGTTAACTCGGGAGGCTCTAAACCTCTTCTCTTTACTTAAGGGACTCTAAACCCCTTAGTACTAACTAGTACATTCTTTTGAGCGGTTGATTACTCGTTAAAATAAGCCTTAGGTCCGAGCGGTTGATTACTCGTTAAATAAGCCTTAGATTGGAGCGGTTGATTACTCCTTAAGTAGGCCTAGATCAAACCTTTTTTTTCCCATCTATGGAGCGGTTGACAACTCCCTAAATAAGCCTGTCGTTATTGAGGAATTCTTTTCTAGAGTGGCAGTCATTGAATGTGAACTCCACCCTTACGGTATGAAGATGATAGAATGCTAGAAGAAGAATAAATATTTTTATGTAAGGTTGTATATTAGGCGAAGTAGATTCCTAGGTTTTCTTTAGGCCTTCTTTCAAAAATTTTCTCTAAGTCAAAAATTTTTCTGGGGTTGTGGGGGAAATGTACCGATGTACATGTAATTCATGTAATAAATTGAGTACCTTAATATATTTACATTTTCATCTCATTATCTTTGTTTTTCCATGCTTTCATTTCCTTTTCCCATCCAAAGATTGCGGGTTCTTGCTGAATTCTTACTCTTTATTTGAGTCTGTTTGCTGTAAACACGAACATAGAGTTAATCTTAGATTCTATCTACCATAACACAGTTCGTATTTCCTCCCTAAAATGTCGTACTGTAGACATTAAACTATAGGCATTACCTGCCTTTCTACTCTTCTTATACTATTACACTGTATTTTTGGTTCATTGTTGTTTTCTAATCCTTTTTGAACAATATTTATTGTGAATCTAAAAATGTCAAACTTTCAAAGCTCTGTTATTCTACTTTTCTGTACATAATACTGTAAAAATAGCTGTGTTTTACCTTTGTTTGCAATTTTCCTTTAATTTGCATTGGGTGATGATTCGTTTTCCTTATTAATAAATAATTTGCTTGATTTTTGACATTTTTTTATCTTTGTTGACATGGTTGTTATGACAATATCTTTCAAAGTCTGACAACTTCTATCAAAGTTTATTACTTTTTCGGGTTTAATCCTCTTTAAACCATCAGTATTCATGTTCTATTCTTGAACCTACCTCGTTCTAAATTTGAACGGCCCAGGCCCCTATATAAGCCTGTACTTTTTTCATTGATTCATTCGATTCCAAGTTGTAATCTTGAACAGTTTTCAACACTCTACATTTTCCTCAAGAAGTCTTGAAGAACCGCCGGTGACTACTGAAACGCCTCCTCGCACTAAGGGAGGGACCGGACACATTTCCGGAGGAGGATCCGAGTCATATTGAGACTGCAGTAACACCTCCTCGCTCTAGGGGAGAGACCTGTCTCCTTCTCGGAGGAGGATCCGAGTCCATATTGAGACTGTAGTAACACCTCCTCGCTCTTGGGGAGGGACCTGTCCCGTTCTCGGAAGAGGATCCGAGGCCAAGTACTTCTGGCACTCCAACTGATTATTACATTTTCTACATAGTTTTGGATACCCTCATCACTGCCGAGAGCTACTACTTCACTTCTGAGAGCTACTACTTCACTGCTGAGAACTACTACTTCACTGCTGAGAGCTACTACTTCACGGCGCTGACACTGCTGCACATCGGCGTCGCTGTTACCTCTGCTGTGTCGACCCTGCACTCCGACTCCGCCCTCTGCTGCCTCCAGGATATAGAAGATCTGAAGACACTTACCCACGCCCACTGCACTCTTCTTACACGCATACATTCACTCATCATCTTTTTTCCACTAATCGGTATTGTAAATATTATTTTTATTTTTATATAAATTCTGTTCCCCTCTTTTACCTCTTTTCTTAATCTTCTCCCTTCACATTTGTCGCTTCACGACAAATTGGCGCCCACCTTTTAGTCTTCAGCCTTCTCTTTTTCTTTCTTTTCTTACATCTCATTCATTTCATCTTCTATCCTTTTCTAAATTCAAAAACAACACTTTATCTAGTGTCCTTTACCTTTCACCCTCTTTACCTTTCGGCTCTTTACTTTTCACCCTCTTTACCTTTCACCCTCTTTACCTTTCACCCTCTTTACCTTTTCACCCTCTTTACTTTTTCACCCTCTTTGGCTATCTCTTTTTAGATAAAATATTATTAACCCCTTCACTACCATCTCTTATCATCCTAAATCTTAACACCTTAACTATCATCTCAGAACTTAACCCCTTGAAACTCGGAGATAGTAAAATTTTGTTTTTGTTAACTTAACTTGAGAATTATTAACTTAACTAAATCTACCTTAATTGGTCTTAAGTTAACTTTGTTCTTTTAACTTAACTTTGATTTAAATAACTGTTCTCTAATTAACTTAATTAACTGAGAACTCTTATTTTTCTTAAACTCTCTACCTATTTATTTTTACTCTCCGATTTTCTTTCTCAACCTATATCTTCACTAATTCACTTTATCACTATTTGAAGAGGAATTAAGGTACTCAATTTTATTTTGAACTTTATTGAATTATTCGTAACTTTTTAACTTTACAATGTCTTGTTTAATTAAGTTTGATTATCTTAACAAAGCTGAACTTATATATGAAATAAAGATTAGACTTGAGGAACCAACAAACACGGTTATAGACTTAAGAAAACAAATACAACAACTTTCTTCGATAACTTCATCAGAGGAAATATTAATTTCTCCTCTTCCTATTGATGAGGAACTTCCTGAAATTGAATCTACTCTTAACTACATTGAAGGAAAAATATCTAGATTAATACAGGGTGATTCTAAATTTACTCGCTTAATTGAATCTTATCTAAATCATGTTTACTATAGATTTGAACGCATTGATATTGACCTAAGTCCTGAATTCTAAACTACTTTTAATGATCTTAAAAATAAATTTGATGGCTTAACTAATAAATTCGAGTCTTTTACTTTTTAATCCAGCTGAAGATATAGTCAGAACTATTGATACCCCAGCTCCAATTACTTATAATCCTATAGATCCTCAACCCTCTCATAACTTTGTAATCCCTCAAACCTCTTTTCAACCTCTACCCTCCTCCCTTACCCAACCTACTATAAATCTTAAGATTTTCAAAAATATAAATAGTTATTCTTTTAATGGTAAATCTTGCCCCAGGTCTTTTCTTCAAAAGTTAGACGAATATTGTATTTCAAGAAACATAGATAAAAATCTTCTTATTACTCAGGCATATGAAATCTTTACTGATAATGCTCTCCATTGGTTCAGATTCCAAATTAAAAGGAACCCTAATTTATCCTGGTCTGAAGCTTCCCAACTTTTAATTAAGGACTTTGGTCAGTTTGATTTTGATAATAAACTTCTTGAGGCTATTAAAGGTCGGACTCAAGGTTTAAATGAACCTATAGCTATTTATATTTCTATTATGTCTGGGATGTTTGAGCGTCTTTCTGAAAAATTACCTGAATGTAAAATTGTTGACATCCTACTTAGAAACATTAGACCTTGTTACTCAGTTTTTGTGGCTCTTAAAGACTGTAACACTATTGATTCTTTATTAACTACCTGTCAGAGTTTTGAAAAATTCCTTGATAGAGACCAAAACTTTAAAGAACCTCTCGAAAACTCTTTAACATCTGAATTTAATTTTAAACCTCAAACATCATCCTCCACAAAACCACAATTCTTTAAAAAACCTTATCATGTTAACACTGTTCAGGAAGATGTTAATACTCTTACTAAGGACATCTTCTGTGTTCGTTGTCGCAAACATGGACATAATCTTAGAACTTGTACCCAACCTCACTTTATAATTTGTTTTAAATGCGGTTTAAAAGATTTTAAAACCCCAGATTGCCCTAAATGTAATCCTAAACCTAACACTAGCTCAAAAAACTAATAACTGACTTGAATAGCACTTCTAAATTTGACATTACTGAATGGAATGATTGGATCTTAACTCTAAAAAATTTCTTTTCTTGTTATAAAATCTCTTCTACTTTATATTCTAGTGAAATAGATTCCAAACGTCCTTTCATTAATGTGCGAATTAATAACTTAAATATTTCTGGTTTACTTGATTCTGGTAGTTCAATTACTATTTTTGGCAACAATTCTCACTTTAATATTCTCAAACTGGGTTTTAAGCTTTTCAAGTCGGACTTTATTACTATTTCAACTGCGAGTAATCAAAAAATAAAATCACTAGGTTATTTTGAATTACCAATGATTTTTAATAAACAAACACATTTAATTAAAGCTTATGCTTTTCCTGAATTATTTCCTTCTCTTATTCTTGGTATTGATTTTTGGAAGAAATTTAATTTACTTCCTTCTATACTGTCTTCGTCTGGACCTTCCGATCTCAATTGCTCATCTATTCAAGAAGCTGATAAAAGAGTACTTCCTTATGATCATCTTTCTGAAGATCAGAAGAATATCGCGGATACCATTATAGGTCGCTTTAGAGAAATTTCTTTTGAAGAAAAAGGAGTATTAGGACGAACTCATCTCATCACGCATAAGATTGATACTGGCGATTCTCTTCCGATCAAACAAAGATGTTATCGGTTATCTCCTGTAAAACAAAAGGCATTAGTTGAAGAAGTAGATAAAATGCTGGAATGGGACGTCATCGAACCTGGTGAAAGTCCCTGGCTATCTCCAGTGATTATCACTCCCAAGAAGAATGGAGAATGGCGCTTCTGCATTGATAGCAGGAAACTCAACTCCGTCACTCGTCGGGATGCTTATAACCTTCCTCTAATGAGTGAGATTTTGGACAACCTCAAGAATGCCAAATATTTATCTAGTATTGACATCGCCAAAGCGTTTTGGGAAACGCCACTGAACACAGAAGACAAAGACAAGACTGCATTTTACGTTCCTGGAAGAGGCATGTACAGATTTAAAGTCATGCCCTTTGGACTAACTAATTCTCCAGCTACTCAACAAAGACTTATGGACATGTTGTTTACCCCAGAGTTTGACAGCAAAGTCTTCTGCTATCTTGATGACATCATTGTCATAAGTGAAACCTTTGAACAGCACATTGCTCTTCTATTAAAAATCCACGAAAAACTTTCTTTTGCAAACTTGACCATAAATTTTGAAAAATCACAGTTTTTTAAAAAAGAGCTCAAATATCTCGGTTACGTCGTAGACGAGTATGGTCTCCGTGCTGATCCTGACAAAATCAGAGCAATTTTGGAATATCCTACCCCATCTTCCAGAAAAGAAGTACGAAGATTCATTGGCACTTGCAGCTGGTTTCGAAGATTCATCCCAGACTTCAGCACAATTGCCGCTCCACTTAACAAGCTTACATGTACAGGGAAAAATGCTCCGAAGTTCGCTTGGAACCCTGAAGCTGGATCTGCTCTTCTAAAGCTGAAGGAAGCTCTGGTTACTACTCCGGTGCTTGCTTGTCCAGATTTTAGCCTCCCTTTCTCAGTACATTGTGATGCGTCAAATTATGGTGTGGGAGCAATGCTTACTCAAGTCCAGAATGACAGGGAAGTGGTCATTGCTTACATGAGTAAATCTCTTAATAAAAACCAGCAAAATTACTCGACCACGGAGAGAGAAACCTTGGCTGTTATTACTGCTCTGGAACATTGGCGCTGTTATCTCGAGAATGGTATGCAATTTACCATTTACACTGACCACGCAGCACTAAAGTGGTTCCTGAATTTATCTAATCCTTCTGGAAGACTTGCTCGCTGGACTCTACGTCTATCTTCTTTCAACTTTATTCTTAAACATAAAAAAGGTAAAGATAATGTTGTTCCGGATTTGCTTTCAAGATCTAAACCTTTGGACAATGTGGACTCTTTGCATCATGGTGTTCTTCCTATCTCTACTGAAGAATCATCTCCTAACCGCGATTTGGAACAGTACAACAAGATTTTACTTGGCTGCAGAAATAATCCTGATTCTTTTCCTAACTATATAGAGAAAGATGACAAGCTATACCGACATATCTATTCTCCACATAATCTTAATGAAGACTTCACTTGGAAAGAAGTTCCACTACCTCAAGACAGACAAATGCTCATCTCAACTAATCACGGCTCCGATACTGAACCTCATCTAGGGATCTTTAAAACTTATAAAAAACTTTCTTTCCGTTATTACTGGTCTGGAATGTTTAAAGACATTGCCAACTTTATTTCTAAATGTGATAAATGCCTAGCTTATAAACATCCTAACCATTCTCCATACGGACCTATGGGAAAACCCAAGATCTGTTCTAGACCCTTTCAAACTATTTCGCTTGACCTTATGGGCCCATTACCCATGACAAGAAATCGAAATCAATATATTCTAGTGATTAATTGCTGCTTTACCAAATATACTCTAATTTTTCCTCTTAAACGTGCTACCGCTTCTAATATAATTTATTTTCTCGAGAATTCAGTTTTTCTGACACATGGTGTACCTCAAACGGTTATCATGGATAACGGACCTCAATTTCAATCTCGCGAATTTAATTCATTTTTAAAGAAATACAAGGTTTCTTTTATTTCTCACTCTCCTTTTTACTGTCCTCAAGTCAATCCTACAGAAAGATATAATAGAACTATAATTACTGCGTTAGCCACCTTAGTAGGAGACGATCATAGAAAGTGGGATAATTACCTCTCTAAAATTCAACAAGCCTTAAACAGTTGCGTTAGCTCTATAACTGGCTTTACGCCTAATTTCTTAGTGTTTGGTCGAGAAACCATTCCCTGCGGTTCTTTTTACACTTCATCTCGAAGTATCGAAGAAATTACCTTCCTACCTCGCGATATTTACGCTGAAAATGTTGGTTTTCTCGCGTCTTATTTCGATAAAGTTCAAACTGCATTATATTTAGCTCATGCTAAAAACAGCGCGCGTTATGATTTGCGTCGAGCTTTTAAAGAATTTAATGTCGGTGATATAGTTTGGCGTAAGAATTATGTGCAAAGCAATGCAGGTTCTTACTTTAGCGCAAAACTTGCTCCTAAATTTGTAAAATGTAAAGTTTTTGAAAAAATTTCACCCTTAGTTTATATATTGGAAGATGCTAATGGTTCTAAAACCAAATGGCATATCAAGGACATTAAAATCTAATTTTCATAACTTCTATTTTTTTATTTTTTTTCTAACTTTCATTTCGTAACTTCATTTACTCATCATTCATAATTCATTCATCAATCATCTTTCGTGATTATATTTATTTCGTATTTAGTTGTATTCTGGCTTTTAAGCTCATACAACGTACCTTAAATACGTTATCCTTATCCTCTAGTTTCCTTTTCTTTTACGAGCATTTAATAGCTCTTATTAATTGTATCTTTAAATCTCTTTTCTTTCCTTAAGGAGGCTCTAAACCTCTTCTCTTTATTTAAGGGACTCTAAATCCCTTACGTTAACTCGGGAGGCTCTAAACCTCTTCTCTTTACTTAAGGGACTCTAAACCCCTTAGTACTAACTAGTACATTCTTTTGAGCGGTTGATTACTCGTTAAAATAAGCCTTAGGTCCGAGCGGTTGATTACTCGTTAAATAAGCCTTAGATTGGAGCGGTTGATTACTCCTTAAGTAGGCCTAGATCAAACCTTTTTTTTCCCATCTATGGAGCGGTTGACAACTCCCTAAATAAGCCTGTCGTTATTGAGGAATTCTTTTCTAGAGTGGCAGTCATTGAATGTGAACTCCACCCTTACGGTATGAAGATGATAGAATGCTAGAAGAAGAATAAATATTTTTATGTAAGGTTGTATATTAGGCGAAGTAGATTCCTAGGTTTTCTTTAGGCCTTCTTTCAAAAATTTTCTCTAAGTCAAAAATTTTTCTGGGGTTGTGGGGGAAATGTACCGATGTACATGTAATTCATGTAATAAATTGAGTACCTTAATATATTTACATTTTCATCTCATTATCTTTGTTTTTCCATGCTTTCATTTCCTTTTCCCATCCAAAGATTGCGGGTTCTTGCTGAATTCTTACTCTTTATTTGAGTCTGTTTGCTGTAAACACGAACATAGAGTTAATCTTAGATTCTATCTACCATAACACAGTTCGTATTTCCTCCCTAAAATGTCGTACTGTAGACATTAAACTATAGGCATTACCTGCCTTTCTACTCTTCTTATACTATTACACTGTATTTTTGGTTCATTGTTGTTTTCTAATCCTTTTTGAACAATATTTATTGTGAATCTAAAAATGTCAAACTTTCAAAGCTCTGTTATTCTACTTTTCTGTACATAATACTGTAAAAATAGCTGTGTTTTACCTTTGTTTGCAATTTTCCTTTAATTTGCATTGGGTGATGATTCGTTTTCCTTATTAATAAATAATTTGCTTGATTTTTGACATTTTTTTATCTTTGTTGACATGGTTGTTATGACAATATCTTTCAAAGTCTGACAACTTCAATCAAAGCATATTACTTTTTCGGGTTTAATCCTCTTTAAACCATCAGTATTCATGATCTATTCTTGAACCTACCTCGTTCTAAATTTGAACGGCCCAGGCCCCTATATAAGCCTGTACTTTTTTCATTGATTCATTCGATTCCAAGTTGTAATCTTGAACAGTTTTCAACACTCTATATTTTCCTCAAGAAGTCTTGAAGAACCGCCGGTGACTACTGAAACGCCTCCTCGCACTAAGGGAGGGACCGGACACATTTCCGGAGGAGGATCCGAGTCATATTGAGACTGCAGTAACACCTCCTCGCTCTAGGGGAGAGACCTGTCTCCTTCTCGGAGGAGGATCCGAGTCCATATTGAGACTGTAGTAACACCTCCTCGCTCTTGGGGAGGGACCTGTCCCGTTCTTGGAAGAGGATCCGAGGCCAAGTACTTCTGGCACTCCAACTGATTATTACATTTTCTACATAGTTTTGGATACCCTCATCACTGCCGAGAGCTACTACTTCACTTCTGAGAGCTACTACTTCACTGCTGAGAACTACTACTTCACTGCTGAGAGCTACTACTTCACGGCGCTGACACTGCTGCACATCGGCGTCGCTGTTACCTCTGCTGTGTCGACCCTGCACTCCGACTCCGCCCTCTGCTGCCTCCAGGATATAGAAGATCTGAAGACACTTACCCACGCCCACTGCACTCTTCTTACACGCATACATTCACTCATCATCTTTTTTCCACTAATCGGTATTGTAAATATTATTTTTATTTTTATATAAATTCTGTTCCCCTCTTTTACCTCTTTTCTTAATCTTCTCCCTTCACATTTGTCGCTTCACGACAACTATGTACGCCTATTGTCAATTATATGTAATTCTTTCGGATGCTAGAAAGAGTAGGCTATTGCTATTGTGCCATGTAGATTTCTACCCTATCATAATCAACAACTTAGGCCGTTCCCACGAAAAGTTTGCAGAAAAGTTTCACATTGAACACCCTTCGACAACATCAGAGTGTGGATGTCCACCGGCAATATGACCTTCTGAAGATTGCAGGATTGCATTGGACACGGTAGACCGCTTGCGACCGGTCGCTGTGGAAAACTGTGGGGTCTATATAACTATTCTGTTGAAACAAAAAAATATTTAATAAGCTCTCTTCTTGAGAGCAACATTAATCACATACATGTGTCAAAACATTGTGTTTTCAGACATGTCAAATTATTGTCAAAAATAAAATAAAAAATATGTAATATTAAATTATTTTAATATTATTTTAATCAAATTATTAATGTTAAGCAATACGTAAAAGTATTAATTTTCTCTATTTCAAGTAAAGTATAGCAATACATTTTTTTTCTTATTGTTTTCTATCGGAAGGTAATTGTACAACCCTTTGATGCGATCAAATGTGCCGTAAAATTATACAAATACGCAGAACTAAAATCTTATGGTTATTTTTCAATTCATATTGAAAAAATACATTTCACCGGTAATTGAAGTTATCGATATCGATCGACCTAAAATATCGACTTTTACCACAACGTAGTATTTTGACATTATAGAATGAACGTAGCGGAATGATGATTGATGGTTCCACAGCTAGCAGCTCTGTGATTGGTAGTTGGTTTTACGTACTAATCACACCAATCACAGAGCTCCCAGCGGAAAGTGTGATTGGTTTGTGATATTGGTGCGTTGATTCATTGATTGGTGCTTTTGGCACTGCAGCAACAACGCCGTACCGCCCACCGGCGACACAGGTTCTCATACAAACGAACTGTCAGAACGTTTCTAACCTTATTTATCTATTCAGTGGGCTATCCAATGCGGCAACGCAGTCAGTATCATGGCCTCCTTGTTTCATGGAAACGGTCGTTTTGAAATAGGTAGATCTTGAGTCTATTCTTATGATTTTACGCACGTCTTAGTTTATTTTTTCTAATAAATATAATTAGTACCTTAACCATAATCCCAGAGTCCAGAAGTAACCTTATGAGCTCCATGTTCTCATTCTCGATGGCTGCGATGAGAGCTGACCGGTTGAGCGGGTCCACGCAGTTGATGTCCAATACGTCATTGTTGCCGGCATACTGCTCTATTAACCTGGGAACAAACAGTATATAATATGTAAAAGTAAAACTAGCCTGTAAGCATCCCACTACTGGGCAAAGGCCTTACCTCAAAAGTGAGGTAGTATAAGCCATACTCATCCACGCGGGCTCAGTACGGAGTGGCTGAGGGGTGTTTGCAAGGCAAGCGACCAACCTTGCTGTCAGATTTTATCAAGCCGTCCATAGGGCCTCTGACCAAGCTTAACGATTAATATCATCCAATATTAGCCGGGACCAACTGCTTAACGTGCCTTCCGAAGCACGGAGATGTTCGTGATATCCGTCACTTATATGGTCGGAACGGTCGGTTGCACCAACCGCGCCGTAAGTTGCTTTTAACTTCGGTATTACTACCAAAGCGCTACCACCACTGCTCTACGAGCACCTCATATACTTATATAATATGTATTAGACAATATACCACTTTTAACTACATAAACCAGACACAAGATAATAAAGAAAATGCTATTGCTGTTTTAATTTGATCAGAAAGCGTAGGTACCCAAAACCTCTTAAGTATGCTCTTACTAATCTGTGATTTTACCTTTGCTATTTTTTATAATAGTAAGTTTAAGTATGTCTTAGAGCCTTTACACACTGCGACTTTTAGCAGCGATGCAACGCGATGCAGTCGCAAAATGACAACTTTTACACACTGCGCTACTTTTAGCATCAATGCAAACGCAATGCGCATCGCTACTGCATAAATTTGTTCATTGCGTGAGTCGCGATGCTCATTGCGTTTCCAAAATGCGCGTTAATAGGTATCGATGCTAAAAGTCGCAGTGTGTAAAGGGTCTTACCTCTTGTGTGTCAAATAAATCATTCATTCATTCATTCATATAACGTGCTGGCGTGTGAATCACGCAACCATGGTGGTTGTTCAAAAATAAGTGTTCAAACAATGAAAATTAAAAGCTTCCATAATCATTGGTAACTAAACTCGAGAGCAAATGCAAGCTGTTTAATCTGTAAATAGGCATAGGACTTTTAATGTTTATTAAGTTGCGGATGGTTGGAATTAAACGAATTATTGGTTCGTCGATAGCGCCTCTATCTCTTCAAAATACTTGCCATCAGATGTACAGTCGTTACCCACTTTTGTTGCAAACTAGCCCTTATTACAACTGCATAAGATACTTACCGAAGTGTTTATCTTGACGAGCTGTCGTCCGTACTCATCTTTAATTAAGCTATGTAAAATGTAATAGTAAGTAATAAAGCAAACTTTTTAGAAGAAATATCAAAGTAAAAATCTTTATCATTAGGGGAAGATTTGCATTTTTTCTACAATTGTGTTGTAAGTAGTATGGGGGTCATTTTGTAGAATGCCACTCTGTCCCTTTCTAATCAGATAATCTATAACGAATTTGTGACGGATCCTTATTTGAGCGCGTCGAATAAGGGTCTTCTGAAAAATGCAGATGCTTCGTGGTACGAAACAATATATATTACTTTCTGCCCTTTAGAGCAAACATTATATTTTCCGACTCCAAAAAAGGAGGTAACCTTTCAATAAAGTTACAACCTAAAGAATTTAGTTTGATCATTTATCAGTACTTCGTTGGGGCTACATCTTAGATCTCAAAAAAAGTAAAAAAAAAATGACGAAATTTGATTTCGCTCAGCAGTTATGATTATGTGATTTTACCTCTTACTAATACGCAATTGCCTGTTAGTAAGAGGTAAAATCAAAGGGTAGATCTCGTCATCCTTTGATAAAATTTAGAACAAAATACAAGATGTTTTCAAGCATCTTCTTGCGCTACAGATTGCTCAAATATTGACATATATCGGTAACCTGGCTGTTCATTACAATAATTTGATTGAAACCTGTGTTGCCATCCTAATCTTGCGGCGCGCGCTCCTACGCACATCATTTTGAGTACTTACCTATTTTTTGCTGTTGACAACCCCGTAAAGTAGTTGCTTTCGAGACGTTGTGCCCATGACACAAAACTAACCTACCAGGGCTCAATTTTCGCGTGTGCTTTCCCTTAAACCTAATTGAAGACTTTTGAACTGTGTGACTGTGCCTGTGTCCTCGGTGATCACCTGCAACCTGGAAACCATCTACTGGCGGATAATAGGTGAGTCCTGACAGACAAAACCTCCTTTATATTTTTTGCCTACCACGTTGAATCCACTGCCGATCTCGAACATCTTTTGGTAGCAGAGCGTAGTTTATTTTGGACCTTTGCCTAAATAATTATTTTAAAATTAACGTAATTAAGTAGCTTCCACCCTTTACATAAAACGTCTCATTCTATCTTAGTAATTATTGTGAAATCTGCATTCCCCCTTTGCACGCGGTAGCCATCTTAGTTCCATTCATTTCTAGTAGTTACATAATGACGATAAATGAATAGATGTCCAAATTCATCATTGTGTTACGGTGTGCGCGAGCGCATTTTAATTACTTGCATTCCTGCCTATTGTTGTGCTATTGATAACGTTCGCCGTCCCTCCGCCACGTGTGTGTTTATACGAGCTATTTACGAGTTATGATTATTCCTTACCTATTTTATTCATTACACCTTCACCGAGCCGTCTTGCATTCCTTTGCCATTTGAATATTACGTGTTGATTAATTACCATTGATTTAGTGTAAATAAGTACATATACCTACTTCAAACATGCCTGATTCTGTATCGAGTAACGAGACCGTGAGGGCCCTACTTTACACGGACACGGCTGAATACCGTGAGGCTATAGGTGAAATTCGTTATGTAAGTGATTGGGTTGATGATTCCCATCGCGTCCTTGAGACCTTCTCCGTTAATCGCATGCGTGCGCGTCTTTCTGACCTCCCACTTATGTGTGATAAGTTTAGAGCTGCCTGTTCTAAGTTGTTAGGAAACCTTGACCCTGCTATTTATGAACAAGAATATGTTCAAATTAAAACCGAGATGCGCGTTGTGAGGGACAAGGTAGATGACCTTAAAATAAGATTGGAGGAAATAAAACCCCACCAGTTCGAGTCTCCCCGTACTAGTACCCCCTTGAAGGAAAATAAGTCCATGATTGTTGACACCCCGGCTAGTAAATTACCTGACCTACCTATACCTAGATTTGACGGCCGTCCAGACGGATGGATTAGTTTTATAGACCAGTTTGATAGTGTGGTCGACAATCAGCCGACTTTGACCCCTACCTTAAAGCTTCATTACCTAGTCGGTG
This sequence comes from Pyrausta aurata, assembly GCA_963584085.1. Classification (NCBI taxonomy): domain Eukaryota; kingdom Metazoa; phylum Arthropoda; class Insecta; order Lepidoptera; family Crambidae; genus Pyrausta; species Pyrausta aurata. The sequence goes on along the minus strand of OY757267.1, from coordinate 9,375,086 downwards.
CCTTGTCTGATGAGCCCCGTAGGTTGATTCAGCACCTTAAGATTGAAGCGGGCAATTATACTGTGGCTCGTGACCTCCTCAAGCGTAGGTATCACAACCTTCGCGTCCTGGCAGATACGCATATCGCGCAGATAATGATGCTACCTAATATTTCACCTAAGTTGTCCGGCTTACGTGTATCGTTTCTTAACCCTCTTCTCTCAACTTACCGTTGTTTAGAACGATTAGACCTGCCTGTTAATCATTGGTCATATTTACTGGTACACCTATGCCTTGCGAAGTTGCCTTCTGAATTAAAATCCCGTTTTGAGCGTCGTTTTGGTGATGACCCTAATAAACTTCCAACCTTTGATCAACTTATTACCTTCTTAGAGGATGAATGTAGGCATCACGACAATGTAGGTAGTGCTTCGGTCGTCGACACTACTGCCTCACTTAGTACGAGCTCCACTCGATTCCCGAAATCTAACGCGCGGTCTCCGCCTCCTACGAAGACATTTGTTACGTTTGCACCCACACCGAAGTGTCACGTTTGTAATAGTACGTCGCATTACGTACGCGAATGCCCCGAGTTTGTTCGCCTTCCTACACGTCAACGTGTCAATGTAGTTAAAGAAGCCCGTTTGTGTTATCGATGCCTAGATAAACACTCCATCTCTCAATGCAAGCGAGATTATCGCTGCAATACCTGCCGTCGTTCTAGTCATCATACGTTGCTGTGTTATGCCGATGACGCCCCTGTGAAGCATCAGCATGAACGCTCCTACCGCGACGTCGCAGCCTTACCTTCAAACTCGCCGAGGACGTCCCCGCCGCGTGACCTGACGGAACGTACTTTCCCACGCACTAGAGCCTATAACAGCTTTTCACCTCGTAATTCCCACAGAGCTTTACCCCCGCGTTCGGGCGGGCGATTTTCGCCTGTACCCAATAGTGATCGTGTTTATCACGCTCCTTCTCCAAGATCTCAGGATGAACGTGCCTTCCATTCAAAGCCAAACGATTCTTCACAATTCTGACTAGATAGCCCTCCTGTACCTACCCTTACTTCAGTATCACGCAATTCTCTTGTTCTTTTACCTACGGCCTTAATTCACGTTAAAACTTCGTCTGGATATTACGCAGAAGCCCGTGCCTTATTAGATACCGGCGCCCAAGGCTGCCTCCTTACTACAGAGTTTGTTACGGACCAAATGAACTTACCTATCACTCCTTCACATGTGCCCGTTCGTGGAATAGGTAATATACAGTCAGTCCATTCCCATGGAACTGTATCCCTTTCTTTTAAACCTGTCAATTCTACCCTACCTGTGATATCGACTACCGCCATAGTTGTCGACGTGATTGCTGGGTCCCTCCCGGAAGTAGATGTACCTAAAAGTGTTGTTACCCCTACCAAGCATCTACCACTTGCTGACCCCCTGTTCCATAAACCTGGTCCTATAAGTGTACTACTTGGAGCTGACATCATTGGCCGCCTGTTGAAGCCTGAGTTGTTTGTTTTACCTGATGGCCTTACTGCCATATTGACAATCTTTGGGTTCGTCTTGTCAGGCCCTGTTCCTGGACGTCTTTCTGAAATGGAACCTCCTATGACTGGAGTCTCATTGTCCCAAATAGTGGAAAGGTTCTGGAAGATTGAAGAGGCCCCCCAGCTATCTAATTCAAACCTAAGGGTTTGAATGGTTGAAAGGCTGGGGGGCCTCTTCTCTTCGTCCAAAGGGACTTAGAATGTGAGACATTCTTCAAAGCAACCACCACTCGTGAGAATGATGGACGTTTTATGATTAGGCTCCCTTTTTTACAAGATCGTCCACTCCTCGGTGATTCTAAGGCCAATGCCGTTAAGCGATTTGGAAGCCTTGAAAGGCGTTTGCAAGGTAATCCTCATTTTCGTGAAAAATACATATCCTTTATGCGTGAATATATTGAGTTGAATCACATGTCCCTTTCGTCATATGATCACACCCGTGAACATTATTTCATTCCCCACCATGGAGTTTTTAAGAGCGCTGCCCAAGTAACACAAACGTGCTGAATAAAAGTTGAATAAGAGCAATCATTAAGACAATAAGCTGAATACTAAGCTGAATAACGTCTGAGTAGCGTCTATTCAGACTTTATTCAAACAAAATAGGCCCCAAAATAAAATGCTTAAAGCTTAATAACGTCTGAGTAACTTCTTAATAGGAGCTGCATAATGGTACGATTACCTGAATAACTTCTGAATTACAGCTGACATTGCTTTTATTAAGCTCTTACACCTCAAATATTCAGCTACTACGAATTGGTTGTCTTATTCAGAATTTACTCAGCGTACATTTCTTGTTTACAATAATTCATTTTTTTTTCATTCAATCGTGGAAATATAGGAGCAGTTCACTTTTAATGTCAGTTTGAGTGATTTTTGACAAGTGGTGAATTTATTAAAACGGTAAGTGAAGTTTTATTAAACAAGTTAATAGGTTCGCTACATGTTATTCTTAGTGCGCAAATTATTTTGTCGTGAATAGTATATGATTTTTTCGGATATTTATGACGCGCCGCGGGAATAATCAAGATTAATGTTTGTAAATATTATATTCATTATATGCATACTCGCTCTGACCAAAATATTTAAGTCAAAAATTCTAATTTTAGCAATTCAAATGCAAAAAATACTTTAAAACGAATTAAAAAAATTGTAGGTGTAAGAATAAGCATTCTGGTATCTTTGTAAATTCCTTGTTATAACAAATAACAAAGAAATTAAATGGCGATCGTTTGTTTTGCTTCCATTGCTGAATAAAAATGCACAAAAGTCTAGTTACTAAGACTTAACTTGAATAGAGTAAATTACACACGCTTATATCTGAATAACAATTGTATAGTTGACCACATTTCTACTTAATTTCTAACTTTTAGGGTTCTTCATTGGAACGTTTTTTGAATGTGGAATTAATGGTTTACACGAAATTGATTCATAATAACATTTAAAATAAGTTCAAAATTACGCGTAACTGTATAAATAACGACCGATAAAGACTAAGCGATAGGTAAAACATTTAGGTGTGCTCCGTGATTTAACTTGATTAGTTTTATTACGATAAACCAACATAAAAAATATTACTGCTTTTTAGCGGTAATTTGTAATATATTTCGTTTCAGGAAGATGACATTTCAAATTGCATCTACACGACTTAGAGGACGCCCAGAATTATCCATCATGTATATGTAATGTATTGATCATCATGGGAGACTACAGGTCAACACAGATAGCCGAAATAAAATGCTGATTTACTATCAAAAGATACAGTGTTCAACCTGGTTAAGGCTGATTCACCATGCCTTGTTCTTAGAACAGCAAAAACTTTCGAGATTACGCAGAATTTATTTATGAGAGGGTGCATTTTCGACTCATACTCGATGATTTTATTTAAGTGTGTGTGTGTGTGTGTCTGTTTATTGTATATGTGTTTACGAGTCAGTGTATTATATATGAATTTGTGAGTCGAATAAATGTATTTTCTTTCTTTATTTTGTTTCAAATTAAATTAAAATTGAATAAATGAATTGTAATAAGGCATAAACATAAAATCTCATTAAATTACTAACTTAGCATAAGAAATTACTAACACACATGGATTTTACTATCTGACTAAATAAATGAAACTGAAAATTGATTTAATAAATTGGTGTAAGGAATCCTCTTCATTGCACAACAACTCATGATGGCTATCATATGCTACAAGTAGATTGTAACTCAGCTAATATTAAGCTATTTGCGCTATAAGAACGTAACTGTGGTCTTTAATTTGGATATGTTTGCTTAAAACATACTGTTATGCCGATGTAAACTGAATAATAGCATAATTAATCTACTTTATTCAGCAGCTGATTATCTGGTAGAACATGGCACTTATCCAGTTTAAGCATGAAATAAATACATTTATTCAGTATCAAGCTGTATAAAAGCAACATATAATCACTTTATTCAGACTGTTATACTTTATTCAGCAATTAGCTGACTGAAACTACTAGCTTAGTAATGACTGAATAATAGCAACCGTGATTATAATTATTCAGATAAATGCTATCATATGAGCTTTTTTTCAGCTTTAAGATAGCTAAAATGCGTAATGCTTAATAAGGCTTGTATAATAGTCTAATGAATATTATTTATTCAGTTTAAAGAAATAAAGTACAAATATACAAATCTTATTAAGCATTAAGAATTTAAAGAGCCCAAACTCAACTCAATTCAGCATTTAGCTATTTCAACAGCTCTTATACAAATGATATTCATCATTAAACTGTAAAGTTTTCTTAATGTGTACTGTTATCTTGCTTGTGTGTTACTTGGGTGGTGGTAAAATACGAGTTGTTTTCGATGGGAGTAGCCCGACATCCAATAAAGTGTCCTTAAATCAATGTTTACACACTGGCCCTAAACTTCAGCGAGATATCTCCCATATCCTCACGAATTTCCGTATGCACGAAGTAGTGTTTGTCGCCGACATTCGTATGATGTTCCGCATGACCTGGGTACACCCCGAGGATAGAAGGTACCAACTGGTACTTTGGCGCGAGGACCCTTCTCATCCTCTCCTCACATACGAGCTTAACACCAATACGTATGGCCTTCGCTCTAGTCCTTATATTTCGATTCGGGTCCTTCTTGAACTCGCAGAACAAGAGCGGTTGAACTTTCCCCGAGCTGCTGAAGTTATTGAAAGGGATATTTACGTTGATGACTGTCTTAGTGGAGCAGCGTGTATTTCTTCTGCACGGGCCTTAAAATCAGAGCTTGAAGGGATCATGGCCGCTGGTGGGTATGAGCTTCGTAAGTGGATATCTAATAGACCCGAACTCTTGGATGATATGCCCCTAGACCATTTACAACTTCCTCACTCAATCGTAGATCAGGGTAATCCGCAGACTATAGCAGTGTTAGGTGTTCAGTACAACCCTGTGAGCGACTCATTTACCTATAAATGTTCCTATGATGCCTGTGATACAGTGATTACAAAGAGAAAGGTATTATCAGTGATTGCCCGAATTTATGATCCCTGTGGCTGGATATCTCCAGTCGTGTTTAAGGCCAAAGAGTTTATCCAGCGTTTGTGGCTGTCTGGCCTTTCCTGGGATGATCCCCTTACGGAGCCCCTCGCTTTAGAGTGGGCTACCTTTATTCAAGATATGACTAAAGTGAGCGAAGTGGCTATTCCTCGTCATATATTTCCTAGCGTTTCCTCCTCCTTATCGCTACATGGTTTTTGCGATGCCTCCGAGTTAGGTTATGCTGCGGCCGTTTATTTACGCGCAGAGCATACGTCTGGTAATTGCTCCGTCCATCTTGTTATGGCCAAGTCAAAGGTTGCACCCGTTAGGACCCGTTTAACGATTCCCAAGTTGGAATTGTTAGGAGCTACCCTCCTCTCTAAATTATTACATCACGTCGCTCTTTGTCTGCAAAGGACGTCTGTGTTGACTTCAATCCATAGTTGGACGGATAGCAAAATTGTTTTGTGTTGGTTGAAAACACCTCCCCACCTTCTTCAGACTTTTGAGGCAAATCGTGTTTCCCAAATTATTAATTCTCCAACATCTAGTCATTGGAGACATATTCCTGGCTATATGAACCCTAGCGACTGTGCATCAAGAGGCATGCCCGTCTCTAAATTGGTAGACCACACTCTTTGGTTTTCTCCTTCGTGGTTGACCGAGTCTCCTAATCAGTGGCCCGTGACTGCGGAACCTACCTCCAATAATGACCTCCCGGGACTTCGTTGTTTAGTAGTGTCTGCTGAAGTTTCTCCTCCGGACCCTTCCTTTTTATTAGAGCGGTATAGCTCCTTGAACAAGTTGATAAATGTAACTTGTTACCTAAAGCGGTTTTTATACCCTAAAACTTACTCCTCATTCCTGAGTACTGAAGAGCGTAGAGAATCTCTTATATATTTAGTGAAAATTGTTCAATTTACCTGTTTCAGTGATGAATTAGACCGTTTGAAGAGGGGTGATACAATCACCAACTCCCTCAGGAAATTAAGCCTGTTTTTAGATGACAGAGGCCTAATACGAGTGGGTGGCCGTTTACGGCACTCTGACCTTCCTTATGACGCTAGACACCCCCTGCTTCTGCCTAAAAATGGTAATTTCGTGAATATTTTAATCTCCCATTACCATCGTGAAAATGCTCACGCAGGTGCGAATGCCCTTCTGGCTATTTTAAACAGAGAATTCTGGATCCTGTCTGCCCGCCGCGCTATTCAACATGTGATTTTTAAATGCCTTTCTTGTTATCGACTTAAAACGGCTGTCTCCCAGCCTCCTATGGGTGACCTTCCTAAGGACCGTGTCACCGCGGCTAGGCCATTTGATGGTGTAGGCACTGACTTCGCGGGCCCCTTCTACACCAAAGTTCAGGCCTATAGAAATAAAAGGTTGGTTAAGAGTTACCTTTGTGTATTTGTTTGCCTCTCCACCAAGGCAGTCCACCTTGAGGTCGTGTCGGACCTAAGCACCGAAGCCTTTGTTGCCGCCTTTTCCCGATTCGTTTCACGTCGTGGTTTACCTCGCCTTATCCGCTCGGACTGTGGCCGAAATTATATCGGTGCACGTAATTACTTACAGGAGTGAGAGTCCTTCTTGTCTCAAAATCAAGCTACTATTGGTTCCGAGCTTTCCAAGCGCAATATTAACTGGGTTTTCGACCCCCCTGTCTGCCCCCACTGGGGAGGCCTTTTCGAAGCTGCTGTGAAATCGGCAAAATCCCACCTCAAACGCGTGATAGGAGAAACCCCTCTTACCTTTGAGGAATTAACAACTGTTTTTACCAAAATAGAAGCAGTTTTAAACTCGCGGCCTCTGTGTCCACTTTCTCCAGATCCTAACGACGTCGAAGTATTAACGCCCGGACATTTTTTGATAAGTCAGCCTTTAACCGCTTTACCTGAGTACCCTTATGAGAATGTTAAGCTTCATCGCCTCACACGGTTTCAGCTGATCCAACAACTTACGCAGCACTTTTGGTCTCGTTGGCATTTAGAGTCCTAAATACCTTACAGGCAAGGAATAAATGGACATCTCCTTGTAATCCTCCCCAAGTTGGCGAACTAGTTCTAATAAAGGACGACAACCTCCCACCTTTGCAATGGCGCCGTGGTCGCATTGCTCATTTATACCCTGGACAAGACAAAGTTGTTCGCGTCGTTGATGTGAAAACTCCCACAGGTATCCTTAAGAGATCTGTGACGAAGCTGGTTCGTCTTCCAGTTTAGTATATAACTTTTCCTTTTACCCTTCCTTTCTCTCTCGTAAACACTTAACGTGTTTAGGGCGGGCGATATGTTCATTACAATAATTTGATTGAAACCTGTGTAGCCATCCTAATCTTGCGGCGCGCGCTCCTACGCACATCATTTTGAGTACTTACCTATTTTTTGCTGTTGACAACCCCGTAAAGTAGTTGCTTTCGAGACGTTGTGCCCATGACACAAAACTAACCTACCAGGGCTCAATTTTCGCGTGTGCTTTCCCTTAAACCTAATTGAAGACTTTTGAACTGTGTGACTGTGCCTGTGTCCTCGGTGATCACCTGCAACCTGGAAACCATCTACTGGCGGATAATAGGTGAGTCCTGACAGACAAAACCTCCTTTATATTTTTTTCCTACCACGTTGAATCCACTGCCGATCTCGAACACTGGCAAAACAAAGCTTAAAAAATTAAAATACACAAAAGGGATTTGAAACATTTAGGGCCGATATTTCAATGGTCAGATAAAACAAAGCAGATTGATAAATTATAATGCGACGGATTAAAAACGATTATAGTTACTTAAGATTGCTGATAATTTGTGTCGTTTTTAAATAAGCCATGTTGTATTTTGTACGACGAATATTTCTTATCTGACTATTGAAAAATCAGCCCTTAACACGTTCCGGGACAGTAAACGCCTACAGGCGTAAAAACAATAAAACATCTATTGTGTCTGGAGTAGTGTCCCGGAACGTGTTAACCATATAGTTAGTTTGTGGCAAACAAAGTGTTCTACGACTTTTAAAACCAAAAAAAAATTAGGCTCTTACTACTTTTTCACTGTCTACAAAGAGGTAAACAGATTCAAAACAACCCTGTATCTACGCTCCAACACATTCACGCCTAAATACCATCAAATCGTTTGAATGGCGTACATCAATCCACTATTTCCTATGGAAATACTTGACAAATAATTCAAGGGAGATTGAGGTTTGCGGTTGATGCCGACAATGCGACGCTGAATCGAAGGGAGACGATTTAATGCGAATCTGTGGCTAGTAAGTTTTGCGGGGATGATTTTTGTGAATGCGCGGCGTAGGTTGTGTGTGGGTAGTAAGTATGTAATAATTGAAACTCCTTACTGGAGAACCCTGTAGATAAAGAAAGAAAGAAAGAAATCATTTTTTATTCAGTATCATCATTACAAATAGAGAGATACTTATATTTAAATACACATAAAGAAGATACTGAAAGGGTGGGCCACTCAGCATGTGTCATCGATACTTTTAATACTATCTTTTGTAGAGTGGGGAGATTCAGTAGGTCATCAATTCTTGTAATAGTAGGGCCGAAGACATGTTCAGGCCCATATTTATTTTATGACGTTCACAAGAGATACCGTGTATCCGAAACTGAAGAAATTGATTGCTTTGTTACATTTAATATTTTTTTAATAAAAACAAAAAAGCTTCATAATTTAATTAATGTTAGTCGATCACGAGTCCTTGAATAAACATTAGTTTAAATAATTATGTAACTGATTTAAATGTAGGTACACTTCATTTCGAGTTATAATGAAATTTTGATTATCCAACACAGTGGTCGTGCAATTTAATTTGAATAAATAGAATTCTCTGTATCGTTTCTAAATTGCATTTGATAAACGAGCCACATTAATTTAACTAACATTCATCAGTTTTGTGTCACAAAAGTGTTGTCATATTAGTTTACAATGCTACATGCCTAATAAATACGAGCGCGGTTTTTAATATTATAAATGACCAAAAAGACTGAATCTTCATCTCTATGACACTAAAAACAAAACAACATCAACTTTAAGTAAGGATTTACTTTTTACGCATTCGAATTTCAAACACGCTAAACATTCTAAGTACAAAAAAGATACAGGGTAGTGCTAAATATGATAAGGCTAAACTAAAGCACACGGCGGCTAATAGGATTATGGCCTTGTACTGATTCCCAATCGAAGTCGGGGACAGTTGCCCAAATAATCTGACGCCCTATATTCGCACGTGCCGTATAGTTGAGTTGTACAGTTGTAATCTGATTGGTGTTTGTAAAAGGTCTGTAACCTACTGACATACTACATACTTTAAAAAGTACGTCCAAAATCAGCTGCCTAGATGTAAGTTTTCTATTACCAAGAGGACTAAGAAATATCGAGGTCACCGGCTTACAACCTTTGAGCCAAAATCGCTAGCAAATCGTCTTTTGTATAAAGTGACAGCCATTTTATGTTGTATGAGCATGCAATTATAGATGGTTAGGCGGCAAAGACCTCGATCATAATAGGGATCTAATGCCTTATTCTGTGGTGCGCTGTCCAAGTTCTATAACCATGCTGTCACTCGTGCAAGCATGGGCATAAGAGTGAATGCAAGGTACACCATATTCGTATGTAGAGGCAAAGTTCTAAGAAGCAGCTTTAACTGCTGACTTCCTAACATTTTTGAATGAGTGCCTACTTCTTAATAGAGCCGTTGTCTTATCAGATCAGCAAGAGGTTTTTAGCATCGGCTGGTGGACACCGCTAGTTTCATGACACATAGACATAGACAATCTTGCTGTTTCTGAAGACTCTTTATGAGCTAGTTGGCAGTTTATTTACCTTTTGACAGTAATGTAAAGAGGCCAAAGATGCTCATTATGTCTAATTACAACTCTATATTATGACCCAAAACAGAAGACAGTTCTTCTTTAAGCTTTTCCTTACCTGAAGGTTGTCTAGAAGAAATTGCTTCAAGCAATAATACCACCTGAATTGTACTCCTATTTAATATTTATAGTGTGCAATTAAGTATATTTATTATTATTGCTTATTAAAGAACTCCAGAAGTCTGGGTATTCCAAGAAGCTATTGAAACGACTTCTTACCTCTTAACAGTGGCGTAGTCTCCTCTATCAGCGTGCAGAAGGAAGGTCTTCTCTTCCCTGGAGAGAGGGCGGTCGTTGAAGGCGCGGAGGTCGTGCTGGCTGTTGCGGATGGCTTCCTGGGAGCTGCCCAGGAGCTCCTCCCGCGAGCCCTTGCTCATTTTGGTCTGGAACAAGAACATTTTAGTTTGAGTCACATTTTTCATGTCTTAAGTCCGTTCCTGTATGGGGTATTGCTGCCATCTCTGGGATGGATCAGCTAAGTACCAACTAACTGCACTAGATTTGGTTGACAACAGAGCTATAATAGAAGGCTTATTTTTCTACAGGCTATACTTTGGAGAGTGAGACACATGAGCTCCATGAGCTCATTCCACCAGCTCCCTTCTATCATCGCTCTTACGCACTGCAGAATGCTATATTTGTCAGAAGTTGCCTCGGCGGGAGGACACCCGGGTCGTCAAGAGTTGAATTATGAAAGATTTTAAAAGCAGTTTTAAAACGGTAGTTTTCCAATGCACAACAATAGGATAAAAACAACTTTCGAGTAGGGACAGGGAATCGAATCAAAATTGGACGTGGAATGCACTTACACTTCATAGCTTGCAACGGGTTTACAAAATTTCTAGTTGTTCCTTTGACGTTACCTATTCAATTCGGTTGTCAAAATGCCATGTTGCGCTGAGGATCTACTACGAGCGATGTAATAAAACGATTCTTTTTTGTTTTAAATTGCTAAAGTACTTACAACTCTACAGTCACAAAAGGGAACTTCGATAAAAAATAGAATTGAAATACCCAGTCCTGTGTTGATTTATACTTCAGTTATAAATCAATGCATGGGTGAACATGATCTCAAACACCTGCCTAGTATCATAGTGCATTGTTTATGCATTTGTAGGTAGCTTCTTACTTATATTTTACAGCAAAATTATTTTTTAATAAACACATGAATCAACGAAAAGTTTCCAAATTCAAAGTGTAACCAACCGCTTTTTGCAATCTCTAGAATTTGATATTCTCTGGTGGCAAATGTTTTAGGCACAAGATCTGACAAATGTTGATGGAATTATTTGAGTTTAATTAAAGTGTCAAATTTATAGATACTTCTACATAGTATAGGTACAACGAAACATCAAATGTAATCCAATACTCACAGGTAAGTTTGAGTTTTTGAAAAGTTAGTTTATACATACACTTCACGAAGTCAAAACCTAAAGTCAGGGCAGGGACTAGCAATTATTTTCGAACAACACCGTGCTAAGCCGAATCGTTTCGGTTACTGGTCGTCACGGCTCTTTCCGATTTGCGATCGATTACATACAAACACGCCTAATGATAAACAAATATTGAATAATCGATGGGATGTTGAAGTGGGTTCAGTTCCCGGGTTGGGCAGAAACTAATGTTTTCATTGAGTGGGAGACCAGTGAGTAAATTCTTACCGATGAAAACATAATAGCCATACATACACGTCAACCTAATGTACAAAGCTTTGAAAACGTAAATATTTTTTCTTTTATATAAAAAAGAAAAGGAAAAATATTTATTTAACGGACAACGATCTATTGTGTTAGTAAAGTAAAAAAAATACTTATCAACTAATGTTAGTACTTAATATTTACTTTTGTATAAGTTTCCAAGTCAACTCTAGTTCAAGAGCAGGCCTTAATTAAAGCGAAAAATGTATGCTTAAGTAAAGAATTAAGTATGTACCTACCCACACTAGTCTTATGTTGTGTATGACTGCGTAACTAAATCCTGTGTTCATATATGTATCATGGTATCATCCATAGACTCAGAGAAGTCATAAACTGTCAGATGAATGTCAAAAATGATCTTTTCAAGAAACTACAAGGACCACAAATCAAAAAGGATTATCTGTTTCTGTATCGTCACCACGTCGAGCATTTATCTTTGCTATTGTAGACAATCTTTTGTCAAGTACGAGTGTATATTTTTCGTGTAAGGGCCGTTTTCCACGGCATTCCAATTCTCTGGGATTACTGTATTACTGGACCACACAGAAAACTGTTGTATTTTAGACGTCAGTTTTTGCAGATACTGTTGTCTATCAACTGGGTCCTGTCAACAGTTCTTCTCGCTTGCACTTAGCGATAAAGCAGCGCGCTGTATGTTTCTACCTTTCACAGCGTTGCCATGGTAACGATGTTTGTGCATACTGTCATTTTAGAAGTGGAACTAGTCCAGTTTAATGAAATCAGACAAACTGGATCAGTAAAAAACAGTAATAAATAAAACAATTTTTTGCGGGTCACTGCGAACGCGATGTCCATTTCAATATTAGCATTAAAACGCGCATGCTACAAAACGGCATCCTGCAGAAAACAGTACCGGCCTGACTTAAGCCCGCTTAACGTAAACCCAGTTAAACGACTCTTAATCTAGTTTGATTTGGATTTAAATGATGAGTGAGTCTTTGTGAGATCATAAATCAAAATAACTCTACCAAAATTTATCAAAATTAGTCCAAAAGTATTATTAGAAAGTAAACTAATGGAAACCGAAGACATAAAAATATCTGCTGACCCAAAAGAGTGCCCATTTACAAACCTAGATGTTTGTATTGTAAATGGGATATACATTTTGATTTATAGTTATTGTTTTATTTAATTGACCTTGATATTTGTTATGCGATTAGATCTTACGTGTAAAATGATTTAAAATGTAGTTCTTAAATAAACTTACCGCGCTTCTGACATTGAAGCGGACGCGAACTTGGCTGTCTTTTTTCCGTCTTTTCATTTTGAATATTTATTGAATCATGATTTGAATAGCATTTACTATTCACCTACATAGGTGATTATGTTATCGACAGTTGATAGCCATTTTTAAATTTAACATATTATAGATGTAATATGCGTTTTATTACATTTTAGAATATCACTTATCTAAAAACATATTTTATAGATTTTAATATACTTTTTTCAACGTAATAAGTTCACATCACTATTCCGTAACACTAACTTATGATTATAAAATACACAGCACTTGACATCTGTCAACTTTTACAGTCACTTTTCTTTACGCAAATAAACTCGGCGCGTACGCATCCAAAGTTTGACTCTGACTGAAGATCTAAGGCGGAACGTATCGCGTTCTATTTTTAAAAATCGAGATCCAAATGTTTATGGATGTAAATCGCAGATTGATTGGGACTTGATTCGGTTTGAAGTGCTTTTTTATTTGGCACTTACTTTCTGATACTGATGATTACGGATAAAATAGTTGATAGGTAAATGGGAAATTTTCTGAGCTATGTACGTATTAGATGCTAAAAATTTGTTTATTTCAGCGTTAATAAAGGTTGAGTAGAAGTATTTTTGTTTCTGTCTAAGGAATGGCTATCCATTTCTCTATACTTCTTAGATACTCATAAAAAACGTGAAGAGAGGCTTTCCTAATTTCATCGATAATATTTATTTGCAGCACCAATCCTACTTCAAAATTGTTTCAAGACATTGCGAGTTATCTATGTCTTCCATTATTTTTCTTTACATTTTCTTCTGTACTATTACATATGTAGGTAAACATTGCTAAAAGCACCCATTACATTCAATGATATCTATCGATCAGTCTAAACACTGACGCCGAAAAAACTTCTCAAAACCTATCAAAACGTTTTAGAATCGTTTCGAAGACGTAACAATAACTATGCGATCTCGCTAAGTGCCATAAACTATAGTAAACTCGCCTGTTTACCGGTTACTCGTAGATCAAAGATATCTAAATCGGTGCAGTCGATCGAGTTTCAAGGAAGGAAAGGTAATGATTTACTCAAGGCCTTTAATCAAAATTCCCAATTTGATACAAACTTTTCAGTAATTGTCTTTTTATGTAGGTACTTCTGGAGTAAAAGAGTTATGCCAATTTGCGCATGATGATTTAAACCAGGATTACGTTAATTGTGGATTAAATGTTATTTCTGTCTGTAGCAACGTCAAATAAACTGACAGAGACAGAATGATTATTAAATCCAGGATTATTATAATCCTGGGTTAAACCATCATGAGGCCCAAATGGGATCTTTAAAAAAAATAGTTGATATGCAAATGGGAAACTAACTTTCTGAGCTGTGTATTATATAAGCTTAAAATTATATTGTTGACTGTTCAACCCTGTTAAATTAAACAAGTAATCATCAGCTTAACTAGAATTCTTTTAATCAAATGATGAAATTGATGTACGCATTCAAGTTCAAATAATTAATTTTTGTATACTACTCAACACTGTCCAGGGATATTTTGTATGAAGTTTTTAAAAAATACATGTATGTTATTTTTAATAAATTTTAATTTCATTGAATAAATCTAAAATATCCCTAGACAGTGTTGATGTGTGTAGTTTTAAAATTCTATTCTCCAGCCAATTGAGTGATTACATTGGAAACACCTAAAATATATTTTTAAATTTTATGATGATACCTTGCACGGGGTGTGGTGCCCTAATCATGTTTGCTAGTAATTGATTTATGATCTAGCTTGATCTAGCTAGACAGTTTTGTTCGTGGACGTAATATTAAGTTCATTGACTGTATAAAAACTCCGAGATACCACAAATCCGGGGATTAAACGAAGGAGATATAACATATTAATTTACAGGGTGAAAGGACCTTACTTTTATCGGGAATACAAAATTCAAAGCTCTTGAAAATGTTATTTCTGATTTTCACGGTGTCTGCGTTGTTTTAACATGACTTACCAAATGAATAAAATAATTTGTCAAGCTGTATTACATGGTCGTATAGTCTTGTTGTTATAGCCATGGTAGAGTAAATACTACTACATGTGCGAAGGATAATTATATTTAAGGTGGGGTAAGTAAAAGTTACCCCTCCCCACTAAGCAGTGAAACAATGATATTCCGTGTCAGCAGAAAGTGCGTTTAACAATGAATAGAAAATGTGTGGGGATTATGAAATGCAGCGTTTTCATTTGAATTCATATTGTGATGTTTGCGCCCCGACATCTTAACATAGATTGCAGTGGGATAGATAGACAATCTTGTGAAAATAGCAGGATCACACTGGGTACAGACTGCTTGGAAGCGGTCGCTATGGAAAACCACGATGTAGGAGCATAATAATATGTTCAGCAGTGGACATCCTACGTTTGATAATGGACACATACCTATCATTTGGATCAATGGATCATCTTGAGAAAATATGTGGTTTGTAGGTACTCTTTTAATTACAAATATGTAATGTGTTAAAGACTCAATTTTACTAAACACCTACACCACATAAATTAATGATGCCGTCGCTTAGCGAAAATTTAAAGCAAAATAATTTGATAAAATTCTACTTAATTAATAATGCCACAAATTGATAGCTTATGTTTTCCACACCCTCTCAATTTTTCTAACATCAAAACAAACCGTTTTATAGAATTTATTAATATAATCAAGCTGTCACGGACGACATACCCCACACAACGGGAGTAGAGCGCTGGATGTGACAACGGTTATGTTATGTGGCACTGTTAAATAAAGTCATTTAGCGCTGTTAAGTAATGTTTATTGTTGAGTTTCAAATGTAAAATTTTTATATTCATTATTGTTTACGTACTGTTTTACAATGCCTGAATAAGTTCCCATTAGCGATACTTATCTGTCCGATACTTCATACGAAATGACGTTTCTTAATTGAAATATTCGTTGGAAAGTGTTTATTTGACGAAGGCCCTTAAAAGGTATTTTCAAGTTATTTTTGCTATAATAAGGTTTCGATACTATCGATGCGTTGCATTAACAATGGCGAAAGCTATTAGTTTGAACGACTGATTGTTTTCGTCAGTATAATGTTTGTTATTACCAGGCACAACTGGCCAAAAATACGAATAATATTAAAGAAACCTGGAAAATCATTAGAGAAGTTGGGAACCTAACTGTTAAAAATCAATCAGCCACTGACCTTCTCGAAGTAAAAAATAATCCAACTGAATCTCTAAATAAAGTAAATGCATACTTTACATCAATTGGCAAAAATTTAGCAGGTATAACAATTGATAAACTAAATTTAAATGAATCTGAATTAGCACAAAAATCTACAACTACCAATCGACTGCCAGAGTCTATGTCCCTTTATTTAACAGATAATTTTGAGGTTGAAACAGTGATTGGTAACTTAAAAACAAATTGTGCGCCGGGGATAGATGGTATTTCTAACGAACTTTATAAAAAAATGAGTAAGCTACTTAGCGGACCTATTGCACATCTATGTAACACCAGCTTTACCACGGGCGTTTTTCCGGACATCTGTAAAAGAGCTATTGTTTGTCCTATCCACAAATCAGGCGATACCACCAACCCTTCTAATTACAGGCCCATTTCCTTATTGACCTCTTTGTCAAAAATAATTGAAAAATTAGTCGCAAAGCGATTAACTAGTTACCTAAATTCAAAGAAGCTACTAGCAATAAACCAATTTGGATTTAGGTCTAAAACATCTACGGAGGATGCGGTGCTGAAATTAACAGCAGAAATATACGAAACGCTTGACGAAAAATGGAAGTGCCTTGGTATCTTTCTGGATCTGCAAAAAGCGTTCGACACAGTTTCAATTCCTATATTATTATCACGATTGGAGAACATGGGTATTAGAGGGGTCGTTCTTGATTGGTTCTCAAACTACCTTGAAAATCGAAGCCAAGTAGTCAGAGTAGATGGGCATATGAGTGGTACCGCCACGTGTACTTTTGGTGTACCACAAGGTAGTATCCTTGGCCCAACTTTGTTTCTGCTATATATTAATGAGCTATGCAACATGCAACTACAAGATGGAGAAATCCTGATGTTTGCGGATGACACTGTTTTGATTTTCCGGGGACCTACATGGGAAGACGTCCGTCAGTCTGCAGAAAAAGGCATTTCAAAAGTGACCACCTGGCTGGAACATAGTTTACTATCCCTAAACACAGATAAAACTAAATTAATTTGTTTTAGTATAACTAATTACGGAAAACCAAAAGAGGATTATTCCTTGACTATACATACCAATCCATGTAACCTTAACAATATAATCCCTTTAAAATGTAACTGTCCTGTTCTGCGTCGCACAAACATTATCAAGTATTTGGGAGTCATGATTGATGAAAATTTAAATTGGGAATCTCATTTGTCCCTCACATCGGGTCGCATCAGGAAATTAATATATGTTTTCAAAAACCTACGGACTGTTGGCAATTTTCCACTTCTTATTAGAATTTATAAAGCACTTGGGGAATCCTTACTAAGCTACTGCATATGCGTCTGGGGCGGAGCCGCACAAGTACATCTGCTGCAATTAGAACGAGCTCAGAGGGCAGTCTTAAAGGTTCTCATGTTTTTACCCATCCGTCACCCCACCGTTTTACTGTATGAAAAAACGAAGTTGCTCAGTGTTCAAAAGCTGTTCATTTACCAAATCGTACGTAGATTTCATAGTAAATCAGTACCTTATATCCCATGTCCCGTGCAAAGAATTTTACGATATCAAGTGCCCTTACTGAGGACTCGTTTTGCACAAAAATCCTGTAATTTCTTAGCCCCTAGAGTATACAATATGTTACAAAAAAAAATAAATCTTAAACAATACACTAATAACCAATTGAAAACTGTACTACATAACCATCTTCTAGGACTTAATGAAACCGAAATTCTTCGTCTAACTACGCCTTTGAGCTAACAAATAAAATAGATAAAAGAAAAAGAAAATGATGAAAAAAGGGCAAATTATTTAAAAATCTTAAAACATTAATACCTATTACTATTGTTATTTTATTGTTCATCTATTTGTTTTAGTATATTTTTTAAACATATAGTCGACTGTCCACCTCAAACCGAAAGCACTGATCGTAATGCATTTGTGGCGCCCCTCCCGCCGCGCGCGCCAGTCTCACAGGTAGAATGGAATGGCCAGCCACGGCCGGTCGTACTTACCTACCTTCCGTGTCGCGCGCGAGTAATTGCTTGTATTCATAACGTAAAACGATAAACATCTTGATGTTTCGTTACCTACATGTTCTGTATCTCTTGCGGCGTATGTATTTTGTGAAATAGCTATGAAACGTTTGCGAACCTATTTCAAATACAGTTTTAGGACCTGAATATAAATACAAATGAAGTGAATTTCCTACAATTTGTTCTTTACACTTTGAAATACCCAATTAAAATGCGACGTGTACCAAACAAGTAATATACCTAACTGCAAAAAAATAATTGCTGGCTACTACACACGCTTACCCCCATCGAATGTACAATGTCTTAGTAATATGATTAGATTGGCTAAATTCTAAATTTTTGTAACATTAATTCTACTAACACCTTATGTATTTTTTTTTTTTTGTTATTTACATGTGTTTTTTTGTCTATGTATTTGCATATTCATAAAGTTCTTAGCGTTGTTTTTTCTTTGTTCGCCTAAGCTAGTCTAAAAGACTTTACTGTACATCACTAGTATAAAATACATAAAAATGTACTACTGTTATATAACGGACCTTTAGTTAAGGAGGTGGAGACCTGGTGTCTTGTATTACAGATTGTCTCAATCCATAGCAAGCACCAGTCTTCACAAAAGTTTATCAGTAATACCATTAATATATCCTAATTGTACAAATTATGTTAAACTTTTTGTGAAGAAATAAATACAATTTATTATTATTATTATAATAATGGTGGGTATAGATAGTACCATCCACGAAGGCGCACGCCATCTCTCGTCCTTATCGTTTATTGTACATGTGTGCAAGTTTTTGCCAATATTTAATGATATTATAATGAATACAATTATTAAGTGTATATTATTTGATATTTTAATATTTGCCACACACCTCGCACCCCGCACTTTCCTCAATCAAAAATAAAAGGCGCGCGCCTTCGTGGATGGCACTATCTATACAAGTAGATAGTTTGTTGGCTTGTAGGGATAATAAAAGTTGTGTTTGAAGGTAACAATATGACACTGACTTATCTAGAGCTGGTATAACTGAGAAGATGTATGGATGTTTGTTTCTCCTTCACATCATAACGGCTAAATGGATTTTGATGAAACTTCGCAATATTAAAACTAATACATTCGTTTTTGCGATGTATTTTTGCGAGGTATGAAATTAAAGCGAGTGAAGCCACGGGAAACTGCTAGTTGTCATAAAAAATCTAAATACACTACTCGTCAAAAACGAACTTGTAAAGTGACTAAATTGAAGCCGCACCACCAACATAATTTTGCAGTCTGTGTACAATCTTGTAAGGAAACTCGGCAAAGTGCTGAATTTACAATTTCGCTGCAACATGCATTTTTATTTTATCGTTCGTGCTCTATCTTCCATCTTTGCAAAAAAGGGAGTGACAGTTTCTAATAATAACTTAGTTTTTAAGGTGCTAGAATCAAAAAAACATGAAGCGTGGTTACGAGAAAGTTAAAATTATTACGGACACCTTGTATTGCGATTCAGGCAGTAATTGCCACACAACCCCTGACCTCTTCCGAGATCATCTGGATATAAAATAAAATAAAATAAAAAAATAAATATGCGCCAGACAACACACTTGTCTGGTTTCGTGGTAAGGAATTTTCTTCCTTGTGTTACTCGTACGAAGTTCCAGACAACGACTATGACGGGGGCGTCTCTCATAAATACTTAAATACATATAACATCCAAGACTTAGATATGCGTACAATTCTTGGTTCCGTTGTAGCACTTTATCTTAACTATAAGAAACGTCACTCACTTAAAGAGTTCTAATCCTGAAGTCATATGACAATACCTTTAAAATGCGTAGTGGTTAGGTACGAGTAAGACCAACTGAACGTAGGTTAAAAAGTAGTACCTGGCGTACTCGGCGTCCCACATGGACTCTTTCGAGGTCATGTTGATATGGGTACTAGAATTCTAAGGCCAGGTTGCCTCAAGGATACCGCGGAGAGGGAGCAATAGGCTTCGGCTGACGACCCATTGATCCGCTGCCGACGCACCGGCCAGCGCAGGAGGGCTATGACCTCCATGCAAACCTCCTAGGTGAGCCTCGGACGACCAACACGGGGGTGTCTGTCGTCCGCTAAAGAAGGCTCGAAGCGGTGATGCGTGAGTTCTGCGCACTTTTTACAGCAGCATGCAAGGGTGACTGTTTGGTGGACTTAATGCTTAAAGCATTCTTTATCAGTCAACCATTGGGTGAGACAGAAACGATTGAGGTGGCGTAAAAGAACACAAAAAAGAAACAAATTAATAGCTGTCTGTTGTCCCCCCTGCACCCGGGTGGCGCTTGCTGTTTTAGCGAACCATAGCCAGAGATAAGAGAGCTCCCATCAGCTCTTCCCTTACAAATGGCACGGAAGAACGCCGTCAGGTTTTTAGTGGGAAAGCAGGCTCTGAAAGTCACACATAGCCCCCAACTGCCCCCGCGGTCGGTGGGTATGCATAAGAGCATTTTCTGACGAAAAAAAAAACTAAGAGCCGTCACTCACCTAAAAAGTTCTGGTCAGCCTGAAGTCATGATCTGAGGCACCACTTGACTGGCAACACGCGATCCGACACAGGTTGGCTCCTGCGGGACACTGAACAATATTCTAAGTGTATCGCGTTAATCGAATTTTCAAAGTGGACTGGCTAGTCATGTCCAGGTTGTCGATATCGATGTTTTATGTTTTTTTTCACATACGACGTCGATATTTTCACGCAACTGTGTTGGTTTTACGGATTGTTATTTTTTGAGAACATTATTTAGCTTTATGAGTAGCGGGAAAAAAAACTACTTCTCATTACAGTTAAGTGTGTAGAATACTTTGATCAAACTCATCATCATCAAATTATAAAGCTAATCTCTTGTCGGTGGAGTTTATTACATACCAACTAACCAAAAATATTTTTGCCATTGAAGTCGGCACTTACATATTATTCTAAGGAGCCTTTGGTATCCTACTGCGGGGCATTATTATGAGTAAAGCTCATGGATAGGTATATTTAAAAAGTTTTTAATTTCTTGTTCATTTTCCTATTAAAAGAATTTACGTTAGGTAGGCGTGATATGTGTTAACAACAGTTGATAACAACCTAATTGATAGTGCATTAATTAATAGATGAATCTGTTAACATTACCATCGGCAATGCATTAACATAAGATATTGACATTAACATAATCAACATCAATGAAGGCACAGACAAAGCATTCCATATCTTACGGCGCTATCGGAATTTCCAAGATGTTACAATAGACTGCTTGTGACAGACATCTTGCTTTTGATATCTT
Source organism: Pyrausta aurata (assembly GCA_963584085.1). Classification (NCBI taxonomy): domain Eukaryota; kingdom Metazoa; phylum Arthropoda; class Insecta; order Lepidoptera; family Crambidae; genus Pyrausta; species Pyrausta aurata. Next base: position 9,353,705 of record OY757267.1, on the reverse strand, counting down.
AAGATGGTGTAATCGACTAACTTTCGACTTTATCGCTATAAAAATAAGGCATCTGCATTTGTTTTTAGTGAGAATATGGATATTTTGACACTTGGTAGAGAAAAGATTGATTATCGCGTCAATCGAACTTTTTCCGTGTCGTAATTCGGTTACGAGTTTTACCGTTTCACCAAATAAATTGTAATATAGCCACACAAAAAAAAAACTACCGCACGATTGACGCGAATTTGATTGGTAAACTTTTTTCGCAAACGAACTGCACGAGATTGGCCCCCAGGAGCATTAGACCCCGAAAATGTAATTATTTTTTGTTAAAGAACAACGGAAACATTCATTTTATGACCAAAATATTTAATTATGCATTTCGTTTGTTCTTTTTCTATGATGTTGTCTCTTTTGCATCGTATGAAAGGACTTACTAACATGCTCATATAATGCTTTGTATCAACAAACTTAAATAAAAATAATATTTTTATTCTCTAGCATAGTTTTGGTGACATATAGACCTTTAGCAACTGCACAATAGTTGAGTAAATAAACCTCTTTGAAAGCCAAAGAATAAAGTCCTATTCACATAAAGAATAAATATTGGAACAATTGAGTTGACAGTCGCACATTTAGAGAAGTTGACAAAAAAGTTTCTTTTTGCTTAATAAATACACAATATTTTAAGATGACAACAGTCTTTTTTCTTTTTTTAATACTTTTTATGTAGAAGTAATTGTTTGAGCAACTAATGTCCCTAAGAGATTAATAATGAAATTAAAACTCAGTCAGTAGTCGTCTGTAAACTATTTCATATCACATCACATCTTTTACACTAGGAACAGTTTTAATAAAATCTTGTTTTTTATTATTAAAGTTATCTGACGCTACAAGTCATTGAAGGCTGTACTTTCAAATACAGCGTGTAGTCTGTAATAAGCAAACATTCTAATCAATGATTCTACAGAGTAAACGTTACCTGGACCTGGCCATAATGCTTTGAAATGCATATACTCAGAGATATACGGCCTTACTACAAATAAATAAACAAGGTTTGAAGTACTGTTTAAATGTTATACGACTATAATGAAATGTATGTCACCCTTATGTCATTTGACTTGATTGACGTTGATTTTAAACTAGCCATAGTATATTTAAACAGTGTTCCAAACCTTGTTTATTTATTTGTGGTAAGGCAGATAGTTTTCCAAAGTAGTAAATGACAATGTCAAGTTCTATGTATGGACACATTTGTTTGCAATACATTGCTGGTTCGATTTATTTTGTTAGAAAACGATACTAAATTTATTAGTCATTATTATAAAAAAATAAACCATTTAGGATTTATTACTGGTTTCCTAAAAGGGCCCATATTTTATATTATTGCTCCTATTACAGCCCAAACCCTGTAAGTGTGAGTGTAATCTATGTTATCTAGTCTATTGTAACCGGAATCTTTGTATCGAGCAATTTATGAATTAAGTACAATGTACGAGTATGTTCATAAGATAACGGTAGTTAACTGTTGTATTAAGTTCTTAATTGCCATTAACCAGATAGTGTGACGCTTTATTACCTACGTAGTAACAAGGCCTCAAGGATTTGTCTTCTTCACATTCGTAATTCAAAACTGGTGACATAAAATGCTAAAGGACCAGTTGCGTGATTTATAGTTAACTTTACGAATATTTGCAATTATGCGTGTTTAAAAGAAAAAAATGCCTTAAACTAATGACAGAATGGCTATTTTAATGAGATTTAACCATTAGTTGGGTTGATTATCTATCACGCAACTTAGTCTTTATGTAATTATTGACTGATTAATTTAACAAAAACTAAAGCAACTTAATAGTGATAGCACGACAACTACTACAGTAGAGGTGCCATATATGGGTAACAAGGGCTTCATGTTAAAATCACTGGTGTCTATAGATGTTCGTGAGATTCTCATTGATTAATTTAAGGTATCTGTCTGCCCACAACACCGTGCTAGGAACGTTTCAGGTAAAAAATATTATTTTATTGATAACTATTCGATATTCATAAATTAATATCGATATTCTTGACCGCGAAGTCCCCTCACTATCTCCCAAGCCAAGTTAATGTCATTAATGTAATCCCGCGGACGCCGACATATCGATACGCTAAGCCGAACAAATCAACATTAGCATAAGGAGGGAGTCATTTAATTAAGTAACGTTTTTATGTACCAAAACAATGTAATGGCACCGTTTCGGTTTACCTAGGTCAGGTGGATATCGGTTACTTGGCGGTTCTTGGGGGAGTTTAGTACTGGTTTAGAATGTTTTTAAACACTCACAGTGTCATATTTATATTCTTAAAGGTGAAATAAGAAACCAAAAATTGCGCACAGGCGGGATTCGAACCCATCTTTCTGGTTTACCGGGCCAACTGCTCTTCCAATTGAGCTACCGTGCTGTCAGTTGTGTCAATTGGAAGAGCAGTTGGCCCAGTTTTCCCGGTGCGCAATTTTTGGTTTCTTATTTCACCTTTAGGAGTTTAGTAAGTTTATTGGAATACATGAACGGTTAAAAAGTACCTTGGAGGCATATAATAATTTAATTTGAGCTGGGATCTTGTCGGTGGAGTATTTTTCCAAAATCCCAAATAAGGGATGATAGTGTGGTGGTTCCCTCTTGCCTTCAACACCGCAGTTTAAGAACCGGGGGTTTCCCGCCTTTTGATGCCCTGTAAAGAGCCTTTCCTAGTATACTACATCTTCAGCCTAATTTTCTGCCAGTACTGACGTTGCTGCTGCCTAACACCAGGGGAACGCTTATTTAATGGCGGCATTTACTCGACATGCCACATGATCGTCAATAATATTGTAGCTTTTAATAGAGAAGCCTATCCATCTCAGAAGCATTGTACTAGTTCTGAAACTGAATTTTTATTTATTGATATTTTATTGCATACACAAAATTTGTACAAAAGGTGGACTTTACGCCAAGGTAGGTTACTCTACCAGAGGTACCTTCGGGCTAAGCAGATATGATTGTGGTCTATGATTGTGTAATACACTGGTTTCCTTCTATAACCGGTTGCTATGGAAAACCATTAGTTAATGTTCATTAGTGGACATCCTGAGCCTGATAAAACGATAAATGATATTGATAACATTGATCTAAGAATAATTAACTTTACCTTCACAACGTTTTACGAGTCTGATCTAAAAAGGTCAAGCTTTGTGACCTTATTTCCTGGGTCTAAACCCAGGTTACTGTCTAAACCAGTTACTAAAATGTTGTAATACCCAACAGGGTCATTCAGTATTAAGCTCTAATCTAATTTTTAAGACCTATTGCACACTAAATGGCAACAAACGAATTTGAATTTGAATTTGATTATATTTATTTAAAACCGCCGAAGAAATGAGTCCGATTCATAGTAGATTTGATTCTACTATGTCCGAGTCCTAAGTGGAATGATTTAAAACCTTTGTTAATGATTTAAACCTTTATATGTAGTGCTCTGACACACAGCTACAGCTGCCGTTGTCAATTCAACAGGTAATGCCCAATTTCTTCATCGAGTAACGGTAAAGTAACGTTACCAGTTCAGTGCATTCTACCGATAAGTTGCATACCGCAACTGCCTTGTGGTGTCAGCAAACTGCCTGCCTTTCGTTTATATTAATATCCCATAAGTATTTTGTAAAATAGTAAATCAGATTTAAGCCGTAGACATGAATGCAGCCTGCACCGTGGTTTGCAGCGTGCATCCACATGCATTGTTTACGTAAGGCGCATAAGCTAATTATCGCCTACCGGGACCGTTTCTCAAACTGTGGACATAGGTTATAGTTTTATGCTCTGATATGATTAGAGAGTAGGTTGCAACCATAAAATTCCAGAAGGGATAATAATTTTATGGTTGCAACAAGCTGTTGTACAAATATATCCGTTAATCCTTACAACGTTGCGTATAACAACTGTAACTTCTATTCTTGAATTAATACATAGCAGCAATCATAAAGCTATTATTCCCTTTTTTTTTTCGAAATCATAATCAAGCAATTTAATTTCATATAGCTTTTAATAGAATCAAAACATATTTTCATCTTTCCTGTTCGGAAAATAGAACTTTCCTGTGTAGATAGCCGGGTGGAAAATAGCTTATCCATCCCTAGGGTGGAAAGTAATTTAGTTTTAATTGACATGGCATAGAGTCAAGGCCTGCAGTCAAAGCTTGGACCAAAGATAATTGAGTCACATCATGTCATTAAAATAACAAACATTTCTGCTTAGCTATAAATTGAAAATCATATTGTGTAGGTATTATGTATTATCGTTGATAAAATATAAAATTTCTAATTTTAATTCAATTAATAATTAAAATATTTGGCTGCCCGCCATAATGCCAAGATGATTTTTTTTTTAATTTTATATTGTCAGTGTCATTTCAGGAAGTATTCGTCTAAAGTCTAAAGCCGTTAAAATTTTTATAAAAAAAAAAGGAATTATTTTTGGATTCTGTTATTAGCTGTGGAAAAAAAACGATCGATATTCTTTACAAAGATTTTAATTATTTGTCATTTTCTGCTTTTTTGTACTCTGTTTTCATGTATTCGTGCCGTTATTCTTTCTAATCGTGTTAGATGTTGTGAGTACTGTAAATCAACTGTCATATTTTGTTCAAAACTTGAGTTTTCTTTTCTCGCTGAACTACATAATACCTCACCAAGACATCTACAACCACTTTTGTAAATTTAATGTTTTCCTCACAGTCGAAATGAAAAATAGTATGTTTAACTCGGGTGAAAGCACCCATTTCACTCTCGAATTATTGGCGCTCTCACTTCGTTCGAGCGCCAGAAACATCTCGAGTGAAATGGGTCGCTTTCTCCCCTTGTATAACAATCTACTATTTCGCTTACTTTTAATCATTTTAAAGTAATGCGGCATGACAGATTTTTCATTGATTGTAGAAGATGCTGAAATTGATATAAGTAGAATAAGGGTAAAATATTGATTAATCTCGTGTAAGTACAAGGTTAAAAACGTACATTGCCACCTTATATAAACCCTACTAATTACAACTAAGTACATAAGTAAAGGATAAATAAAACAAAATACAATAAGCCTAACACTACAGATTAGTAGAGATAATACTCGTAGCTAATACTCATACTTATTGCATGGTACAGACTTCAGATCCTTTAAATATATTAAATCTTTACAGATTTTAATAGCATTTGTAAATACCTACTGATTCTTAACTATACATAAACTTTAACTATACTTATTAAAGGTGCCATCCACGAAGGCGCGCGCTATACATTTTTACTACCACTATATTTTGTTTACTTTTCTAAACTTCTCTCTTGAAATTAACCGTGAAAAGTGCAAGTGGTATTTTTTTTTTTAATTAATTTCTGCCTATAACCCCCACTTGGGCACTATACACGTCCCAATATAAACCCTACAAATGTTTCGCGACAATCGTGGGCTACTGCTGAGAAAAAGCTGCGCAACAAACTTAACCACTATTGTCAATGCCTATTTTCTAAAGGTTTACAATATTTGTGGTGATCGAAGCTAGTCCGTACATTATGTGTCCGTATATCATCTACTCTATACTTCCCTTTTGTCATTACGGTTACTTAAATAGCAAGTTTTAAATTGATTAATCGGTAAGTCTATAATGTATTTAGTGGTTTATTGAAACTAAATGACGCGGATCAGTCGGAACAGCATAAGTCGCTTTCTGAAATACAGGGATGCTTGTGACAGAGTCTTCAGATTCAGATTCAGATTCAGCTTTATTGCATATTGTCTTTTGGTCTTAATGACTGTTTTGCGTCGTAAAACATGGTTCATAATACCCCAAATGCCTTTCCTCAGCTATCAGATGTTTTAGGTTTTAACTTTTTGAGTCTCCAAAATTAAAGAATGTTGAGAACCAACCCAGGAATATCAGTAGCACTTCCGGACATGTGTAGCTGCATGCACTCGGTCTAGGTCGCCATTGAGTTATATTGGATTATCGGACGCGACCTACCGCAGTAATGCTTTGAAACAGATGCTGGATATCATAAGTGTGAATAGGATTAACAAGGGAAGTAGATAGTTACATTGTTTAAGTCACTTGTTCAATGTAATTATTTATTTCCAATGTTTTGATCCTCACCCAGGAAAAGCCTGCGGCAACAGTTTCCATCGAAATGTTAAATATTTGATAATACGCCTTTATTTATTATACGTTCCATCGTCTGATTTTCTGCAGCAAAAGGATGATTCCTTTTAACTTAAGTAGCTATATAAACGAATCACTGAAATCTCACACCACAAATTAATTCATGATTGTTAAAACGGGACACTAGCCATTAACTCGCGGGCAGATACGAGTACGTTTAAATTTTAAAAATATAATTTCGAAATTATTTCATTTTAATAACAGTTAAACCAAATTATTGTTATTTTATTTACTGGTGCTGAATGAAAGATTTTTCTTTCATTTTAATCATATTTGTGTGCAGTGCTTTGTGCATCATTTTATTCTTTCAAAAACATTTACGGTTCATGGTATATGAGATCTTATCAAAATATCATCTAGACAAGCTATCCTATACCCACGAAGTATGGACGTTGGCGATATTCTGAAAATATTATTGTTACATCTATGTGTCCTTCAGGGGAGAAGACAAGATTGATTCCAAGAACATCTTAGAAATTGCGTCCAACATAGTTTGTTTAATAAAATTAGTTTGTATAAAATTATGAAATGATTGCGTAAAAGGTTCTCTTATTTAATTTGGTACGAATTTAGGTAAAAAATAAACTGAATTTTACGCAGAGATAGGTTGGTCTCAGCATTACATTTTTAGTTATTATTATATCGTGGTATGTTTTATAATACACTCAAAACATAGCATAAAACATAACATTTGTATCTAAGTCATGGATGTTATACGTATTTAAGTATTTATGGGAGACGCCCCCGTCATAATCGTTGTCTGGTACTTTGTAAAGGAAGAAAATTCCTTACCCTGAAACCAGACAATTGGTGTGTTGTCTGGCGCATATTTATTTTATAAAATTTATAGGTTCTTTTGACCTACTAAACTAAATAACTCGTCTACGTCACATATACCCCTAGTTAATATTATTCATTGAACTACTTTTAGGTACTAGCGTATGGAAAAAACACCACAAACAAATCTCGTGCTCCATGAATTGACGCCAGCTGTCATCAATCATGTTCGACATTCAAATTTTAAGGAATACGTCACAAATTTGTCATAAAGTTGCGACACATTTTCTGCTTGATATAGCATCTCTAGACGTGTACGTTCTTGTTATAACAACTCACTGTTATCACACTTGATATAATATAGCCTTTAATGATAATTGACTGATTGTAACTAGCCAAATTAGTTATCCGTGTACAATAACAGATCGACTCTCGTATTGATGTGTGTGGAAAACAAACGATTGTGTTTGCTTCATATCTGCTAATGCATCGCATTGTACAAGAATCACAGAATTAATATATAACGCAATTGCTTTTATACCTACCAACCAATTGTTATTTATTACAAACTAGCTTTTGCCGGCGACTTCGTCCGCGTGGAATAGTGACTTCTTTCTCCCGTTTTTTACACATTTACCGCTATATCTTTGCTCCTATTGGTCGTAGCGTGATGTTATATATAGCCTATAGCCTTCCTCGATAACTGGACTATCCAACACAAAAAGAATTATTCAATTCGAACCAGTAGTTTCGGAGATTAGCGCGTTCAAACAAACAAACAAACAAACAAACTCTTCAGCTTTATAATATTAGTATAGATTAATTTAGGGAAAGACATGCTAATTTGTGTCAATAATGAAGTAAATATTCCCTTGGCAGGCTGAAATATCATGTTTCTTTACCTTTTGGGCTCTTCAAGCGTTTTAAAGCTGCCCAAAGGAGACCGTTGTGTTCTGTTTAGACTGAATATAAATCACAAATAACTGGGAAAATAAAACCCCAGACAACACACCAATTGTCTTGGTTTCAAACTAAGGAATTTTCTTCCTTGTGCTACGAATACCAGACAACGATAATGACGGGGGCGTCTCCCATAAATACCTAAATACATATAAACATCCATGACTTAGGTAGGTACAAATATTCGTGCTCATTACACAAATATTTGCCCGTTGCGGGATTCGAACCCGCGACCGCCGGCTTAGTAGTCAGGAGCGCTTACCACTATGCTAACGCAAGCGCTTTGAACGGTCGTGTCCGAGTATGACATTTCAACTATGACTATGCTTAAAATGACACATGAATTGCAATATCTATCGTCATGCTTTCAAATTACGCAATTTTTTCCTTATAAAAGCTTTGTTTTAGATAATTTTATATTTATAATGTAATTATGATTTTAACAATACACGTACTTCTTATTCGAATTTTGTCAGGTTTGACCATCTACCATCATCCGAATTTATCTAAGTCATCATAATCCAATCCAAATCCGAATTCCAATTCTAAATGTATATGTTTTTGATTTATAACCGACTTCAAAAAGGAACAGGTTACTTATCATTCGACTGTATGTTTTTTTACTATTCAAATATGTATAGGTTGTGATTGTGTAAGCGCCCTTATTTTTATTTTTGAAACTTGCTCCTATAATACCTAAGGTTAGTAATGCATTAACTTATATTATATTATAATGTTGTGCTACCCGCTAAGACTGCTCACGTGTCGGCAGTATATTCGCGGCGTCGTGTGCATCGCAGACAGGTGCTTGCCTAGTGGAATAAAGATTCGATATCGATAGTTAATAACTGCTTAGACACATATACTGCTACTCATACTGTACATATACTGTTATTCGAACAACTTTGTACTAGGCCTATTACACTACTAAATTATTATCCTACCAAATTGAAGCTTTTATCGTAATAAATAATGATAATAATAATTAAAGCATTCATTAATAAAGTCATACTTTTCTAAGTCTTGCTTTTAGCCTGATAAGCCTGGCTGCTTGAATTTCAGCTGGAGTTAAATTAAAATCTTAATTGTATGTATGTAATTAATAGAATATAATATTAATCAATAGCAGTGACGGATACTAGCTGACATGTGCAGCCGTCGGCCTGAATTTTTGACACCCTAATGGCGTAGAACTTGCCGCCCGGCAACATATCCGTCATGCCGCATTTTCCATAGTATCTGACAAGTCATGACGTGATTTGTTTAAAACATTGATCATGATAAACATGTATCAATGATACGCTCAGAACAATGTTTTAAGCAAATCTTTTGAAGTGCTGCGGAGCTTAGTTTGAAATGATTTCTGCAACTCATACTAAAAAAATGTTTTTGACCGTTGTCCTTCGTTTGTTTCCGATATGGATGTGTTATTTTTGTGCATAATTAATGTCGATATTTAAGCTGATTATCACAACATCCCTACCCGATATAAGATAGCAGATAAATCCCGAAGCTCCGTTGCTAACTAGCATACCGTTCTAATTTATCGTTTACGGAACTACGTCCACTATAGAACGTTTTATTAAGGCCACCAACACAAGTTTCCTTGATCACAGTTTATGTTGACTGACTACTGAGTTATGGTGGAAAGGACAAGGGATTGGTATACCTACATAGAATTTGTGAACATTAGTGATGCTATACTGTTTTTGGGTGAGAAATTAGATTATCGATCGATCCGTTATGTTTTTTTAAACCGTTTTAAAAACCAACCAAGACTATTTAATTGAAACCATAAATTAATTATTTACTAACTATAGCTCAAACAAAACTTAAAGTTTAGACTAAAACGTATTGACACAAATGTAATTTTAAAAGAGCAAAATCGAGGTAGATTTTTTGATTGGTTTTGCTTTTCCCCTTCTATCATCTTCTTCTATACCAATAAAATGCTTTGTCCTGAATGACTGACTGACTGACTGATGGATCAACGCACAGCCTAAACCGCTGATTGTAGAAACCTGAAACTGGAAGGGTGTGTTCTTTGTGTGACGAAGGGATCCGATAAGAAAGGATTTTCAGAAATTCCACCCCTAAGGGGGTCAAAAAGGGGTGCAAAGTTTGTATGGGACAACCAGATCCCTTGGTCCAATCTACTTCAAATTTTGCATACACATTCTTTTACAAAATTGTCGGAAGACTTGTTTTGTATTTTATTGAAATTTATCTCTTAAGGGGGTTAAAAAGGGGTGCAAAGTTATTATGGGGGTGATTTGCTTCAAATTTGATGTCAATACTCTTTAGTGCTTACGATTAAAATATTTTTTATTTCATTTTTGACAGTCATTTGACATAATCTGAGACAGAATATTTGACACATGTTTGTTATTGATGTTGCTCTTGAGAAGAGATTTTATTCCTTAGAATAGTAAATAATATTTTTTTGTGTTTAAACAGCGTAGGTATCAATCGGTCTGTGTCCAGTGTAGATTGCAGATCGTATGTTCATATTGTCGGCGGACATTCTACGCTGCTCCTGTGGTCGAAAGGTGTCCAATCTGTAACTTTTCTGCAAACTTTTCGTGGGGGACCTATGTTTAGCAGTGGACGGCTTTTGGATGTTGATGATGATGGTGGCGTAGATCTTTACATATAATTGTCCCTTTCAATTTACGATTTGAATTCAAGCAAGTAGAGTAGGTATTCGCTATAACCAATAACCATAAACAAAGCTCAAATTCAAACTCTTAAGGTAGCGAGAGAAGACTTGAGGGAATTTGCTTCTCTCACAGCCTGTATGTGACATGATGCTGTGTAAGCGCAGAGAGTAGCTGGTCATTGTAGTAACTGAAATAAATATACTATTGACGATAGGGCGTACGAAGTATTTCCATTAGGTTGTAAAAAAAATATATATCCCTGTGTAAGTTTGACCATTATACCGGGCTACATGTTGTGTGTACATAAAGTATAACATTTATTGACTGTACGCATTTATTTGTATATATTTTAAAATTGGATGTTTTCGTTTGTTTGTTTAAACGCGCTACTCACAGGAACTATTGGTAAGGTTATAAAATATGATAGATAGCTAATTTATCAGGGAAGGCCATAGTTTAATGCGTATAGGCTCATCAATTTTCGCTACGATCTATGGGAACGGAGTTAAACTAAAACGCGTGACAGAAGGGGTAGGATAAATTAAAGAGATGTCTTCAGATCAAGTCTCTATAATCAACTCCTCTTATACTACAACAGTCATCGTTACGTCGTCATATTCGTCATCGTACTACGCTACGAAGGGCGCTGTCACGCGCGTACGAAGTCGCGGGCGGGCCGCTAGTTATCAATATAATATTTGCACGCTGACTAAAATGTAGCAAATCTTAGTGAACTCAGATGTATTTATTTATCAGATACCTATATTGTAACACTTGTATTGTAACACCCACTATGTATCTTCTTACCTTTGTATTAGAATGAAATCACATCATTAAACGTTTATTTTGCCTTAAAACATTTTACTTTCTAATAGTGTTACTGACGAATCACAAAGTCCCCAGTTCGACAAATCGGCAAATCGACTGAAGCAATCACCACTCCATTCTGAATGCGAGCGGCAAATGATCATACATGACAGACATTTCACCGCATAAATAGTGCTAAGGCTTGCCACAGGCTACACAAAAATTAGAGCTTTCTAAAATTTAACAGAACGATCGAAATGTCTGACAACTTTCTGAAAATGTATCGCACACACGACATAGAAACGGATGTCACTTCAAACAAAAGACGAATGAAGGATTTTGGATGTACCACGGATCTCGATAGTTCTTATGAGTTGAGTGGCTAGCAAGTCAGTTATCAGGGTGTCGCTATGTTTTCCTTGTGAACCCGGGTTGGATTCCCGGTCGTCTTAAGAAAAAATATATATTTGATATTTTATTTTATTTTGGTCTGTGTGTTGTGTGTTGTGTGATACCACCATTGTTTGTTGTTTTTAATGAAAATACTTAAATACGCCTTTGCTTAAGAAAAACTTTCAGTTATTTATAAGTAAAACTTAGCCTTCATAAGCTATCTAACACAATCGTGTTTTTCAAATTGGCCCAATTGTCTGAGATAAAAACGTTTTACTCTTCAGCATTATAATGCTTATTACAGTATAGATATGGATACTCATGTTCTATTGATAGGTGCGTCTGCAGTAGACCTTATAATAGGCTTCATAAAAAGCGGAATGTAGGCACGTGTAAGATACGAGTAATATTTAAAGAAGTCTGTTACACAAACTTAACAAAATGAGACCACGAGTAAAGAACATTATTTTACCATCTAATTGCCGTTAAAATAATGAGATTCTTTTCAAAGAAATAAGTAGTACAGGGCATTGTTTTAACCTGTATCGCTCTTAATTAGGTATTCTTATGTTTGAACGTAGATAAAGATTTTTTATAATTTAATCAACAATCATTTATTCCTTCTAAAATATTGTATAAAAAATTAGAATACGAATTGCTAATAAAGTAAGGTAGAGCTGCTTAACTATCAAAGCTGCATCGCAAAAGAACCCTGAACCCTGATCCTTGTACGATCCCCAATGCAAAAGAGATCATCTAGTAAATTTTTAATTCCCATTCCGCGTGCAGAGAAGCCGGGTCCATACATCGAACAACTTTGTTGCAGCGCATTATGCATTATCCATCGGGAGTATTTAGCGGCATCAATGGATTGTCTTTTGTTTTCGAGTTCGTTTTGCTTTGACGTTATGTCCATTGATGGCTAATTTGCTAATTAAAATCAGTGCCATGTGCCTGCAATGACGATTTGTAGCTAATGTTGTGTAGTCACTGGATAATATATAATTTTACGGTTAACAATTACGGTTGATAGAGACATGCTGCAAAAAACGGCAAAATTAATCTTGAGAACATTTCCTACAATCCCCAAACGACGGCGAGAGTGGCAGACATACAAGGTGGCAAAGGAGGTAAAAAAAAAACACAAATTTATAAAATCACAAATTTTCACTCCTCGAAAACTTTTTAGGCAAAATTACGAATTTATCGGGTCAATAGCAATCATAAGTTAATAGTCAATGATTTCATAGGTGGTTTAATTATTAATTCAATTGAAGCGTTCCCGTAACCGTTTGTTGTATGGGAGCCCCTCTTAAATATTTATTTTATTTTGTTTTTATTAGTAGTTATTGTTATACCGGCAACAGAAATTCATGATTTGTAACAACTGTCTAGCTATTGGGGTTCTTGAGATACAACCTGGTGACAGACAGATGGAGAGACAGCGAAGTCTTTGTAGTAGAGTCCCGTCTTTACCCTAAAGGTACGGAACCCTTATAATTAATCCTTATATTCTAGCTCTACTTAAAAATCAATTACTGGTAGGTTAGTACTTAAAACTCATTGCATCTGAGCTTGACATGAAATTTACGATTTTTCTACCTAAGTCATGGATGTTATATGTATTTAAGTACCTATTTATGGGAGACGTCCCCGTCATAATCTTTGTCTGGTATTTCGTAACACAATAAAGAAAATTCCTTACACGAAACCAGTAAATTTTTGTGTTCTAGCACATATTTATTTATTTAAACTTTTACAAGAATCATATGTACGTACCGAATGTTACGTCCTGCTACCTTATGCTTCCACCGTATCTGAGTGAGTTATCGTATTTAGCCCATAATTGCCCAGTTTAGGTCGGTTGGGCCTTTAACGAAGTTAGCCTCGCCTACGTTTTCTACCCAGTCCTGTTGGGTTTTTTTACGTATCTCGATCGCTTTTGCATTGCAATATGCAGTTTTATTTAAAATCTTGTCATTCGTCACATACCTTTTGGAATATAGCAGAGGTTAAACTGTTTCCCGCCAACGCAAATAAAAAAAAAGTTCTTATAGTACTCTTGACTGTGCCTGGGTTGTTATTAGGGCATGACTATGAAAGTGATAGGAGGATGGAAGGTTAATGTCAACGTGACAAGTGCTTCATTTATTTTGATTCTCTGAACCGTTACTACGAGTTTACGACGGTTTTACTCGCTAGTGACTACATAAAAACGTCTATGTAAAATTGCACAGCGCCACTTGCAGAACTAAAATTTTCCATACAAAAAGTTACGTCGTCGACAGCGAGTAAAACCGCCGTATAGTCATGATAACGGTAGTGAACATAACTAAATCTAATAATTATTGTGGTTAGGTTTTTAATTACATTAAACGGTAGGCCCCAATTCCCACCCCTCCTTATTGGAGAGAAATATTTCTGATATTAAATCAAAATCAAATACGCCCATTAAATAAGCATTCCCAAGGTGCTGGGTAGCAGTTGCACTTGCAGAAGGCTGCGCATATAGTATATCAGGAAAGGCTTGTTATATTTTGACTTAGCATTAAGAGGCGGAATACCTCCGATTCTTAAACTGCGGCGAGGAAAGCAAAAGTATACCAGTATCGAGGCTCCCGCTGAAAATCAGCATCGTGATAAACATTACACATGGTTATCACGACTAGTGCTGAGCGGGAGCCTTTTTGATACACAATCATGTTTTTTATATTATAATTTTTATTATGTATGTATTGTTGTGTGTCAAATAAATGTTTCTTTCTTACTTTCTTTCAAAAGGGAAACCACCCCTAACATCACACACTACCATCCCTAATTTGGAGTTCTGCAAAAATCTCCACTGACTAATCTAGTTCTTATATTTGATTTATGTTCTGTGGCATGCGATATACGGATTGCCATAAAATCGCTATCATATGTTACGTTATCACCTCTTAATTGGTCCAGCGCATATATGCACCTGGAATTAGCTCTTCGTATCTTGATAGACGCTAAAAATAGAAGATGTATTAAATAAAAATTTGTTATGAGGTACAATTTTACATCTGTGCACCTATTGTAAACTAAATTACTGGACTTTTCAAAGTGCACCCCTATTTAGGTTAATTATTTATATTAAACGTAAGTATTGTGAAATTACCTAAATGTTGCTAACAATTGTAATTTTCCGATTGGATTATCACAACTCGTGTCAATGATTTGATTATGGACTTGGTTAAACTAACTTAATTTGGGTGTCATTAACCGGTCTATAAACAATTTATTAATTAATTTGTACTTTTGTACCGCAATCAACAATATTTTTTGATCCCCGTCGCAAAAAGAGAGGTGTGTTATCAGTTAAATGTACTATGTCTGTTGTATCGTAGCTCACAAACAGATGATCCGATTATCGTTTAGTTTTTTTGTGTCATGGATAATTTTATCCCTAGTGTTCTTAGCTGTGTTTCATGAAAATCTGTTCAGATAGTTTTTATTTACGACGGGGCTTTTTAAAATTTCAAATTAAATTTACAAAGCAAAAATCTCTGCGTGTCACCTATTTCACACAATGCATATAAGAAATTTCCTTTCTTTTGATTGTAAAATAAACTTTATTTTAAAATTAGAGCTATAGTAGTTTATATCAAGGTCAAATACAGAAGATATCGTAGCAGAATGACCAATTAAAGAGTAACGGGAGTCTAACGCCGTAGTAGAGACGTCCTTGTTAACTGACAGTTCATTATAGCACTAAACTTATACTGACACCAGCTTTACATCCTAGGTACGGGAAACTGATAACGGTACCGTTAGATTCTTAAAGATGAAATAAGAAACCAAAAATTGCGCACGGGCGGGATTCGAACCAGCATCTTTGTGGCCTACCGGGCCAACTACAACAATATCGCGCGGTCGGACCGACAGCACGGTAGCTCAATTGGAAGAGCAGTTGGCCCGGTAAGCCAGAAAGATGCTGGTTTGAATCCCGCCCGTGCGCAATTTTTGCTTTCTTATTTCATCTTTAAGAATATAAATATGACACTGTGAGTGTTTTAAAAACATTCTAAACCATGGTACCGTTAGATATTAAGGTTAGCGGGATTCACTTATTATCACACCTTTACTATAAAACTTAGTACCAGGGCTCAGGTTCTCGCGTCAATCAAACTATTTCGATTAGGTACGAGTTTCACCGTTTTAACCGCTTAACAATAATAAGTTATACTCACACGCCAAAAAAACTATCGCACGGAAGAAATCGAATATATTATTATATTAAACAGACTTCACAATTTCACGGGATTTTATGCAACTTTCACTTGTTTAATAGGTAAAAATGGTATTTACCTTCCCGACGTTAGTCGCCCCGAGACCATGACTCGTGTAACCGGGCCGAAACCCATTTTTACCTTTTAAACAAGTGAAAGTTGCATAAAATCCTGTGAAATTGTGAAGTTTAGTTTAAAAATGCAACAAAGTTTAAAATCTTATATACTTATATTAAATAGGTAAGTAAAAAAATACTTACCTCTAACTAACTCCAATTTAATTTTAGCTGACCGGTTCTTAGCTCAAAAGATTACCTAGCATAGCTATCCAAGTCCAACGCAACGCAGCCAGCATCATATCATAGCCTCCTTGCACAAGAATTTCGTTTTTATTAGGCAGGTTTAAGTTTCTTTATTATTTAAAATGCATGTTAAAAGAGCTTTACGCCTTTTGTTTGAAATAGTTGTTTCTTTGTCAGCTACACAATTATTCAATGAGGTTGGAATCGTATAAACTTACATTATTTTGGCGTCGAAAGTTAGTCTTCCACCTATCTTTTGGGATGTTCAGACATCTTTGATTTAAGGTATTCAGGTTGGGTTCGGTCCCCCAGAACTCCTTTGCACCGGCTATTGAAATATTTTGACGCATTTACAAAAACTAAGATATTTGAAGAAGAAGGTAAAATAGAACTGTGTATGTGGATATGAAAATAAATGTTATTTCACTTTATGTAATGTGATCATACATTGGGTTCTCCTAGTATTAACACAGGTAGGGATAAAGAAAGGAGTTTGACAAGGAGATTCAGTCGTATAAACGCATATCATGTTTATTATAAAATAGAAAAGAAATGAGTAGTAATAACTTAGTCGATTAATTACATAATTATGCCATTTATTTAGTATTGCAACAACTTTATATTTAACTATTAAGTATAACATCGATCCATTCAACATTTTACATTTAATGTAAGTTTCAAATGCAAACATTTATCTATGTGTAGTGAAAGTATCCGAAACATAATATTTTATACCCAGCCTTAAAATAATTTCAGATACTTACACTTTGCAGAGTTTACTCGAATTACATAAGGACTATCGAATAATTATTTCAGATAAAACTTTGGTAGAGTAGCGGTCAGTTCTTTTAATTAAAATATAAGTCAATGCAGAAATTAAACGTACCTATAATCTACGCGCAATACTTCCATAGCAACGTAGTAATATTTAAAACCTAACAAACATAACTTCCAAGTTTTGTTCAAATAAAATAATTTATTGAAGAAAATCTCTGTGGAAATTATTTCCATTTTTCTCTAGATAAATTATAATTACCATTTTATTCAACGAATAGAACTTTATCCTCAAATTCAAAAGATTAATTACACATAAAACTAAGCGTATCTTGCTTTAAAATAGACTTTCTGATTATGGAAGAAAAATACCCTTACATCATTAAAACACTTTTCTATAACTATAATAGTAATACAAGGAAATATATTTTATGGTACGTATGATTAAAATTCATATACATATATCAATGCACCACAAACTTAGCCTCATTTAGAATCGTTAGCCGTTAGCAAAATTGTTAGAAGAAGATTTTGGTCATCTATGAAAAACTTACAAACTAAAATATAATTTGAGCCCAGTCTTAAAAAAAATGACAGTAAAATAAAAAACCGTTTTCCATAGACGACCTTTTCCATGAAAGCCGGAAAACAGTCGGAGAATCCCAAGAATTTATCTTTATTCACATGATGAAAAACTAAATAAAAAACTTGGAATTCATACCCTTGAGAGAGAAAAAGACACATCACAATTACGCTTGACAGTCATGACAAGATTCATCAGCAGAACGCTTCTGTCTTTCTTCCTCTTCAAATTCTCCCCTGTCCAACTCCTCATTATCACGACCTAGCCTGATGAAGTGGTCCCGTGCTCTACTTTTCCTCTGAGGATATCCACTGACAATCAGATCAGAACTCTGCTCATAGTTTGCTTTATCCTGATCAGCTGATCTGCCCAGCCTGATGAAGCTAGGGCTCCTGCCAAAGCGGACGAAGGCCGAAGACCGTTTATCAGGGGAATCGTAATCTTCATCGTAGTTCCTGAGGAGAGTGTAGAGGTCGTCTGCAGTGAGGCTGAGGGGTTGTGATCTGCCGAAACGGAGGAAGCTGTTGCCTCTTCGTGAGGGTCGTGTGACTTCTCGGATGTCGGCGGCTGATGGCTCTGGTGGGTATGAACGGCCGAACCTGCAAACAAAATTGCTGTTAGTAAAGTTTTTCAAGATCACTTCGTATCCTGAAATTCAAGAGGCTCTTGTCGGTGGAGTTTATTTCTCCAAATGAGGGGAGATAGTGTGTTGGTATTCCTCTTGCCTTCCACATTTCAGTTTAAGAACCGGGGGTTTCCCGCCGCTTAGTGCCCAGTCAAAAGCCTTTCCTGATATACTATATCTTCAGCCTTCTGCCAGTACTAATGTTGCTGCTACACTAGGAACTTATCAAATCAATAAAACTATCAGGTAAGAAGTCATCATAAATCAGGGCACGATTTGATTTTGACAGGAAGGAAGTATGACGTGGATACTATCCAGGATTTTAAGGTATGGCTCTATCAAACTACTTTAGTATCCAGTACTTTGTGTATGAATGAAAACAATTGACTTTTGACAAGCACAGAATTATCACAACGACTGGTTGTCAAGCTCAGATTAAAAAAGATGGCTACCTGATCATACTGCGGTCTATAGCGCTCCTCCGTCTTGCTTCCAGGTCAGGCGAGCGCCGAACGGGCGTGGCTGTGGAGCCGACCACCAGCCACAGCGCTGCCATCACCACCATGCTCTTGGAGTAACTCTTCATCATGGCGAATCTGAGGACAAGCGGAGAAAAGTGTTATTACTTTTCAGTTCAAAATGGCTTCTTAACACGCATCTAGCATAGAAATACAAGTCATTCCCCGCAACTTCCTCTGTCCATACGCTGTTCGAAGTTGTAGCGTAATGGTAATTAAGAATAAGCTTACTAACATTTTTTTATAGGACCAATATCAATAGAGATTACTGCGCTCAAACAAACACATTCACAGGTTAATAAGATTTTTCCTTTAGGTACAGCCGCCAGTACGTACCCACTTTAGTTGCAAACTAGCCCTTATTCCAACTGTATAAGATACCAAAGTGCCAACCTTAACGTGCTGTCGTCCGTACATAATCTTAAGGTGCTCCCTCATCGGGAGCATTCGCGTGTACTCGTAATGTAACGTTACAGTTTTTAGCATAATATCGGTGAAAGAGGAGAACCGAGCATTACAATGCGCTCCTTGTAATGATACAATCCTACTACTATTATAAAGGCGAAAGTTTGTAAGTATGGATGTATGGATGTATGGATGTTTGTTACTCTTTCACGTAAAAACTACTGAATGGATTTGAATGAAACTTTACCACAATATAGCTTATACATCAGAATAACATATAGGCTACAATTTTTGAGGTTTCTAATGTGAGGTCGTAAAAAAACACATTTTTTGCGCTACTAGACGGGACGAACCTGAAGTCCACGCGAACGAAGTCGCGGGCAAAAGCTAGTGTATAATATCTTGATAAAACTAGTAACATCAATGCGCTTCACTTCCCCTAGCCTGTCAAATCAATATTACCTTAAACGCGAATGCTTGTCAGTCAGGGAGGTATTATTGTAATGTAATGCTCAAAGACGAACATTACACGCGAATGCTCCCGGTGAGGGAGCACCTTTAAAATGATTGATCAGACAAGATTACACCAATGCATTTGTTAACTGCATGAGCCATTGTAGCGATGGCCGCAGAAATATATTACGCAGTATGTCATACTTATTGGTTCTTAAAATTGAATTTTATGTTGCCAATAGCTGATTTGTCACCTAATATCCTGAATGTATAGCCTTCAGACTGAACTTGGCTAGAATCCAAGGACACTATCTAAAGATACTGTCACATGGAAAGAAATAAAATGTGTAATTTCCAAAGTACAGTTAGCGAGAAGATCTGCCAAGGAACAAATTCAGTTTAATATGCATTATCTCTAATGCAGTTACACTAAGCTGACCTTGAAAATTTACAGAAATATTTCAAGTAACTTTTCTGATTCACAGCAACACAGTTTCAAGTTCCACATTTTTATCAATTATTACTTACATACAATTATATTAACCAATCATGTGTGTGTGTGAACGTAGCAACACATATATAATGTTTTTAAAGATGTCATTAACTACATATAATGTACTATGAGAGCGGATGATCCACGCCCATGGCCCATGATTTGCGGGGCTTCCCGAAACCAATCTCAAATACTTTACACACGCCGCCTGCTCCGATTAACATTAGCCGTTGCATTTATATTATTTATTATCTAGTTACACGTCCTACGTGTATTTAATTAACTAGAAACTTTTTATTGTTGTGAGATTATTTATATAATATCGAGGTCAACAATTCCCCACCGCCTTTAGCGTTTTCAATTGGAAATTTGGAAATCAAATTAAACCAAAATACAGCTAGTTAAATAGTTTCTAGCTCAAATGATTAGCATAGCTTTTCAAGGCGGCAAAACAGCCAGCATCATAGCCTTCTTGCCACATGGAAACGATTTCGTTTTTGAATAGGTAGGTTTTAAGTTTTTTTTTTATGATGCATGTCATTGTTTTTTTTCTTATCATCATCTTTTGTTTGATCAACGCCCGTTTTTGTAGTGTTTGCAAGCGATTTTGCGTTTCTATGTGGTAAACCGGCAGAAATCACTACTTTTCTGACAGTAAAAAGCTATTATATTAGGTTGAAATACGCAAAATGCAATGTGTTATTCTATTCTGAACATAAATCCAACCAAAGTCAAACTCATTGCTTTATTACGACCTTAATAAGAAAACCCAACTTGATAACTTTTGAAGTTAAATGGAGAGTGAGTTTACAACATAATAATTTATTAATGTGAGACTCAAAAGGGTGAAATTATCTTTTGCACAGAACAATGATTCATATGAGTTTGATCATATAAAACAATAGGCAGATTATAGATATAATACCACTAATAAAGACTATGAAATACACTTTTTCATCTCTCCTGTTCGGAAAATAGCACTTTCCTGTGTAGATAGCCGGGTGGAAAATAGCTTATCCATCCCTAGGGTGGAAAGTAATTTAGTTTTAATTGGCATGGTATAGAGTCAAGGCATGCAGTCAAAGCTTGGATCAAAGATAATTGAGTCACATCATTTATAAAAATAATAAACATTTTTGCTTAGCTATACATTGAAAAACATGTTTATTATGTTTTTCAGTGCATGTATTATGATCGTTGATATAAAAAAATATTCAATTGATTCAATCTATAATTAAAATATATATTTACTAATCTGTGATTAAAATATTCGACTTCCCGCCATAATACCAAGATGACACTTTTTTTTTACATTGTCAGTGTCATCATTTTTTCTTTTTGAACTCTATGCCTACTTTTTTAAATTTTGAGAATTATTATCTGTGGGGAAAATTCGATCGATATTTTTTACAAGGATTTTAATTATTTCGTATCGTCTGCTTTTTCGTACTGTTTTCATGTATTCGTGTCGTTATTCTTTCTAATCATGTTAGATGTTTGGAGAACTGTAAATTAACTGTCTTTTTGTGCAAAAACTTGAGTGTTCCTTTCTCGCTGTACTACATAATACCTGACCATGACATCTACAACCACTATTGTAAATTTAATGTTTTTCCTCACAGTCGAAATGAAAAATAGTATGTTTAACTCGGGTGAAAGCACCATTTCTCTCTCGAATTATTGGCGCTCTCACTTCGTTCGAGCGCCAGAAACATCTCGAGTGAAATGGGTCGCTTTCTCCCCTTGTATAACAATCTACTATTTACATAGTATTTCTTAAGACCTGATTGACAATGTCTAAATAAATCCCATTATCGTTATTTGTCCTCTACTTCATACGCAATGATGTTCCATATTTGAATTATTCGTCGATTAGTGTTTATTTGTCGATGGTAAAACAGTCTTTAAGTATGAATAGAGGATGAAGGTAGTGAAATGATGGAAAACATTGGTAATTGACCAAAAAAAAAACAATGCCATATTATCCTTTTAAATTGATGAGAGCCAAAATTGTAAAGAATAAACCGCACAATAGCTATGATGATACAAGTTATTAGCGTATACAGACATGCCGTTATGTTATTAGCCGAGTCACAAACTATTGTGAGGCAAGGCCGCGGGCCGAGACGCGCCGGCGCCATGTAGGAAGTTGTAGGGGTGCTAGTTTAGAATATCGATAAAATATTAACACGTTCCGGGACACTACTCCAGACACAATAGATGTTTTATTGTTTTCACGCCTGTAGGCGGGCACTGTCCCGGAACGTGTTAAATTACATCCTGGTATAAAAATGGACCTGTCAAATATGTCAATACAGAAAATTTTTGCACACTTCTCTAAGATACGTAGCTAACGTTAGTTAAAAGCATATTCGATGCAGCAGAAAATCATAAAATTTAAATTTTCTATGCAAAATGTCAAAAATTTTGCTTTAGAATTCGCCCGCAGGTGCGATTGAGGTCAAATATCTGCTTTGGCTTGCTAGTGTACAAAAGACTCCCTCTTGGCGAGGATTGACTCTTGAGTGTTGAATTTCTGTTTTCAATTGCTGCGTGCAATAGCACGCTTAATATAATGAGCTTAATAAAGCACATACTATCGATTATATGATACATATTGTGCCTACCTACTTATTATTTTAATATTTTTGATCACCCAATGCAGTTATTAAGATTAATACTTAACACGTTCCGGGACACTACTCCCGACACAATAGATGTTTTATTGTTTTCACGCCTGTAGGCGGGCACTGTCCCGGAACGTGTTAAAGTAGCAGTAGGCTATCGATAAATTGGCCAATAACGCAAATGCTTAATCCATTTGATAAATTGTTTACAAAAACAAACAGCTGTTACCATTAATTTCAATTCAGCTTGAATATTTAATATTTAATTGAATTTGTCAAGATTCTGTTGGACCAAGGGCGGTCGCTCATTAATTTCAATATCGACAATTTAATCTCTCCGCAACAGACATCCCTATAAGTTTTCTGCTTGTTATTTTACGGAAAGCTACAAACTGTTTTCTATTCTATTTGCAGATTCCAGTTTCGTTCAAGTTCAAGGCATTACATTGTGACATCATGGTAAGAAAACTCGTGTATTCAAAAGATATCACTTGTTTGGAGATATAGAATAGGTACAAAGTGACAATATTAAATCTTAGACTGCTAACTAAGATCGATGTTCCTTTATAAATCGTAAAATGGTAAAAAAACTTGTAACTGACCTAAAACGTCATTAAAAATTGCACTTGTAAAAAGTTACTTTGTCAGACATGGAATCAAACCCTGTGTCTTACGCTATCCGGGCGCATGTCTGTAAGATGGGTTCAGACCAAACGAACAAAGACTAGAGCATTCAGAACAAGAACATTCTTTCGTGATCTTTTATTGTTAACGGAAGCTTGATTAGATAGAATAACGAACGAATGCTCAGAGTCTGTTTACATGAGAAGAATTTAATGAAGTGGGGATAGAATGAGCATTCGCTCTCTGATATAATTGAGCCTTAACAACACTCGGTCACCAACACATAGGTAAGCCAGTTGAATTTTTAAGTGCTTTATTTTTAACGCGTAGGCTGTTTCAGTAAGAAAGCACTATAAATACAAAAGTAAAACTACAAAATATACAAAAAAAAATTGTACAACCGAAATCAACTTTGGGTAATGAAATGCTTCGTATACATAGTTTCAGAAGCTAGGAGTCAAAAGTGTTAATAAAACTATTGAACTTCATGTTAATTAAAAAACTCTATTTCAGGATACCCTCAAAGGAGAAAGGTGATGTTTCAAAGTTCCTGTGACCGGAAAAAATGGTCAATTGAGCGATATTTGTCGCAGAAAAATCAGTCTTTTTACAAGCGAAAGTGCAAAAAGACATAAACGTAGTAACGATGCTTCCGTGATGAAAGTTGAGCTCTTGGTAGATGATTAGTAACTTTCTAAAAAACTGTCTTAAATATTTTCTATACAACTGAAATATTGCGGTACACGTGGCCTTTCTATCAAGCGACAGACTTCAGATGGGTAGGCACAACATAGACACTAGTAAAACAATAAAAAAACTTGAGAAAGTGCTATTTAGTATCTAAGCAAAGTAAAAATAACATAACATAATAATAACATCTACGGATAATTAAAACGAAATGGTCTTATTAAAGGGTGGTCAATTTTTATCCAATCTTTAAAAAAAACTCGAAAATTCAGCATAGCTAAATTGAAAATCTTCCGAGAAACATTATATTAAAAACTTCAATAGTATTCATAAAACTAAGACGGTAGGTAGGTTTTAAGTTTATTTCTATGATTCTCATAGAAATAAGCTTAAAACCTACCTACCTATTCAAAAATGAAGCCATCTCACTGTGGCAAGGAGGCGATGATGCTGCCGTAGCCGAGTTAGATAGATGCTAATCCTTTTAACTAGGAACCAGCCAGTTTAAACTAAAAAATATATTTAATTTTTTTTTTTCGTACGTAAGTCTGTCTCATAAGATTGGTACAATAAATAAAAAATAAATAACTTAAAATTAAAATATGTTTATTTCGAACCTGAACAATCAAGCAGAATGTAAACCATTCATACAAATCACGATCAATATATCATTCACCTAAGACGAAATGGTTATGTTTCTAAATAAAAGGGTCCTCAATAGGGCGTAAAAAGGCATCGTCGCGAATAACTGTGTTCCGTATGGCCCATCAAGTATCGACCTACTTAGCACAATTTGTTTATACCCTTTTTATGTGACCGTAAAATAACATGGTCTCAAGTGAAGAGATCCGATTTCGATTTCGGTTTTATCTTAGTTGTAATATTATGACACGATTCTACTGTATTTAAAAATAAATGTCTCAATACTAGGGAATCAGTTTTACTGTTTGCTTTGATACAAATAAAATTTGGAAATAACAATTATTATCACAAAATATAACCAAATAAAAAAAAACTGTTATAATTTTACACTATTTAAAAAAAACTGTTTTAATTTAACATCATAACAGTTTTTTTATTTGGTTATATTTTGTGATACTAAGTAACTGTTATAAACTGTTAAGTATAAAATCTGTTATTTTTGAAATAATAGTTTCGAAAATGTTTTTAGTGATTTTAGCGCTGCACCGCTGAATAAAATGAATCTATGAGAAAAGACTTTCAAAAGTATAATAATAGAGCAATATTTTACGTTACACTTATTTACTATCGCGACCGCGATAGTATCTTGACACATTGTTACTCCAGTTCCTATTTGTGTCTATTTTCATACCAAGTTGAAAACAACAAGTAATTTAAATGCCACTGCAGCCTTGCACAAAATGCTGTAAGAGTAGTTACCGTAATTTGATGCTTTTGGCAAGAAAATGTATTATTTTGGTTGAAAAGTTATTTATCAAGATATAAAATATGACTTAATATTTTGATATACTTTACACCCAAGTATCTATTTTAGTGCGTAATTAGACCTAAAAACGGTAAAGTAAATTTTCCAAAAAATAAGTATTATAGTTTTGAAGCTTTTGTACTGGGTATAAACGTTTTAAACAATAAGTGTTAACTGTTTATCGTATTTCTTTTTTATCTGAGGACACTGCTTTCCAAATAGGGTAATTAGGTTTACAAATAATACTAGACAAATAGTATTTCGCTAATATAAGCAATTCGGCGTTGTAATCCAAAATTAAACATATTCAACGTATTTTGCGCAGCTTTAAAGCAATTTTTACACTAATTTGATGTTATATTTTGTTTTATTCAAATATTTGTTACTGTTAGATTTTCTGTTTATCTGAACCAAAATCAACCTTCTTACTGATAAAATTATTCTGCTAACACAACACTTTTACTAGAAGGTACCTTTTGGTGAATAGCACAATCTACGTAATTATACGGATTTCTCCTAACTTCTTTCTGTTGGGAAGTTCTTGTAAGTAAATATAGTTAGTAAATATCTATGTGTGTAGTTTCAATGCAATCATGAATGTGTACCTAATTTTGGTTACATATTTTAAGTTACTTCAATAAAATTATTACAAAATGTATCTGTCATTCCAAAAATAATTTTTTAGTCATAAATTATTCATAAAATTGTTGTAAAAGAAATATGAATCTGTGTATAGCCAATAGGCAAAAAACTTCATGCTCACATAACGGCCTACTGTAAGACCGACCAATCAGGGGCAGCTTCACAATTTTTAACGCATCTTGATGAATTAAATTTTTAACGCGCAAATCCGTACGACAGATTGCGTTGAATTGTTGATATATAAGCAGTATGTTACGGTTCACAACCTATCGACACTTTACAATATCGCTAGAGAGTTTATAATCTTACGGCATTTACAATTTTACGGTGACATATCCATATTACCACCACACAGCAACTGTACATAGAAAAATATTACTTACTAGCTTTTGCCCGCGACTTCGTTCACGTGGACTTCAGGTTCGTCCCGTCTAGTAGCGCAAAAAATGTGTTTTTTTACGACCTCACATTAGAAACCTCAAAAATTGTAGCCTATATGTTATTCTGATGTATAAGCTATATTGTGGTAAAGTTTCATTCAAATCCATTCAGTAGTTTTTACGTGAAAGAGTAACAAACATCCATACATCCATACATCCATACTTACAAACTTTCGCCTTTATAATAGTAGTAGGATTGGGGCGGGGCACAATACGGGAAGAACTGATGGCTGTTGTGGCAGAAAAGTTATAAATAGGAGACCCTTTGACCCAAAACGCAGCGTAGGACGACCTTGTTAAGATCGCAGGATCAAACTGGATGCAGACCGTTTGTGATCGGTCGCTGTGGAAAGCCGTGGGGGAGGCCTTTGTTCAGCAATGGACGTCCTTAGGCTGATAATGATGATGATAAGTAATCACGCATTATGATTATGATGCGTCGATCTATCGATGGTGGATTTTAAAAGCTTGACTATCAATATGTGTAGGGTTGCTTGTTAAAATCAGAACGTCTTTTCCACTATGGTGAAACAGCCTTCATAGTTACGACCTACTTACCTAACATATCACGCCGGTCTAAAATATCTTGCAACATCAATTGAGATGCACTAAGGAAGAAAAATGCATTTAAAGCAAGATAAATTATTAAAACACAAAATGCGGCGTAAACATTTCAGCGTAAAAGCATCTGTCTGCGAATCATAAGAAAGCGTTTTACGCCGTCATCCAAATTAACAAGATACTTTTCACACAGTTTGTTAACTTATGCAGGACTGCGAAAATAACTTATTTTAGCATAAGCATTTTTTGTTCAGAAAGGGAAAAGTAATATCTTTTTCAAACCCAAAAAAGTTAAAACCAGAATGAACTTAGGTGGAACTTACTTGAAATTTTTAGGCAAATTATTCAAAAATTATCTTTAAATTTTAGTTTAATTTGTGTCAGTTTTAGACTCGGTTCCACCATCTTATTTTGACTGTAACGAACGGTAAGTAAATATCTAGCTATCAAACTTAATACGAAACTCATAACGGCTATGGTGAGGTTATATAATAAAACCGCATTACTAGTACCCGTAAGGGCCGTTTCCCCGTTTTTTGCAGGCTCTGTTTCCTGCGGGATGCCATTTATTTGTACATGTATGTATACTACGCGTTTTAATACTTGTATTCACACCGACCATCTGTTTGCATTGACCCGCATAAAACCGAAATCTGTTTCTTACTGGTTCAGAGTTAGTCTGTTGTCATTTCTAGACCCGTTAAAAACAGGATCCAGTTCGGTAACGCTGTTACAGATATAAATATACAGCGCGCCGCTTTATCGGTAAGTGCCAGCGACACCATGACATCATGACACTGACAGGAGTTGACAGGGCCCGGTTGACGGACAAGCGTACCTTTAGGTGATTAAGTTTTGTTTTCTACCCTCAATCGTTTCTTGTTTTCAAAATATCAATGACATCCGTGTAAATGCTCTACACACGTGACTTTGGCGGAACAGCAAACCACCGTCGTGGGCAAGCTTTAGTTCACTCGCCATTTATGAAGAAGAAGAAGACAAGCGTACCTTTCTAAGACCGGAATTCTGCCGTGTGAACACACAAGAGCTATAACTGTGGGATCCGATAATGCAGCGATCCCGCAGAAGTGAATAGCCATAGGAAATATCTTAAGCATACTACTAATATACTTATATTATAAAAATATTGACTGAATTAGAGAAGTAGCATGTTTATCAGACTGAATACTTACATGTTTGTACAAAAATCTGCTTCGTCGTAGGTAAACACATTCGTTCGGGGTACGATGTAGGTTCATTAAAAGGTACGCTACGGTGAATGTGAAGAAATTATGTAAAATGTAAGAAGTTATTAAAAATATGTATTGAGCAGCTAAGTATAAAAACATACATAGAAACAGAGGCAGCGATTGAAAAATGGAGCTTTAATTTATTTGCATTTTGTGGTTAGTTTTTGGTTTCGTAGTGTTTGACAGCATCTTGACGCATGTCGTTAGACGGTGTTACCAAACCAAAGTAATTACCAAACCTTAATTTATTTTTAAGGTTTACAAAACTCGTTTTAGGTTTGTAGTTATTTTTGTATTCTACTACTCTTGCTCTTTCTTTCTATTTAAATCCATAACTTTTTATTCTGTCCACTAGCTACCCCCCTTAAGTTAGTTGTAGAGAAGAAATAAACTTTGTTTAATCTGTCCGAAGAGGTCTGATTGGAGTGAACGAGCGAAGTTACAGACGACGGGGTTAAGGTGCTTCCATATTGGGAAGAAAAGCGAGTTTGTTACCTATGGTTGCCTGCATCAAGTTCCTTTGCATCAAAATTCAAGTATGCAAAGTAGTGAAGACATCGTTGTCTTCACTAGAAGAGATGACTGTAAACGCAAAACACCTTTACAACATTTTACCTTCGCCCATTTTCACATAAGTAAGTCAGATATTTACCGACTTCAAAAAGAGAGAAGCTATCAGTTTGACCTGTATGTATGTATATGGTACATATAACTATGATTATTTATTTTAAACTCCCAAGCACGTGTTTTTAATTGGTAAGTCTATGTAAATTTGTAAATTTATCCACGAATTTTGTACCTACGTAAGTATTATTTACAGTCTATAACTTTCACATCTGAACTTTTGCTCTGGCCTAACAACAGTATCCAACTTCCGCTCTCGCTCACGCTTCCGCTTTTGCTCCCGTTCCCGCTGCCGCTTACTAACAGATCCTTGCCTGAACATAATGCACAATATAAATGCAGTGTCTTGCACAAGTCGGATTGACTTACAATGGCGGTCGGAAGTGTTGATAATGTCCCTCGGGACGTGTGAACTCTCATTGTTTCGCCGACTGCTGCTTTTCAATTGATTTTCTAGTTCATTTGAATACTAAATTAGTTTATTGATACATACCTATATTGATGTAATATAGAAAAAGTCAGTAAACGAATTGAAATCGATTTTTTGAAGTTGTGAAAGTAAGGTAAATCATTCGATTCTAGGTGAGAAGTATTTACCTTCTTCTTATTTAAGTATTATATTTTATTATTCTTTTATATAAAAAAAATAAGGTACCTAATTAATACATTTAAAAAAAATTGAACTATTGAAACTATGTTAGAAATGCAAAAGTTTGCTTATGGTAAGCATAATTATCTTGTCAGTTTGTTTTTCTTATTATTTTTATACCATAAAGACTGTTATTATTAACTATAGTACCAGTTTAAAGGGATACTTAAAAGTTATACTCTCAGAAGCCGAGTAAACCTCATAATCCGAGCTTAATGCGTGTTTAAATTTTAATCCTTAGTTTACTTCGCTTTAAAATCGGTTGTTAGTCAACTGGAGCTCAATTTTTAAATCACTCTCATCGAGATGACGAGCGATTTTTGTTCGAAGATTCCTTGGACATTTCACACAGCGCCGTCTGGTCCCAAACTAAGCAAAGCTTGTACTATGGTAACCAGACAACGGTTATAAACATACTAAAATACATATTTTTTTTGTAAATACATACAATTATACATAGAAAACACCCAGACCACTACAAACAGACATATTCATGCACACAAATGTTTGTAATGTGCGGGGATCGAACCCGCGACCTCTGGCGCAGTAGCCAATTTCTTAACCACTGCGCCAAATGGTCGTCAAAATTAATTAAAAGTCAAAGAAAAAAATCGTTTTCGAACGAAAATCACTCGTAATATTGACGCGAGTGATTCAAAAATAGGGCCCCTAATGTATAGTTCAAGTTTTAATTATACATGAGTTTAAGAAGACAATATAATAAGTAAAGTCGTGAATTTGAGAGCAAAAAAAGCTAGACGCTTACTCCGAGAAAATTATAACAAATCAATTCACGTTACATGACATTACCTACATAAACATCTTTATTTTGTACATAAAAGTAAAAATATCAATTGAACGTACAAAACTAGAGCCAAATAAAAACAATGAAGGTAACGAAAGTTTCTCGCTTCATGCCCAAATGGAGTCCTCAATTTAGCTTTCGAACGGCCCTCGAAAATGTTGTGATATCAATTTATGGTTTAAATGGTCACATGCATGTTAAAAGGGATTCCAAAGGCACGTAGAACTTTTCTGGAGGCCAATTCTCGTGCAGTTCGTATACGAAAAAATTCACCGATCGAATTTTCTTTTTTCAAAGAAAATACAGTTATTGCTTTATCCGGGTCACGATTTCTATGCATTTTGATTTCTTTCGATAGTTTTTTTACGTGGATATTTTACTTGATTTCTTCGGTAAAGCAGTGATACTCGTAATCGAATTACTACACGAGATAAATTTGATCATGCAAGAATCGGCCTCTAGGCATCAGAACAAAAAAAAATTTTACTACGTGTACTATGGTTACTTTACGGAAAGGGTTACATTGATCTACCAAATTCGTAATCAACATAGAAAATTATGATCCGACCGATATAACCGGACCGAAAACCGAACTCGGGACTTCGGAGGGGCGAAGAATTTTCGAATTAGTAAGGTATAGTTGATTTTTTTATAGGGTTCTGTCACTATACAAACTTAATAATATATATTGCACGTGTAAAAAACAACCGTGACTCTGTGACATACGAGACGAGAGCAATCTCGCAACATTGATGAGGTCACGCAGCCTACGCGTTAAAAGAAAACACTCGCAAAAATTCAACAGGCTTGTTAATGTGACAGTGGCCGAGTGGTATTGGCATACGCCCGGATAGCGTAAGACACGGGGTTCGATTCCTCGTCAGTCACAGAGTCATGGTTGCTTTTTACAAGTGCAATTTCTGTTAGTAAGGTATTATAAAACTTTCACTCAAGCGAAGTCGGGTGGGATCTTAAGGTATATGTTAGGTTAGGTATAGGTTTTATTCTTATCTTGTTACCAAAAAGTTATGAGGGATGACTCGCCTATCATTTGACGTCGAATGTCCGCAACTCACAAGTTTACCAAGTTAAATTATGTTAGTGAAAGTTTTTTTTTTGTGAACTAAACTAGTCCCTTGTTGTACATAAGCATAAGAAATTTACGGAAAGTATTATGTATGTCAAAGTAAGTACATATTACTATTCACTCTGAACCAAAATATCAAAAGATTTGAAATATTGAAAACCGTTAGTATAAAATCATCTTAGCCTTAAAAAGTGTTACAATAACAGCAAACAGAGTACCTAGTATCTTTTTTAGTTTTTTGATTACAAAAATGTTTTTTAATATTTTAAAGAGCTTATTACAATATGAGGACTAAAGTTTAGACACCCAGAGTATGCTCATTTTCAGTAATTCATTTCTGAAATTAAATATTGTTTCCACTGTCAATTCTTTCCATTGCCAACACAAAATATCAAAGTTACAAACTTCAAATCAGTATTCTCTGCGCGGCTATAGTAAGTTTAAACAGATTGATCGACACTTTAGCATCACATACGTTATGTCCTTTTTCTCTCCTTAAAGGGAACATCTGTCCCCTATTTTTAACAAACAAACAACCCCAACTTGTCTCAGCAAGTGCCGACATTTATTAAATAATAAAAAATACGCTTCATCGTTATCTCAAGGAAAATACGCAACTCCCAAAAGAAAGTATTTTCTGGATTTAATATACGGAGACGATACTGTTTATTTGGGCAAATTATGGGAAGCGAAAATACGTTTTGTTAGGTCTTCTTTTTACCTGTTATTGGGTTGTGACTATTTCGCGACTACAATTCCTGAAAATTTGGGTTCCTGAGTTGGGCTTATAAGTATTTCACTCAGTCTGTGTCAATTTTTGTGATATGGCATGTGACTATAACCACAAAACACTCTTGAATTTAAGGCTCTGTGATTGGTAATAGAAGTCTACTTCGTTTAACCTCTCAACTGGCGTCCATCTTGCTCTTACGTCAAAATACTTTGACTGGCGCCCACCCCTAAATCAACCCCCAAAAATGAGGTACAGTAGCATTCTTTTGACCATTTCGTTATATTACGTAACAATGCCCTATAAAGTGTATAATATATATTTATTTTTTCCATAAAATTGTCTATAAAACAAAGTTTACATCATTTGTTTATTTATTTTAATCGGTAAATGCGAAAGATATAAATTAAGTGAAAAAAAAAAAACATTAAAATGAGATTAAATAATGTTTCATAGCAATACATATACGTTATAATATTCTCCTACATATTTACAGCACCTCTTAAGAGAGATAGGCCATGGTACGCAGGAGATTTATAGTGCCCAGATGTGTGCGCAATACACAAGTGCACTCTCTGTTCCTTCACTTTCATTATATTCGGTGAGACGGCAGTTCGTCATGACTAGCACATTACTGAGCTGGGGGTGTATTGCGATCCAACTTAATCCGTTCAATTCCGAGGCAGTTCAATTTCGACTCAGTGTAAACGAATATTATCAATATAATAATATTATAATAATACTACAATGGTATGAATATTAATCTTTATATTGTTATATTATAGAAATATTATCAATATAATGCGAAATTGCAATAACAATTGCTAATTTGACAGTAAATCAGAGCGTTTTAACTGTCAAAACTGCATCGCAATACGCCCCCTGGCCTAGTGAAATCCAGTATGTGTTGGTCCAAACTCTGCTATAACTAAACACTTTGTATTTCAGTTAATAAAACCGCATTATCTAATAAAAGTCATAAGCCGATGTTGTGTGAAATATGAAGGAATCATGAAACCGCGGTGTGGCCGCGGAGGTTAATAAAAAGCTATAAATAAATTCGGAATTATTTTGTTGTAAGTCAGATTTTTTCGCTCATTAAAAAAGCACTTTTATTTAACGGAAATCTTATCTCACTTACATAATTTGCATGCCTATTTCATACTATATTCACGTAAATTACTACTCGTAGGCACGCGAATCATTTCCAAATCTATACTTAATATTATAAAGCTGAAGAGTTTGTTTGTTTGTTTGATCGCGCTAATCTCCGAAACTACTGGTTCGAATTGAATAATTCTTTTTGTGTTGGATAGTCCAGTTATCGAGGAAGGCTATAGGCTATATAATATCACGCTACGACCAATAGGAGCAAAGATATAGTGGTAAATGTGTAAAAAACGGGAGAAAGAAGTCACTATTCCACGCGGACGAAGTCGCGGGCAAAAGCTAGTTAAAAATATTTATAATGTGGGAGAATGTATTTCCTTTTACTTTACAAAAAACAAAGAACGCCGCGGGCGATAGCAGAAATTATGAAAAACATAAAATGGCTAACACAATATTTCCCCAAACAAGGATAAGAGTGGATAATGAAACAGAATACATGCTTCCTATGTGTTTAGCCTTTACAAAACCTCCTTTTACTGAGATTTGGTAAACACACTCACAGTAAGTAAGTACTATTTGAATCTAACATGTTGGCTTTTGTAATCTGTGTTTCAATAATTAATTACTCGTTGATAAATCAGTGGTGAGTTGCTACATCATTCGCTCAAAATGAAATAAAAGAACCACAATAAACATTTCAACAATTAAATTATATGTGTTCGATTAATAACAATTAACAAGATAAATAAGTAGTTTCAAAAACTGTAACCCGACTGCAAATAAACCTTTTTGTAGTCAGAAGTTTGTCTACTTTCATTTGGTAGGTACCTCAATCGACATGACATTACTACACATACATACTACTACTCAATCATAATCCTTCTTTTTAGCTTTGCTGTAGTTAGGCATAAAAGTATTGTGTGATACTTTATCAATACTTCACGTAATTACTACCTACGGATTGGACCTTGAGTTGTCGGCTTTAGCTTATTAAAAGGCAAAGCTGAAGTGTTTTGAGGTGGCTTATGCCACGATTTCGTGTGCAAACTCTTTTCTCAGAAATGAAAAATATTACTCCATACGAAAAAACATTCTATTATTTAATTTATCGTTGGTTAGTGCTTAACTGTCGATGGTGAAACATGCCCTTATGCTCGGAGCCAAAAAATGTACGCGATGTGAGGGATCAGTTAGAATTTGCGTTTTAAAATAAAAGGATATTTCAATGAAAATCACCATTTATCTTCAGACGTAAAAAGCAAACTAACAAAACATAAACTTGTCAAAATAATAAAAAAAAATATTAAAAAAAACAAATCTAAAAAAGAGATTGGTTTGCCACATTCTCCCCCTAATGTTAGTACTATTACTACAAGAAAAGAAACTTTTATGGCGTATAAAGTTAATTTTATACTTAAAGAAAAAGCAATACATTTTAGTTTTAAAACAGTTCAAAAATAAAATATTGGCAGTGTTATCACTTAAAATAATATCTTACAGTTGTCTGTACAGGTTGTCCTTTAAAAATTACGAAAACCTATGGTAATGGGTATGGTTATATTATCGTCTCACCTCAAGAAGATAGGTAGGTACATTAAAGTTTTGTTTTAATTCAGAATAGAATAGAATAGAATAGAATAGAATAGAATAGAATTATTATTTATTTATTTATTATTTATTCAGAGTGTGACTGAATGATTATATATTGATCAAGTCATTTTAATGTTTCATTAAGCTTTTATTTTTGAGATTCACTGGGTTAATAACCCTAATAAGCCTTATTTATCCAATAAAACGATTTTATTTACAATTAAAAAGTTATGTCGTACGTAAAACGCTCATGGCCGTGCGTTTGTTGGTGCATAGTGTCATAAAAGCATTTGCAGTGTTTTCGAATAATAAAACATTCTAATTACCTGATTTTAGTTTATAGAGTAAGACTCAAGTTTGTAATAAGAAAAGTGTCTTATTCAGCAGGCTTGTTAGAAAGCTGTAATTTTTCGACATTCGAATAAATATCTTCTATCAAACTAATGCATGCAAAAACGAGTAACCTGTGACCAGTGAGTGTTATTACTACGTATAGAGAAGCTATGACGAGCAAAAATTTGTCGCAAATACGACGACAAGATAGTGACGTATCCTTGAAATTTGAATTTCGAATATGACTTGAAACCGTTTGTGACCTGATGATAAGTGACGTCAATTCTTGTACACGCCATTGTTCATGGTGTCAGTTGTAGTAGTTTAATGTCTGTGCATAGATTATTAAGAGTATGTCTCAAGATGCCTGTGGCTAATATCGGTCATCAGTTTGCTAAGACGGATTGAACATTATGGGAACAATAGTTTTATTGATGACCTTATTAATCCAGTCAGAAGAACACTACTTGAAGTCTTGGCAGGGTTTTAGATTCCTTCCGAGTTGAACATCAACCAATGTCAATTTTGAGACGCTATCACTATAGGATTAAGTTGACATAAGCTTTATTTTATAACTAAAATAGTGACATAAGGTAATTAGTACTTAGTTTACTAAACAGTTTAATTATAACAAAAGAGCTGCAACGAAACCGTGTCATGTTTCTAGAAAATGCATGAATATGCATATAAACTTTATGCAAATAAAGTAAATATCTAATTAAGATGACGTGCTCTCAGAAAGCATAGAAATAAATTAATATAACAGCACTCCCTGTGGATTGGTCGCTAAATGAATGATATTAACTGGTACCAAACTCATGTTGCAAAATATAATTGTAGTTGATTGCAACTGCTTTTTTCTGCATTGCCGTTTAAAGTTCATCATAACTGAAGGTTGTCATCATAATTTTGAACGAAACACACACACACACACATAACTCTTTCGGCAATTGATGATATTGTATTTAGGCGTAAGAAAAACAAAATAAACTCAAACGAGAAGTAATATCTACTTACATAATATCTAGTATTAAGCAAAATTAATATACCAACTTACTTTACATGATTTCTATTCATAACTTATCAGCTATATAGCTATAAAATATGTAGTGGGTTTGCTATGACTATGTTTATGTATAAAGAATATCTCTATTTTATTAAATATATATTCTTGTATCACAAAGAAATAAGACGAATTGTCTGATCCATCTCTTTTTCATTACAAACAGGCAGGCTAAGTTGATTTTAACCTGCCGAAGATGAAAAGATTTATTTTCCAGTGAAAAATAATAGAAAAAGTTAATTTCCGGCGGATATAGGTTTCAATTTGGGGATTCTTTTTAGTTTTTCCCTTAGGGCTGGTTAAGATACAAAAAAAAACTTACCACTAAAAATATTGTAAATAAGATTTTTTAAAGTGTTCGTGTAACGGATTAACGCATTCTTTGAGGAATTCCACATTAGGCGTAATTTAGGGCAGATTAATACAAAAGAAAATATCTAGTTATTGGAGAACCGTTTCAGTAGAGAAATCTAGGTATCTTTCGAAAACAAACCATTAGTTTTGTTGCTTGACAATTCAATCAAGTAAAACACAGGCCTTTCCCAAGCTTTTTAACGCTGCAGTAAATTAGCACAAAACAATGAAAATATATATCTTACATAACTTATGCCCAATTTCTTCATCGATAGTAATGGTAAAGTTACGTTACCAGCAGTTGAATATTTACTATTGTGTGTGTTTTGGAGAATAGCTACCTTAACCAAATGTCAGAATGGCTATTTTAATGACCATTTGTTAAGGGATCTTTTTTTAAACAATAACAATTGTAAATATCCAACCTCTGGTAAAGTAACTTTACCTTTACAATCGATAAAGAAATTGGGCATTAGTTAATGTAAGATTGAACTAACTCAATAATTTTTCAAAAAAAAACAATACATGTTTAACTTGAATAAGAAAGTACCACCAGTATATCGTTCTGATTCATGTTTTTATTAATATTAAGCAAATCAAAATCGCTAAAGGTAACGCCAGAGCCAGAGCATTTAAATTAATACATTTTCCAAACAGATGGTTTGATAGCCTTTTTTCAAAGTGATCAAAGGGTTCCCTCTGAAACCGTTTTTAAATTATACCTGGAGCGATTTACCGTAAAACCGTAAACATGTCATGGAAGGTAATTTTGTGAAAAATTTAGATGTTTTTGTAAATACTCAAAATAAAAACAAACTCTTGCTTTTAGGGTCCGCTTCCATTTTCAAATGGATAGAAATATCATTGTTCATTTCTGTTTTAATTGAACAACAAATAATATTAATGTTAAACAAAGTAAGACTAGTGAAAAATAAAATTGAAGATCAACCTAATTAAAAGAAGCAACTATTGACAAATAAAAAGCTTAGCTGGGAATCTCCAACTAAAGATCATGGAATGGTGCCGAGCAGACTTCCTTGGCCATGAAATGCGCAAACCCTCCGGTCGCCGTACTACAATTAACACGTTCTGGGACACTATTACATACACAATAGATGCTTTATTGTTTTCACGCTTGTAGGCGTTCACTGTCCCGGAACGTGTTAATGATTTAATTATTTAATGAAACTGATATGGTAGCGAAACCACTGGTTTACTGTCACCAATATATCTTTGTACGTAGTCAGATAATGAAAGAAAATTGGAACATAGCTCACAATATCCAGATCTCAAGAGAAATACTGTGCGATATCATATTGGCAGATATGAATAAATATTCCAATGAAACATAAGGTCATCTTCAAATGGAAATAATCAAGGTAATCTACCTATCTAGAAATACATTCAAACAATCTAACAATTAATTAGAAACATTAAATATACCAAAAAAAAAACTTTCGGAGAATGATTTTAGCATAAGGTTCAAAAATGTACACTATAGCCGCATTGCCACTTAACATCAGGTGGAATCAAGGCCTAACAAATAAAATATATAAATAGTAAATGTTCCAGAAATTCCAGCCATAGTAACAATTAATGCTTTCAATCAAAAAAAGGAAAAGTTACTACTTAAAGAGATTTTTACGTCTGACTAATAAAGAAATATACGAGTAGTGAATGAAGATGATAAATATTTAAGTACTACATGTATCATAAGGTAAATGCTGTATTTGTACAGGGTAACCGATAATTCAATATTTACCTGAAAGGTTACCAACCAATTATATCAAATGAGCTCTACTTTAACCTCTGCAAGGGAAAAATATTAAATTACTCGTAATCCCTGATTC
This sequence comes from Pyrausta aurata, assembly GCA_963584085.1. Lineage (NCBI taxonomy): Eukaryota > Metazoa > Arthropoda > Insecta > Lepidoptera > Crambidae > Pyrausta > Pyrausta aurata. The sequence goes on along the minus strand of OY757267.1, from coordinate 9,315,028 downwards.
AGTAGATCTGGTATTAATTTATAAGACTGATTTCATTCATATGGGTTCACAATGACATAAGGGCGTATTGTGATCTTGCTTTAATCCGTTCAAGTTCCAGGCAGTTCAATTTCTACTCAACTTATACGAATTTGCTAATCCGTTCAAAAGCGGAGCTGCTTAACATGCACCATGATACGGAAATGTAAGATTCTTAAAAGCCTTTAATCTCTGTAGGATGATGATAGATTTCAAAAAACCCAAATTGGTATCTCTATAACTATTTTAGAGGAATAGGCTATGGTATTTTCATATTCTTTTGTTTAGTTCCTACTTGTGGTACTTATTTATTTTATTATTTATTTTACTGAAAAAATAAAGTATAAATGGCGGACTTGATGCTTGAAGCATTAATATTGACTAGTTAGTGGCGTCCATTCGTGTGGCACGAGATTTGTTTGTGGTATCAGTTCCATAAGCTAGTAATAGTAGTGGGTAGTCACCTATTGCACATCTATGAAGGCTCTAGATGTTTTCTTCCAAAGCTTTCAGGGATTGCAAACCTGTTAGCACTTGTACACAACAAACAATAGGTTAAAAAAGGATCTAACGTGTCCGATAGCGTAGCTGAAAGTCTTTAGTAAACAGTTTTAACGGCCGGAGCGACAGCATTAGAGTGTGTATGTGTTACTGTCAAAATCTTTCACCAGTTAATAACCTTTGACCGGTAAAATTAGTCAATAAAGTGTCGGTCAAACCATTATTGACTGATTTTATCTGACAAAATCAGTCAATAAGGCTGGTTAAGGGTTTTAATTGTAACATATTTTAAACTAAAATGTCTAAGCTAAGAGATAATTTTGGAATGCATTTATTATCTAGATACATAATTATATTATTATTCATCTGCAGCATTTATAAACAATGTTTCTGAAGTATAGTAGAGAAGTATGGAAGAGCAGTTGGCCCGGTTAGCCAGAAAGATGCTGGTTCGAGTCCCGCCCGTGCGCAATTTTTGGTTTCATATTTCATCTTTTAAGAATAAAATATGACACTGTGAGTGTTAAAAATATATTTAAATTTTATATCTCGACGTTTCGAATTCACTTTAGAGTTTGTAGCTTTTGAATTTGGCAGTTTTAAGAATATTCTTCTCGCATAAGTAAAAAACTAAAATGGCGTCACTACACAAATCATTTCGCTAGGTTTGACTAAGTGTACCTTTTCTCTGGAAGTCGGCCAAGCACTTTTTTTTCACGATACCATTAGTGCAAAGTGGTTAATGTTTCAATGATTTATTATAAAGGTTATTTTACCTAATGATAATATAACGTTTTTACATCATTTTATCGTAAAAAAGAAAGCATAGAAATGGACAATGTTTTGCCATCATAATCGTTAAGTACTTCTTATGGCAAAAAAAATAAAAAATGTGTAATTTGTAGGTCCAAACATAGGTACCTACACATCACAGTTAAACATAAAGGATTTTAGTAACTAAATTTATAAACATTATGTATATATATATTTATATTTAAATTACAAGGATATTTCAAAAAGTGTGGCATATATCCCGCCTTTACTCTACACAGATAGACACGTAAAACTCATAACACTCCTCTCTTTTTGCGTCGGGGGTAATCAGTCAGGTATCAAACGAATGCCGAGAGTCGCATAACAATGGAATTTTTATTGTGTCTCGTTTACACATACTTGACGAGTTAAAAAGAGGGTGTAAGTTTGCTTTTTTGCCTTTCCACACATGAAATATCATATACTCGTATACGTTCAAAAAGTGGACTCATTAGTGCAATTTATTGGTATGCTTTCACCAGTCTCACCTTAACCTATCTTATCTATAGTATAGTAAAGAATGAGAATTATTATTATCAAAACTCTATAATCTGTATTCTAAATTAAGTATAGGTAATGTTTGAGCGGCTTGAATCAGGATAGCTTCGTAAATAATTATTTATTACTGGGATTAGAACGAGACCTTACTCTAGGACGTCCCATATTTTTGACTAATGCCATCGCGCTCTCTCGCTCCGTTATATCAGTATGTGGAACAAAGACAGCTAGAGTCGAAAGTATAGACAGAGTAGATACTGATTGGAATTAACAAGACCTCGGTCGGACAGGAAAATGTTTTCCGCATAATGTTATTGTATTAATTTGACCAACCATTTCTTTTCGTAAAGGATTGTTTCTGATTCACTTGAATTGATCCTTGTTTCCGCTAACCGGATGGTATTTTTTTCTCTTTTAAGAAACGAATACGTTTAATGCTAAATCTCAATGTCAACTGTTTTATACCTGTGAGAAAACTGAAAGTTGATGCTAGGAGAAAGCGTGAAATCAGTTGTTGACAGAGTTTTCGGCAATTAGAATATCTCTGGCTCAGCTGTACCATCTTTTAACAGTATCAACCCTCAAATATCTGTCATCTATACTAATATTAATAAGCATATTAATAAGATTATTTTTTTGTTTGAACGCGTCGATCTCAGATACTACTGCTCTGGTAAAAATATCTTTGTGTTAGATTATTTATCGGAAAAGGCTATATTTTATGGGCTAAAAACATCACGCTATGACGGAAGAGAAATGAGTAAAATCAAAACACGCGGACGTAGTCGCGGAGGACCGTTTGTACCATAAAATTAATATTCCTATAGTAATTTTATGGTTTGTACTCTATACGATTAAACAATTATATCAGTCTTAACATCATCAAAATCATCTTCGTTTACATGTTCTGGGGGCGTATTGCGATCCAACTTAAACCGTTAAATTGCGAGGCAGTTCAATTCCTACTCAGTGTAAACGAATATTATCAATATAACAATGGTATGAATATTTATATTTAAATTGTTATATTATAGTAATATTATCAATATAATGCGAAATTGAAATAAGAATTGCTAATTTGACAGTAAAGCAGAGCGTTTTAACTGTCAAAACTGCATCGCATCATACACACCCTGCTCATACTTACTTATTGCAAATGTAAGTGGAGCTACACCAGATTGCCAGATTGTTCAAAATTAAAAAAAAATGTAACTTTCAAATGCCTTATGATTTTGACACTACGAGGATTACCAAAGAACATAAAAGGTGCCCTTACTGAGTTAATAACACTAACCTAATTTTACGATTTCGATGAATTATTTAAAACACGGTGATAATATCGTTCCCAAAATGGATTATAAAAACGAGGACAGCCATCAGAGGATCCATAACAGGTTGTTAAACTCACTTGAGATATCCTGAAAATGGATATTTTCCCGGAAAACTACCGAAATAAAATCTCTTTTCACACTAATGGTCATAATATCCCATAATGCTCAGTTTTGTATGTGGCAAGCCATAAGCGATAAAGGAAAGGGCAAAAAATAAAGGTATATTTTCATTGTGACTGTAATTGCATTTATTTACGAAGTTTTGGTACTTTAATGGTAGTGTTTGTCGGTTTCGTAACATTCACTGACTAGTTTTTTTTAAGAAAGCTTGTCATTTTATTATTCGTTTCAAAGATGGTAAATGCAAATAATGCGGAAAAAGGTTCGGAAAAATATTATCAAATTCGTTAGAATAATGAGGTATAGGAATTAACTTATATTTATTTAATTTATATTTCGTTTTTTGGTAAGTATGTATAAAAGATCACTTATTTAGTTGATAGCGATGTTGCGTTGAGTGGTGAAAACAAGTCTTCTTGATTTGATATTGAACAATTTTTTATCCATGTAGGTAGTTACTTATATTAAGATAAGTTAGTTAGGCATATAATATTTTCAAAGCATGTTTGTGTTTAAGAGGATACTTTCGTTTATTAAAGAAGCAAAATATTTAATGTAGTCAGTAGACATTTTTATCTACTATAAAGGTTTTTTTTTGTTAAGCCTTTCTCTACCAAGTCGTACTCGTACTTTTGAGAAAGAATGTAAAACAATTACTAAATTGTACCAAAGGGTGATTCTAACTGGAATCCAAGTAACGATCTCTTTGAGAATTTCCTGAAAAGTTAGATTGTTACAGGCATTCGATACTATGAAAGAATTTGAAAAGTTTTCTAACATTTTTACAAGAGTGATTAGCAGCATAATTTAAGTTGGGAGTAGCATTTAAGATTCGAAACAATTTGAAGTTCAAGGGAGGGAAGAAATAGTAATTATTCTCAGTATAAAATTTGACTCTTATGTAAATGGTATATAGGCATAAATTGATTCTTCGGTTTATTCATATTTATTTTATTATGTTCTATTTAGAAGTAGTTAAAAATCTATAATATTTCTTTTTGCTAATATTTTGAGGTTCAAGCACGTGCTATTTGTAGTTTCAGTTAGATTAATAAGTATTTGTACTAATTAAGAAGAAATTCCTGAAGATTGGTTCGTAGGGTATTACTTGATTTAGAGTTTATTTACAAAACATATCAATAGACTAGATTTAAATTGATTGATTGATTTATAATATAGTATGATAACCAGCTATAGTTCATTAAGTCAAGTTAACGTTGAGCTTTTATAAAAATTTACTTGCAAATTATGTGATGCACTTACTTATTAATTTAATTTGTGTAATACTGTTCTACATAGTTAGCGAACTTTATTAACACTCAGAACTGTTTCAAAAAACTTTTTTTAAAAGTCTGCACCAAAATGGATATCTTTAAAAAAAACTGAACCAAAATCTTATCCACAAAATAAGAAAAAATATAATTATTACTTACCCACCGCGTCAAAACTCCCTCACTCTCGTAGTCCGTAGCACCGTAGCACGTCTACGCCGTAGCGGAGGCTGGCAGACTGCGTCTCGTAGCGGCCGTGCTACGGTTTTATGTGCGCCCGTGACGTCACATGATCCCATGGCGTGGGACGAGCGTGATGGTGGGTACTGGTGGGTGCGAATGTGGTGGTTGGGGACGTTTTGGTGTAAAAGAAGAATAAATGTTTTACAATACTTTCTAGCTTAAAAGAACCTAGAGCAATTATTGTTTAGAATAAATAAATCATTTATTTCTCTCTAGCACATTAGGGTAGTAGTAAGTACATAATTAGTTATTAACAATTTAAAAGGTTCCTAACGTGCGAGAGGCTGGCGCCTGAGATAGGTCTAAAAGAACCGGTGATACAGGTCGCAAATTGACGAAGACATTCGCTATCTTCATAGGTAATTTGAACTTCACATAATTCTGCTGCAAAGCCAAAAATACTGATGCTTTATATTATCATTATATCTAATGTTGAATAAGAATATGTAGTAGGATAAATAAGTTACATAACTACTAATGAAATTTTTTTTTTATCCGCATTGACAACTGAATGCAGATTACTTCTCTGAACACTAGCGGTCCCCGTGACTTTTCGCGCGTTTTCAGTCTCCTCTCCTTCCGTTGCAGCGTGATGTTTTACAGCCTAAATGATCTTTTCCCGATAAACAAGCTATTTGACACTTCTGAACCTTAAATTTAATGAAAAATCCAGAAGTGTTGGATGCCTGAGAGAAGAAGAAGAAGTGTCTGAGATTAGCGCGTTCAAACAAACTCATAAGCTTTAGAATATTAGTATAAATTGGATTCTAGTCTTTTCTCCTCTAGTCGTTGTGCACACTGTACCTACTAGACCTTTGACAAGAGCCGCTAGCTGTGCGCGGCCGGTGCCTTGTAAAAGACTTCAACGAACAACTACGGTCATTTTAATACTAGTATTTAATTGTCGTTGCCCCGACATTTGCGTTTATTCAGTTACCTGTGTATAAATTTATAGTTATAAAATAATCGATTAAAATATAGTAATTAATAATTTGTCGAGAGAGTTTAGGCAAAAACTTATTTTGTTTTGAGTAATTTACTTTTTTATTGATGTCGTTCGTCAAATTGTTCTCAATTCAAACTTTTTGTGAGTTCAATACATGAGTCACCGGTCACAATAGATATAGTAAAACTTGAATGAAACCCACACAATAATAAAATTATTTGGCTCAGCTTCTAAGCAGCAAATCTCATACATACCTACTAGGTACAACAATATATTAACTTTACTAAGCACTTGAATTATTTATCAAAGAGTAGTTAATAAATGACGATAATAATAAAGCATTCCTAAAGTATGAGTATGGGCAACGACAAAAAATATACATCAAGTAAATCCGTTATTGGCTGTAAGTTTAGAATGTAAGCTTAAATAAAAAAATAAAGAGGTATATTTTAAGTGATAATATTTATGTGGCCGATTCAGCATAATAAATTAATATTTTTGTAGGAAGCACTGGGTTTTTACCCGCTAGTTTTCGAGAAAATTTAAGACAAAGTTAATATTTTTTTCACTTTTTTTTTTTTATTCATTAAGGCTAAGATTACAGAAAAAGAAGGTTTGGCCATTGAATTGAGAGAGGCGAAGCCGATGACGTAGATAACTTTTTAAATTGTAAGGGTGCTGTTTTAAAAAATAATATTGTCTATGTTAAAGAAAATAATAAAAATTAAAATCTCAATAAAATAATGATAGTGTCGTGTTTCTATGATGTAACAAAGTCACTGTTAAAATATAATCACTTAAAATGATTTGACCTTATATAAAAATAGTTTCATGGACCATATTTACCACCTTCCTAATGAGTGGCAAGTACTTTTCTACTCATAAATCAATACCTACTATTGATGTGACGTACATTCTACTATCGCCTTCTTGTAGCTTAAACAAACATGATTAGCAGAAAATAATCTCAATCAATACTAACAATGTCATAGTAAGTTCATCACACCAAAGTTCTACTAATTTTCACATAATGTGCGACTACCCTAACAGATTATGTCAAGCTCAAACTATCCTTATTTCGGTGATAGAAGGTTGATTTTGCATTGCATGGTATAAATAGGGTAGGCACTGATATTGTGGGTAGTGAGATGTAAATAGGGTGACAGGGACAATATTTTTTTCCATGGCTTAATCGCAGAGCAAACGACCTCAGTAAGTAATGATTAACTAGATGTTATCCTCACTATGCTTGCGCTAAGTATGATGCGAAAAAATCTCACATTTTCTCTAAAAGAAACTTCCTAAAAATGTGATAAGGATACATTCCTATAGGTAGAGAAAGGGTGTCAGGAATTTTATTGCATTGTCTTCTACATTTAAAGTGTAAAAGTTTTAAACTTTAATGATTAAAGCCTTCTCTTGAATTAGTTATTTAACTGACACAGTTATTTTATATTACGTATTTAGATAATCTATTATTGGTTTCACCATAAGTTTGATTTTTCTATTATTACGAAACTCTCGCTTAGTAAAACACTGTTTCTTTCGTTTCTTTACCCAAATGCTATCTAAAAGTTGCCCTTAGCGATAACTGTTGTACCTACATTGAATTGGAACTGACTTTTTGATATAATGAAGAGTATTATGCACGTCGATTTTATTATAGCTGTGCGGTGACTAACTCTGAAGCTATTCAAAGACTGAAGTTCAGACAGACAGGTTTTTTTCTCGCTAGTCTAGCAAAGTTAATAAATTACTCATGGTTAGATAGTTGGCTTGTTTTGGCAACCTTCCAGCTGTGGTATCATCCTCCCACGTAAAAATCCGGATGTCACCTTGATTGTAGACTATTAGTTATTATATTGTCAGTACATTTAGAAAGTAAGAAAGAAAGAAAGAAAATACATTTATTCGAACTCACAAACACATATACATACAATACACTGACACTTGGTTTGTGGCCAACTTATGGCTAATTATAGCCTATGAATGGAACTCGCAATACTATGGGCGTCGAATAAAAATAAGAAAAGGTTGACTGGCTTTGTGCACCATGATTTGTGCAATATTTTTTTTTTAAAAAAGGTCAGAGAGCTATCATACTCCGGCTATATCAAAATACTAAATAGCGGTCCTCCGCCACTGCGTCCGCGCGTTTTAAATTTGCTCCCTCCCCTCCGTTGCAGCGTGATGTTTTATAATAGCCTATAGACTTTCTGGATAAAAAAGGTATCCAACACAAACATATTTCTTTTAATCGGTCTAGTAGTTCCTGAGATTAGCGCGTTCAAACAAACAAACTCTTCAGCTTTATAATAAGTATATAAGTATAGATTATAGGCAAACCGCTTCATTGAGACTTCACCGCACCCTCCCCCCGCACCCCTTTGCCCCGCAGGCGATGTCTCAATTTCGCGGTCTACCTGTAGTATAGATAATGTCACCTAAAAGCAGGGGGATATGACATATTACTGTCCATTATTTAAAACTTTACCGCATAATAGTTATTCGCTAGAGAGCGAATTAAGTTAGAGAGTATTACTATCATCGTCGTTATTACAAATTAAGTTACCTTGTTACTATTCCTATGTTTGTCATTTTTCTTCGTCATGAGAGCAGAAGCGGTGCTCTCTAAGACGACGATACACAATTTCTGTCGTCCTTTTCACTCCAGTTTCCATGCCATACGAGTGAAAAACACATAGAAACAAAAGTAAATGGTAACTTCTTTTTACCTAATAGAGTCTCACTTGATTACGTTATGACGTCACACGTTAGTAGTTTAGTAGGGTTAGCAAAACATCCCAGATGCTTATTAAAAAGTGACAGTTATTCTTACTTGGAAAATAAAGTTTTTTTCCAATATCAAAGTCATATTTACTTCTATTTATATTCTATAAACGTTTTTTATGGTGATCGTTGGAGAAGCCCTAAATGTAATAATTTTGTTGATGAACGTTATACTTTTAGTAAGACTTGGTAAATATGGCATCCTTTACAATAAGCCCCAATTTGGTATCATACGGCTCATTTCTTTGAAGTCTACCTGTCAATCGTTACAGAATAACTGATGATCTGCTTTTGACATAAACGTAACATATTCAATCTCGCTCAAGGTAGTTGATTGGTTCCTATAAAACATGTATTCTTAAAAAGGATTATTAATAGATCTTTTGCCAACCATCTTAAAAAATCTGATTGTTTTTTTGTCTTTTTTATTTATTTATTAGGGCCAAAAAAACATTATACAATGCCTTACATACAAAAATGTTATTTAACTGATATTACATATAACTGAGACCTAGATATGAACTTGCTTTCAAAGATCTTTTCTTTACATAAGTACCTATTGTTTACGAATTTTGTAAACCTCGGGCTAAATTCCAATGATATTTCTTTCAGCATCGCTATCCCTTAAATATTTGTTCACTTAAATACCAAATTAGAAATCTAGGTAATTTTTACTTTTTCACAGTACAAAATATTGTTTAAATTCGATAACATTCGTATTTAGATACTATTTAGGTATTGTGGCTATTTTTGTCGAACATTATACCGTTAAAATAGTATATCATAATAAACGTTGTCGAAGCGAGCACATAATTCACTATCGGCAAGACATTCGATGAAAAACTTATGGGGTGTCGCAAGGCTCTACGGGATAAATGTCTGGTGCAAAAAAAGAAATGTTGTTTAAGGTCGGAGTTCGAGTGGTTATGTAGATTTTTTCGTGACTCCATAGATTTTTAGTATACAGGCTTATTTTTTAACCATGACCGTACCTAACTAATGTAACTGTTAGTTAATTTTATTAGAATATCGGGGACTATGAAGTTAAAACTGCCAACTGTTTTTTTATAATATAAAAATGAATTCATAAGACCATGGTCACGCCAACACGCGTGAACGGCAGGACCGATTTCTCTAATTCTTTTTTTGTTGTGTTTACTTGTTATTTTCAGGAGGAGGTTGTAATGAAAGAAAAAGATAAAGATAACATAAGATTTCATACTTTACTGAGCGGGGCTGGGGTGGTACGGGGCCGGGGGCGCAACAAAGTTCACTGGGGCATTGGGTTCAAGTACATTGTAGAACATGTTTTTATTATGGGAGCTACTTTACACCAGTGTTGTGTATCTGCTCTACAGTATCAAAAAACCGTCAAAAAATTACAAAACAAAGAAGTGACTGCTCTGATGTTTAGATAATTTGCTGAATTAAATCGTTATAAAGTGACGACTTTATAACGATTTAATTCAGCAACAGCAGTATAGCAGCATTCAGCATATAATGGAAGTTAGGGTGACGACCCTAACTTCCATTATATGCGAATATGATAACATAATTGATGATAATCATTTAGTTTCCTATCTGCGCTAAATATACGAAACTTGACGCTAGTGTCTAGTGGCGGCTCTTTGGCGCCCCAGCCTTAACTATTAGGTGGGAGACAATTTATTGCAAAATAATAGAGCGTGGTTTAAGGGTAAGCTCTATGCTTTACTTATGCTTCTACTACGCCAACGCATTTACAAGGATGCACTATCACATTAAGCTATGAAGGTAATGTGGATTTCGCATGCCCCATGCGGATACATTGATGTACTAACACATGATCACGTGTAATGTTGACACACGACCTTGAAAAGATCGCTTGATCACACTGGATGCAGACAGACCGCTTGCGATCTTTTGCTGTGGAAAACCTTGGGGGAGGCCTGTGTTCAGCTGTGGATGTCTTTTGGCTGTTAAATGATGGTGACTTAATAGTTAATTAAGACATGTAATCTTAACCAAATGTTTTATCATCATTATCAGTCAAAATACGCCTACTGGTGAACCAAGGATTATTATTCTCTAAACTACAAAATACTTACCTACGGATCTAATAAATCTGTAATATTTACCGCTTCTTAGGATGCAGGCGGCATACGAACAGATTATATCATTTCTCAAGATGGCTGACAGTTTCGTAACTCCATTCACATTGTGTCTGCCGCATCAAAAGAAGGTTTTCACACGTCTACAAAAGCCCAAAATAGTACTTAAGTTCCAGTGAGTTGTTACTACTACGTATGCTATGCCAAGCAAAAAGTGTGTCGCAAAAGCGACGACAAAATTGTGACGTTTTCTTTGAAAATTTGAATTGCGAATCATGATTTGTACTACGAGTTGATGACCGGGCCATCAATTTAGGGAGCACAAAATTTGTTCGTGATGTCAGTTCCATACGCTAGTAATAGTAGTTCAATGTTAAGTTCCTTCCTTAAGTAGACGTAGGCCTCCTGGCCGGGTTCCTTATCTATTTATACATCTATCATTTAGCTTTATTTTATAAACTTACCCCTATCATAAGAAATGAAAATACTGAAAGATTAAAACTAAAGACATTGTGTATTCCTTCAAATCTAATAGTATTTTATACTTAGCTTTGTTATTATTATTTTTTACTAACCCATTGTATTCCAATTGCTACATACATTATATCGACTTGTAGAATCTATTGACTGATAAAAATGATTTACTAACGGTCGTTCCCTATATCCATTCTATTTGTGGTTTAGCCCTACTAGAGATAGAAATCGTTATCTACCTCTAAATGCTTTGTCCATAGAACACTTTTGGCAAAGTTTTAAAACTCCCGCCCAATCTCCGTTTTCCCGCCTCGGACACATAAACGTTCCATTTCACGTAAAGTGTCAATCATGCAAAGTCATAGACAAGAAATTTACCTTTTTTATGTAGGTACTAAATAAATGCGAATGTTTTCTCGAAAACGTAAGTTGTGATTTTAAAAAATAGATAGGTTTTGTTTGGTTGTAAAAGATTGAAATTTTAAGATTGTTTTAATCTTGGCTTGATTCTTGTCTTCTGAACTTGACAGAGTACTTGTATCGTATCGTAAACGGTAAAACTTACACTTACTTTTAGTTATGCTTTTCTTTGCATGGACAAGAAAGAAGACAGACAAAAAACTGTTAATGTCACATTGACATTTCACACAGTCATCGCGTCCCACAAGTGAATTTTTGTAATTTTCATCAATTTGATTGTTGAATTTGCCTAATTTAGTTATTATTCCATCATGGTAAGCTACTTCAATGTTTTTTAATCTTGCACAATAGCCAAAGAACCCCTTATTTATATATTTCAAGTGTTTTTTTCGTGATGATTTTGCTTTGTCATTGCCGGACTATAAAAATAATTGTTTGTTACAACTCTTACATTTTAGAGAAAATTATGGACATAAATTGATCTTAATCGTTTTTGAAATGGCCAATTTATCAGTCGAAGAATATTTCTACGGTATATTTTAAAGTTTCTAGGTACATAACCTAAAATGTCGGTATAACGTTAGAGCTAGTTAAAACGAAAGGTCATACAAAAAGTTGCATCCATATACTTGATATCCTCTATTGAAAGGATGCCTCCTCTTTTTCAAGCGTAATAGTCTTCGTCAGTTCTAGTTTTCCACATAAAAGTTTTCATAACACTTCTTTCATTACAGTTTAGGAATCAGTACGACAGTGACGTCACAGTATGGAGCCCACAAGGCCGTCTTCACCAAGTGGAGTATGCCATGGAAGCAGTGAAACTGGGCTCTGCGACAATTGGCCTGAAGAGCAAACAGTTTGCAGTGCTGATTGCCTTGAAACGAGCGGTCAGCGAACTGTCTGCGTACCAGAAAAAGATTATCCCAATTGATGATCACATTGGCATTTCTATTTCTGGTTTGACTGCTGATGCTAGAATGTTGAGGTTTGTATTTTGTTTTTACAATTTAATTAAAATATTTGTTGCTTATCTTTTATCTTAATGTCTACTTGTATGTCTTGCATCTAGGCAATAGGATGTTTTAGCTTTACAATCCCAAGATTATACTAGGATCTACAAGTTTTTGTTGTCATGACAACTAACTGCATAAGTTTATTCATATTAAATTAATACTGGAACCATACCTGTAGGTATATTAATTTATGATTAACATTTTTATTGCCTTTTCACAGCCGTTTCATGCGCACAGAGTGTCTCAACCACAAGTACGCTCACGATTCCACGATGCCTGTTGGACGTTTGATTGGCCTTGTTGGCAACAAGATGCAGATCTGCACTCAGAGATATGATAAGCGGCCACTCGGTGTTGGCTT